>CM019155.1:104697761-104835261 GCA_009733165.1 Naja naja | reverse complement strand
AGTTTTGAAGAAAATTGTTGAGAATACCTTGGACTGCAAGACTAATTAAAAGCTAAAGGAAATAAAATCAATCTGTATGCTTTAAGTATTAACAATGAAGCTAAATCTTAAATATTTGGGATACATAATATAAAGGCAGGAGCCATTGAAGAAGTCCTTGATGCTTCGGAAAAAAATTAAAAGCAATTAAAAAGCAAAGGCTGGCAGAAGACACCATGGCCAGATATGATCACAGATAACAATAGAAAAGAGTAGAATAGAACAGAAAGAGAACAGAACAAAACAGAATATTCTTTATTGGCCAACAATGATTGGTGAAAAGGATGCAGTTAAAAGAACTTAGGCAGTTACTGAGGTAGAATTCTGACAAAATGCTGTTCTTGGGTCATAAAGAAGCAGAAGTAACTGAACAAAAAGAGCAGCATTGTTTTCATGTGGAGAATTGTTTTTAGTTTTGTTTCTATCTTCTGGTCCACTGTGTTCTCTTTCTTTGATATATGTCTTTTTTTTGCTAGAGGTAGTCCTTGAGTTTTGAAGGCAGTTGGGATTGGGATAGCTGTTGCTTTTATGGTCATAAAAGTACAATGTCACTTGACTGTACTGCTTCACAACAGCAATCCCTGTTGCCATTGTAACCTCAGAACTCCTGGGGGTTAAATTAGAAGGAGTACCAGGTTAGGAATGCAGGGGTGCCATGGAATGGGAGAGCCAGGGAAGGCCTTGTGCAAGTCAGAGGAGACTGGGGAAAGGACTGGGATGCCCAGCACAGGCCACGGATGTTGCATGTGACCTTCTCTGCTGGCTTCCCCATTAATCATTTTTATGGGAAGCCAACAGGGAACATTGGAAACAGTGATCATATGACTGTAGCTCCCTGCAGTGCTGTAATTGTGTGCTGGGTATCTGAGCTCCTGGATTGAGATCACATGTGAGGTGCTATGATATCCAAAATGATAAGGATAAGTGGTACATTCTCTTTTTTTTGCATCCCATAACTATGAATGGTTGCTCAACAATAGATGTAAGTAGAGGACTACAGTATCTTGTTTTGTCTTAATTTTTAAGATTGTAATCTACCAGGGTTTATTATTTATCAAATTTAGACAATGCCATCTCATTGTCTGAATGACTCTGGGCAATTTACAGTTATTGTGCACTTAGGTGACCTCAAAATAGAATGGATGGATGGATGAATGAATAGGTTGCACGTTAGGATATTCTTACTAGTGTTGGCTTCAAATGTTACACGTCTGACAGGCTCAGTGGAACCTTCCTATCCCACTGTCTTTTTTTGTCTTTTTCCATTTGGTTTCTATCCATACAGAGGGAGTAGAACTGACCAACAAAAACTTGTTTGCTGTTCACAATGCTTGCTCAGTCAGTAAGGGCAAATTAGTAGATACTGATTCAGGGCCAAGCAACAACAGAACTTTGGAGCTTTCAGTTAGCAGCACTCAAAGGTATAAGTAACAAACTCAATTATCATAAAAGTTGAATCAGCACCATGAGAAGCTAAAGCACAAGATAGGTAAACACAGACAGCTAAACAATTGAGCTGGAAATTGGAATCCTAGTTCATGAGAAGTCCACGCAGTCGTACTGGTTAAATTTTCAGACGGAGCCTGGATGGGATAGAATGGGATAACAGAGTTGGAAGGGACCTTGGAGGTCTTCTAGTCCAACCCTCTGCTTAGGCAGGAAACCCTACACCACTTCATACAAGTGGTCATCCAATCTCTCCCTAAAAACTCAATGTTGGAGTATTTGCAACTTCTGGAGGCATTTTGTTCCACTGATTAATTGTTCTAACTGTCAGGAAATTTCTGCTTAGTTCTAGGTTGCTTCTATCTTTGATTAGTTTCCACCCATTGCTTCTTGCTATTTATTTATTTATTTTTATTTATTTATTTGATTTGTCAATCGCTTACAAGATAATAGGTATAAGTATAAACATAGTTATGAATACATGAAATGGATACATATAAGAAAAATAAAAAAGAAACAATAGGACAGGGACGGTAGGCATGTTGGTGCGCTTATGCACGCCCCTTTAGGAAAGGGGTGAGGTCAATAGTAGACAGTCTAAGGTTAAAGTTTTAAAGTTAAAGTTTTAAGGTTAAAGTTTTTGTACCCCCAATTGCTTTGGAGAATAGCTGGACTCCCTCTTCTTTATGGCAGCCCCTGAGATATTGGAAGACTGCTATTATGTCACCACTAGTCCTTTTTCCCATCAAACTAGACATACCCAGTTCCAGCAACCATTCTTTATATATTTTAGCCTCCAGTTCCCTAATCATCTTTGTTGCTCTTCTCTGCACTCTTTCTAGAGTCTCAACATCTTTTTTACATTGTGGCGACCAAAACTGAATGCATACTTGGTAAGTATGGCCTTACCAAGGCATTATAAAGTGGTATTAACACTTCACATGATCTTCTGTCCCTGTGTTATGCAGCCTATGTTTGTCTATAAAGTGTACAGCTGCAAATAGGATGGGGTACCATTTTATTGTTTTGTGCATAGTTGCTGAAAAGCCTGCCTACCATTAATTGTCCTAATTCTTTGAAGTATAAAAAGATATGTTTGTCTTTCTCCTGAAATTAATAAATGATTTTAAGCAAACAACCATTCTCTCAGCGAACCGTTTGCAGTCTGGGAAAACTGTCAGTGATGATCACTGCGGTGCTTCATCTGATCTGATATATCCTTTGGGCAGTTATGTATCAATGTAGGGAATATATTGTGTGAGGGGAAAAAAGGCATAAGCATTGAAGTGATGCCAGACACCGTTATATTTCATGCTTGATGGTTATTTGTGGTAGTTGGGGGTCTTTTCAAAGATTGCATAGCTCTTGCAATGGGCTTCAAGAGTTTAATGGAGGTTGAGCTCTGGAAATTATATCAGAGAAAAGACTGTAGTAGTTTTGCAGTTTCTTTTGAATTTACACGATGGGGCTGCTCACCATTGCCTAAACCCTCTATTTTGTTCCACACCTGAGATTTCCCCTTCCATTCAGAAATACCTGGCTTTTTTCCACTATCCTTTTCCATATTTATATTTATTACTTGAAAAAAATTAACAAAATGAACTGAAGAGGAAAGGCAGAAGTGGGCCAGGGATTGTTTTCATTTGAAATGTGATGGGCTCATGCCATTTAAGCTCAAAGAGGCCAGAAGGAATGTAGCAAATAATAAATAAAATGCTCTCAAGTGGACCAAGTAGATCTCCGTTTGGCCCCTGACCTCCGCTCCTTCCGCTGAGACCTGAAGACTTGGTTGTTTCAACAGGCCGGCCTGGAATGACCGGCGGTGAGGGTTTTAATTTTTTTCTTAATGTTTTAATGTATTCGGCTTGTTTTATTTAATTGTTTTTTATTGTAAATTTGCTCTGTTTTAATGTTTGCCGCCCTGAGTCCTTAGGGAGTAGGGCGGCATACAAGTCGAATAAATAATTAAATAAATAAATAGAGGCAGATAATTATGTTACTGTTATTTATGTCTACCATAGAAAGCTACAAGTCTATTTGGTATGAGTAGAAGCTGATATAGTCCTCTCCTTTCCATTATCACTCCTGTTATCAAAGCAAACAGGATACTGGTATTTCTCTAGGCCCTGCCTGATCCAGGTGACTAGCTCCATATGACCTTGGTTTCATCCCTGATGCAGGATATTATTTTGAGATCATCCTGTAATTTAAAATTGCCCAAGTCAATAGTCTCTTTGTTTGAGCTATTAGACAACGTCTATTCTGAAGCTGCAGAAGATCTTGGTGCATGACAAAATCTATTTTTCTTGTTATTATTATCACTCTACTATGCAGAAATGGAAATCTGAATAGATTTTGGTTGCTGCATATTTAAAGAACTCCACATTGATCGATGAGGGCAGCAATTACCCAATGTATCTCTTTTTGAAGGGTAGCTTGGAAGAGGCAATGATGCACCACACATTATAATGTCATTGCTGTAGCAGATTAATGGCAGGGAGCACTGCTTTGAAATAGGCAAGTTGCTGCAAGCCGTTTTGGATGACATTGCAGGCCGCAAGCCAAGTACTTGGTGCTCTGCAGTGGGAAGATTAATTTGACTCTACATTCCAGTTATATGGAGGAAAAGGAGACCAGGAAGCTCTAAGTTACTGTTATTTTTAAATGATCAGGTAAACCATCTCTGCTGTTTATAGCTGTTGAATTGCAAGGACAATATGGAGGCTTGCCACTGTAGGTGGATGAGATAAGATTTGTCAGTTAGTTACTTCTCCTAAAGATCCTGATCCTTTCAGATTTTCAGCTTATTAAGATGTTTGATAATATATAGTGAACTTTTTCGCAAACTGCCTGCTGAGGTTGCATGTTCATTCACAAAATATCTGTCAAGGGGAACATAACTATTTACAAACATCACCTTATCAGAGTATTACTTGCCATAATCTCTTATCCCCATTCCACATAACATTCCGTACTATCCCTGCTTAACATATTCTAGGTAGCTGGCTCATGGCCAATCTGTAGCCATCTGTTTATAATTTTATCTCCATAGGAAATGTACGTGACCTCTTTGGAGTTCAGAGATATTTTTGTAAATAAATATAATGCTGGTGGGTGGTTCTTTGCTTTGCAATGTGCTGAGGCTTCCAATTTCTAAAATTATGTTTTTATTATAAAGAACTAGGAAGGGCAAGACATTGGTAAGCACCAATGGCACCACTTTGGAATATAAAACTTCTCCTTCTTCCCATAAAGGCTGAGAGAATTCTATCATGATATCTGCCCACGAACACCTTACTTTACATCAGAATGTCTGAAATCCTGCTTGCTTATTGGGAAAGAAATTAGACCTGTCTTCCTGCCAAGGCATAGGAGTTGGGAAGTTACTGAAGTCTATGTGACTCATTCCCAGTTGCAATGTACGGCTGTGAAAGTTGGACCATAAGAAAGGCTGAGCACAAAAGAATTGAGGCCTTTGAACTATGGTGCTGGAGAAGATTCCTGCGAGTCCCTTGGAGTGCAAGGTGATCAAACTAGCCAGTCCTAGAGGAGATCAACCCTGACTGCTCTTTAGAAGGCCAGATCCTGAAGATGAAACTCAAATATTTTGGCCACCTAATGAGAAGGAAGGACTCACTGGAGGAGAGCCTAATGCTGGGAAAGATTGAGGGCAATAGAAGAAGGGGACGACAGAGAATGAGGTGGCTGGATGGAGTAATTGAAGCAGAAGGCGTGAGCTTAAATGGACTCCAGGGGATGGTAAAGGACAGGAAGACCTGGAGGAACGTTGTCCATGGGTCACGATGGGTCGGACATGATTTCGCAACTAACAACAACAACAATGTGGCTGATAAGTTTCCACTTTGAGTTGCCATTTTTCTTTGATTATGTGTTGTGTTCCTTTCTAGTTATTTATACTGTTATTTTCAAATCTGGAAACGTTGCTAGCTTCTCAGAGTTTCTTGAGTGAGGTAGATGGCTTGTCTCTCTCTGTCTCTCTCTCTCTCTCTCTCTATCTATCTATCTATCTATCTATCTATCTATCATCGGCAAGGGTATCCATAACAGATTAAAAAAGATAACATCTGTGATGGCATTATTATACTATGTATGTAAAACAGGGTTGAATTTTACATCTGATCTTCCCCCAAATATCCCTCAGGCCAATGAACAACTGCTTTCTCTAATGGATTTATGAAAACTGAATAAAAGCATAATATTAGATTCAGAATTCTATCTTTGTCCTACAATACAGACATTCCATTTTTCACTCTTTAATTTCCTTATATTTCTCCTTCTGCTCATTTAAATTTTTATCAAATTCTCCTTCTGTCCAAACTAATTTTCCAAGTCTCTCTGCATCTGAACTTTTTGTGATACATTGTCTTGGTTACTGAAGGAGGAAGTTACAAATAATAATACTATATTTAAAAATGCACGCAATCGTGCATCTAGTTACAAAGTTGAAATATTAGTTTATTCAGATTCATATCATAGAGTAACAGTAAGTTGGTTTTAGACAAAGTATATCCACTACTGAACATTGTCAGATTAGTCTTACAGCATTTGAGATTGAAGTTGCTTTATTGAACGCAAAAGCAAAGAGATAAAAATGAAAATAAAAACTATTTTTCAGTGTTCCAACTTTGCTTGGATTTGAAATAACTAAGTTTCAGTGTTTCAGAGAAATCCTTATTTGGCAGTGTGAGTAATACAAGCTGTGTTGTGCCTAAGAAAAACATTTTCATTGATGTTAATGTGTAGTTACTGTTAAGTTTGCATGAAGAGACAGACGCGGAGTGCTTCAAGCTCTTTTGTTTATTAGTGACTACAGCTCAGAATGAACCCAACTGGCTTTGCTGAGGCTGCCACTTATAGCCGGCAGCTGCAGCTGACAGCCAATCAGAGTGCAGGGTTTTCCCGCACTTTCTAAACCAATCATTTCCAACACTTTACAATTCAAACTAAACCAATGATTTCAAACCTGCATACATAACACCCCTCCCCACTAGGTTCAGTCCATACTCAAACCCCAATCTATCTAATGTATTCTTTTAAATAGGTGGGGCTCTTACATGTACGTTGAGACCTACGTGGTTCAGATGTTTTAAGGTTCTCACCTTGTGAGAGAGGAAATGTGTCTGCTGACATTTCCTTACTTGGACTTCTAGTAATGGTAGAACCTGTTTGGTTACTACAACCTGGTCTCTCCGCCCAATCCATCTCCAACCCAATGTCAGCACCCAAATCAGGTAGTGGTGTGCAATCTTCCATTTGTAAAAATGGTTGTTGGCACTGTGACAGGTTTTGAGGTGATTCCTGTCGTGTTAGCTCGTTACACATGGGGTTGATTCTTGCTTGCTGATTATCCTCATAATCCTCCCCTTCCCCCCTAGAAGAGGCAGTAGGTATGGAACCAGGGAGGAGCAATGGCGATGCTCCTGAGGTAGTCTGGATCTTAGCTGATCAATATGCCTGCTCCAGAGGACACCGTCCTCCGTTTGTACCCTATAAGACCTGGGGCCCGTGATTTGGATTATCTCAGCAGGAATCCATAATGGTTCACCCATAAGGTTCTTAGCATAAACAGAATCACCCACACTGAATGTGCAAATTTTGCTAGTGGAATCTAGTGGTGCGTTGGGTGCGCAAGTGGGATGAAGGCAGTCAAGGGGAGGCCTGAGTTTCCTACCCATCAACAATTCAGCTAGGGTTAAGTTAGTTGAAGGGTTGGGAGTGATATGATGGACACTGAGTAGTTTTTCAACTTTCTCAGTGATGTCCCCTGGACCCAATTGCTGAAGTTTTTCCTTGGTAAATCGTACCATACGTTCAGCCCGGCCGTTAGCCAAAGGATGCCCAGGGGCTGTCAGGGCATGTCTGATACCCTGTTGTGCTAGATATGATTCAAAGAGGTTGGATGTAAATTGAGGACCATTGTCAGAAACGAGGACATCAGGTAACCTATGAGTTACAAAAAGCTTTTTAAGCTGTTTGATGACAGCTTCAGTTGTGGTGGATGCCATAGGGATAACCTCTAGCCATTTGGAATATGCATCTACTATAATAAGGAAAGTGTGCCCTCTGGTAGGGCCAGCGAAATCAATGTGAATCCTGGACCATGGGCCCCTAGGACATTCCCATTCCTGTGTGGGGGTGAGAGGTGGGGCAGGCCTGACTATCTCACAGTTGGGACAAGATGCAACCCAGTTTTCAACCATTTTGTCAATACCTGGCCACCATACATAACTCCTGGCCAATCCCTTCATTCTGACAATTCCCAGATGACCCTCATGTAACATTTTCAAAACCACTTTTTGTAGTTTTGCAGGAATAACCACCCTGTTACCCCACAAAATACATCCTCTTAACACAGATAATTCAGTTTGCCTGGATTTAAAAGGTTGGGCCAGTTGAGGTAGATCTTGAAGAGGCCAACACAAGTCAGAACAACCGGCAAGTTCTCAGAGAACTGTATCAGTACAGAATCAGACGTGATTTGTCTCTTGATATTGTTAAATGCAGCTTGTTCCTTCCTGCCCCAGACCCATGTAGATTTCTTGTCTAGCAACCTATGTAGGGGTTCTGCAATAGTTGCCTTCTGAGGTAGAAACATATGATAGAAGTTAATGAGTCCCAAGAATGCTTGTAAATCTGTTTTGCATTTGGGCCTGGGGGCTTCTTTGGTTGCCTGAACTTTGGCCTCTGTGGGGTGGATGCCATGTTTATCTATCATGTAACCCAAGAATTCCACTTTATCTGTTCTAAGTGTGCATTTTTCTTCTTTGACTTTTAACCCCACTTTTTTGAATCTGATCAAGACTTCTCTGAGTCTCTCTTGTAACTGAGTGTCATTTTCAGCAGAAATTAAAATGTCATCAAAATAAGGCACCACCCCTGGCAACCCTTGTAACATTCTTTCCATAAGGCTTTGGAAGATGCCAGGTGCCACGCTTACTCCAAATTGTAACCTTTTGCATTTGAAAGCACCTCTATGGGTCACAATGGTTTGGGCTTCTGCAGTGGCATCATCAACTGTTAATTGTTGATATGCCTGTGCCAGGTCCAATTTGGCAAAAACTGTGCCCCCTCCAAGAGAATGTAATAAATGATGCACTACTGGAACTGGATATGCGCTCTGTTGTAGCGCATGGTTCAATGTCCCTTGTAGTTTCGCAGATTCTTACAGACCCATCAGCCTTGACTGGTGTGACTATGGGTGTCTCCCACCTGGAGTGGTCAGTGGGCTCTAAAACCCCTTGGGCTATTAGTTTATCTAATTGTGCATCAATTTTTTTCCTTTAATGCAAATGGAACCCTTCTGGGTTTTAAACGGATTGGTTGTACCTTGGGATCTATGTTAAAGGATATAGGGGTCCCCAAGTACTTGCCTAATCTGTCGCTGAAGACCTCTGGAAACTCAGACTTCAAGGCCTCTTCCCATTCAGTGTTGCTCACGTGATTGATGCCAGTCACCTCGATGCCCAATGGGTTGAACCATTCAAGGCCCAGCAGACTTGGGCGATCCTTGTCCATGATGGTCAGTGGTAGGCGCTTGGTGTGGCCCTTGAATTTCACGTTGAATTCTCTTGTTCCAACTACTGGAATCTTATTCCCTTGGTAGTCTTTAAGAGTCAATGCTTGCTTCTTGAAGTGATTCTTTTGGATGTTAGGAAGTAGTCTGTGAATAGTGTCCCATGACACCATAGAAAGGTATGAGCCTGAGTCCACTTCCATTTGGCAAGGCCTTTCTTCAATAAGTACCTTGACATGCACTTTTCCGCTTTTTAAGGGGGGAGAATGACCAATATTTACTGTTTGATGAGTTTCATTCTTCCCATTTGCTTCTGTACTGCGCCCCATTTTCTCACTGAGGTTGTTAGGCTTGAATTCTTTGTCTTTGCTTGCAGCAAACTTCCTTCTGCTTGGTGGAGTTCTGAATGATTTGCAGACTCTTGCTAGGTGTCCTCTTTTATCACAACGGAGGCAAATGGTGTCTAAAACTTGCATTCAGTGGGGATGGCTTCCCCACAACCTCTGCAGTAGAAATCTTGCCTCTTTCTTCCCAGGTCTTTCTTTTCCCACTCCATTCTGAGTCTGTAAATTCCTTCCTCCACCTCACTACAGTCTGACTCAGAATCTATTTGCTCACAATGAGTTGTTGTGGACTTTTCCACATCAGGATGGCTTGTGGCCTTGTTAATCTTTTTCATGGCTGCTGCTGAGGACTTGGTAGCTTCTGCTGAAGAGGCTTCTTCTATTGCTTCTTTCAGCGTGATCTTAGGTTTCATTAATAATTTTCTCTGCAGCACCTTGTCTTTAAGGCCTAAAATGAAATGATCGCGCATGGCTTCCTCTAAACTGTTGAATTCGCATGCACCCCCAATGTCTCTTAAACTTGCCACGAAGTCGTTTATGCTTTCATTTTCCCCCTGATCGCAACGGTAAAACTCATGTCTCTTAATGAGGCACGATACTTGTGGCACGTAATGGGCTCTTAACAGCCTTTCCAGATCAGGCCAAGCCATTACCTTCACATCTGCTGCTCCCGCAAGTACCTTTGCCATCTTGAAAACTGCCGGACCGCAGTACGTAAGGAAGACGGCCCTCTTCCGCTGCTCGGAAATGGCAGCAAGATCGTTTCCCTCCAAATACATTTGGAAATGATCTGCATACGACTCCCAGTCTTCTGTTGTCGGATTGAACGGGGCTGGGGGTGTGTTCAGCGCAGCCATCTTGCTCTTCTTCTGTTCTGCGTTGCCTTCTCTTTAGGGGAATCCCACTCTCGTCGCCAGTGTTAAGTTTGCATGAAGAGACAGACGCGGAGTGCTTCAAGCTCTTTTGTTTATTAGTGACTACAGCTCAGAATGGACCCAACTGGCTTTGCTGCGGCTGCTACTTATAGCCGGCAGCCGCAGCTGACAGCCAATCAGAGTGCAGGGTTTTCCCGCACTTTCCAAACCAATCATTTCCAACACTTTACAAGAACAATTCAAACTAAACCAATGATTTCAAACCTGCATACATAACAGTTACAAAACTAGAAATGTCCATGAAGCTTGTAATGGGTGTTTTGCAAAGTGACTGAAGGCTTTTACATTAGTGACAAAGAACATTTTCCAAAACATTCATCATTTACAAATAGGCATTAATGTTGGCAGTAACAACCCAAAATTCTGTTCTTGAGTGAAACACATAGCTGTTAAATTTAGAAAGATGATGAGTTTCAATTCCTAATAAAATCCCAAATCCTCCCAGCTAGGGGGCCAGGTATTTTGCAGGAATATTATAGCTCAGTGTTAGATTGCGGAGAAAAGAAATTGACTATATGTATCCTCCACTGTCATCATTCCACTTTTAAATCTAAGCTTGAAAAGAGTGTTGGTGGCTTAGATAAAGGAATTCTGTGTTTCCATGGTGATGGACCAGAGATTTTTGACCAAACTGCAGACAAAATTGGAGGAGGTTAACAACAGTATTTGACTGAAACAGGATTAGCTTAATTTATAACTATAGTTAAACCTACATTATTTTATAGTTGTACTCAGTTTCAGACACAGCTCAGCTCCCTGAGCATTAAAACAGTCTCCAAATCCAATGTCTTAATTAACCTGGCATTTAGAATATATATAGACTAAATACTGCATACTATCTGAATTTTCAGTGAGTGGAACTGTGGGAATGGAGATTTTACAGTATCCTTCCCCTGCCACTCCCACCAAGCCACGCCCACCAAGCCACGCCCACCAAGTGAAGTATGATTTGATAGGCCCTAGCTTATTATTATGTTTCCTACTATGATTTATGGTACCCTATGACTACTTCTAAGTGTTATGCCTATGATTCTTGATGTATGTATCTTGAGAGCACCAAAAGAAATTCCTTGTATGTCCAATCACACTTGGCCAAAAATTCTATTCTATTCTATTCTATTCTATTCTATTCTATTCTATTCTATTCTAGCCCTAGCCCTAGCCCTAGCCCTAGCCCTAGCCCTAGCCCTAGCCCTAGCCTTAGCCCTAGCCTCATTCTACCTAAATTTGATTTGTTTGACTAACCCATATAAGAGAAATAGATTCACCTTATGGGAGATGTACAACATCTCTCTTAATATTAATACTGCAGATAAAGAAAACAATCATATGCTCTTTACATAAACATCCGAGGACATTTTTCAAGAAAATTATCTTTAATTTATTTTATTTAATATGCCTAAGTTATTTTGGTATCTAAAACAAAATATCTTCTTTTTGGAAATAAAAGTTTAGAAAGTTATACATTGAACAACTATTGGATATCCTTTTATTATTAATAAAGGAGCACTGTGTGACAATTACTTTAAAACCTTTATGCTGAAGCCTCATATTGAACATTTTCTCCAAGAATAAGAAGATGATAAGAGCATCTCCAGAGGTTTTAAATTATGTCACCCATCAGTCCCAGCTAATATGGGATGTTGGCAGTTGCAAACTTACGTATCTGATAAGGACTAGGTTTACCAGCATGTAATATCTGATTTCAATACTTAAAACACAGAACAGAACAGAATAACAAAATAACAGATTTGGAAGGGACTTTACAGATCTTCTAATCCAACCCTCTGCCCAAGCAAGACAACTTATACCAGCAATCCCCAACCTTTCTGGATTAGTAGACCAGTGGGGTGGGGGGCAGAGAAGGGATAGGGAATGGTTACATGCAAGCAGTGGACGAACACATGTGTGGAGTTGCGTTTGCATATGAACCTGCTGTTAACACAACTGGAACTGTGCACATGTCCACTCTTGCCCATTGCTTGCTCAAGGGATGCTGCTGCACATGTCTGCTCACCTGCCTCTTCTATGGCCTGGTTCTGAATGAGCCAGGAGGTTGGGGACCCCTGCCTTATACCACTCTAGACAAGTAGCTGTCCAGTCTCTTCTTAAAAGCTTCTGGTGATGGAACTTCTGAAAGCAAGCCGTTCAACTGGTTAATTGTTCTCGTTAGGAAATTTCTCCTTAGATCTAGGTTGTTTCCCTCCTTGATTAGTTTCCATCCATTGTTTCTTGTCTTGCCTTCTTCAGAAAATAGGTTGATCCCACTCTTCTTTGTGGCAGCCCCTCAAATCCTGGAACACTGCTATCATGTCACTCTTGTCCTTTTTTTTCACTACCTTAGACCAGAGTTGTGAAACTTGATTTTATTGAAGGCTGCATCAGGGTTGTGTTTGACTTTGCGGGGGCTGGGGTGGGCTTGGCCAGAGTGGGCATGGCCGGAGTGGGCATGGCCAGAGTGGGCATGGCCAGCTCAACCATGTTGGAGGTGTCTGTGGTGGCTTGATCACTCTTGCCAGTGAAAAATGGCTCCTGGGCTCCATTTCTGGCTGCAATGGCCTCCTGCAACCCTTTGCCAGGGAAAATGGAGGTAGTGAGGGTTGCATGCAGCCCATCTGAGCTCCGTTTTCTCTGGCAGAGGCACCATGGGCTGGTCCTTCACTGTTTCCAGGGCAGGTCCATGGGCCAGATCTAAGCACCCCGTGGGTCGGATCGGGCCCACAGGCCTTGAGTTTGATAGCCCTGCCCTAGACAAACCCAATTCCTACAATCATTGTTTATATGTTTAAGATAGGGTGTAGTGTTCAGGCCTGTCGATATCCATCTGGAACTTGAGCCTATCTTCTGCAGTAGTGCCTATTCCTGACAGTTTAGTGTCATCTGCACATTTGATGAGTTTCCCTTTTATTTCCTAATCCAAATCATTTATGAAGATGCTGAAGAGTACTGGACCTAAAATGGAACTTGGGGTATGCCATTGCTTCCTTCCTTCCATGTAGATGTAATTCCATTGGGGACCACACATTGAATATGATTTGGCAGCCAGTTACAAAACCATCTGGTAGTAATGCTGTCTATCCAACTTTTTTTTTAACTTACCAAGAAGTAGGTTGTGGTTTACTTTGTCAAATACCTTACAGAAGACTAAGTATACTATGTATACTGCATTTCACTGGGCCACTAATTTAGTCACTTTGTTAAAGAGTGAAATAATATTTGCTTGGCATAATCTGTGTTGGCTTCTAATTATAATTTTGATTGTTTCTATGGTAGGTGTCCATAGATCTGCTGCTCAATTATCAGGCTGATTGATCTGTACTTTCCTGGCTTTGTTCCACACTTCCCCCTTTTTAGAAGATGGGAACCACATCAGCTCTTTGTTCCCCGGTGCTTCAGGATCTTTGAAAGATAGCCAGCAATTTCAGAATTCTAGGATGTAATTCATCAGGTCCCTGTGATTTGAAAGATATGTAGAGTGGACAGGTGTTCTCTTACCATTTTTCTGCTTATTTTAATTTGTATTTCTAGTCTGTCTTTTGTGGTTATGTTTTTGATAGGTTGGACCGTATTTTTGCATGAAGACAGATGCAAAAGAGGATATTAATCTATTAGAACATCTTTGGATAATTTATACTCGATCAGAAAGGGTCATCGTTCAAAAATGGCAATACCATTCCTTACCTTTCTTTCATTTAGTTTTGTATTCAAGACTATTTAGAATAATCAAGGCAAGTTTTTGGTATGGACAAGTTATGAAAACTCAATTGCTTTTACAAATAATTCTCACTTAATGACCCTAATTTGGACTGACATTTCTGTTGCCAAGAGAAGTAATCATTAGGCAAAACATCATATAACCACTGTTTAGAGACAGAAGTTCTGATTATCCCAGCTGCAGGTGTTAGGGGATGCATATTTATTTATTTATTTATTTATTTATTTATTTATTTATTTATTTATTTATTAATCCAACTTATATGCCGCCTCCTCTCCAAAAAGGACTCGGGGCGGCTCACAGCTAAAAAATACAACAATAAATAAATTAGCTAAAAACATATTAAACAGATTAAAGCCGAATTAAAGTTAAAAACCCCATAGCTAAAATAAACCAGCCCCCAGAGAATCAGCATAGCCCGGATTGTGAAAAGAACCAGGTCTTCAGATCGTAGTGGAAGGTGCGGAGATCGGGGGCCAGCCGGAGCTCCAGTGGAAGAAGATTCCACAGAGTGGGAGCCGCCACAGAGTAGGCCCTCCCCCGGGTCACTGCCAAGCGACATTGAGTTGCAGACGGCACCCCAAGGAGACCCCGTCTGTGCGCCCGTATAGGGTGGTTGGTATTTGATGCTGGGAGGAGTCGTTCTCGTAAATAACCTGGACCCATGCCATGCTGGACTTTGAATGTTAACACCAAAACCTTGAATCTCACCCAGAGGGCAACCGGAAGCCAATGTAGGTCGTGCAGGAGGGGTATAATATGGGAGTATCAGGAGGCTCCCACACTACCTGCGCAGCCGCATTCTGCACCAGTTGAAGCCTCTGAGTGGTATGCAAGGACAGTCCTAAGTAGAGAGCGTTACAGTAGTCGAAGTCGGGAAATGACGAGCGCCTGAGTGACTGTGCGCAGGGCAACTCGGTCCAAGAATGGGCGCAACTGGCGAACCAGCCGGATCTGGGCAAAGGCCCCCCTGGCCACGGCCCCCACCTGCTCCTCCAGTTTGAGCCGTGAGTCCAGGAGGATCCCCAGATTCCATGCCCTGTCCACGGGGGGCAACACCTCCTCCCCCATGACCAAAGATGGAATATCCAAACTGGACCAAGATGTCGGTATGCACAGCCACTCTGTCTTGGCTGGATTGAGTCGAAGCATGTTCCTGTCCATCCAGATCCACACCGCTTCCAGACAACAGGACATCACGGAGAGAGCATCACTGATGTGGCCTGGGGTGGAGATGTATAACTGTGCATCATCAGCATACTGATGATAACTCACCCCAAAGCCATGGATGATCTCACCCAGCAGCTTCATATAAATGTTGAACAGGAGGGGTGAGAGGACTGACCCCTGGGGCACCCCACAAGTGAGATACCTTGGAGTCGACCTCTGCCCCCCTGCCAACACTGTTTGCGAACGTCCCGAGAGGTAGGAGGAGAACTACTGTAAAACAGTGCCTCCCACTCCCAGCCCCCCGAGACGTCGCAACAGGATACCATGGTCGATGGTATCGAAAGCCACTGAGAGAACTAACAGGACCAGGACAGAGAAGAACCCCTGTCCCGAGCCCTAGAGAGATCATCAATCCACGTGACCAATGCTGTCTCCGTGCTGTACCCGGGCCGGAAGTCTGATTGGTACGGATCCAGGTAGTCTGCTTCTTCCAGGAAAAGTGGCAATTGCTGGGCCACCACACTCTTAACAACCTTCGCTAAGAAGAGAAGGTTGGAGACCGGACGAAAGTTGTTCAACGTGGCTGGGTCAAGGGCAGGTTTCTTCAGGAGGGACCTCACCACCGCTTCTTTCAGAGCAGCAGGGAACAGCCCCTCCCTTAACAAAGCGTTGACCACTGCCGGGAGCCAGCCGCACGTGACCTCCCTGGAGGCATAAACCAACCAGGAAGGGCACGGGTCCAATAAACCTGTGGTGGAGCTCAGCCACCGCATAATCCTGTCCACTTCATCCTCAGAAACAGGATCAAACTCAGTCCAGGTCACATTGGCCAGACCACTCGCATCCCCATCCTCGGGCCATTGCAAGTCTGAGCACAACCCTTCCCGGATCTGAGTGATTTTATCCTGCAGATACTGACCAAATTCCTCAGCTCTGCCCCGCAAAGGGTCCGCCACCCCCCCCCAGCTGCAGGAGGGATCAGGCGACCCCAAACAGGGAGGCTGGGCATCTGTGGATGCTATGAAGGCGGAGAAATAAGAAATAAGAGAAATAAGATCTTCTCGCCGCCCTCACCGCAACCAGGTAAGTCCTAATATGGGCTCTTAACTGGGCTCGGTCAGATCCGGAGCGGGTCGCCCTCCACCTGCTCTCTAGTCCCCTTCTACGACGCTTCATGTCCCGGAGCTCCTCGGTATATGTTAATGTCTCACTTTTTCTCTTGGAGCTCAAGGCAATTAACACCAGGAAAGCCTTTATTTTATCTCCACAATGATAACCCTGTAAGATGACTGGACACACACACAAAAAGACTGATGCAGTTACTTAATGAATTGACATGGTTGATCATGGGCTGGAACCCAAGTCTTCCCAGTCCTAATGCAATACTTTGGTACTAACTCTATAGATTCTACAAATAATTTCCTTGTTCGGATTTTTAAAAACCTTCCTGGATTTTGTAGTAGGTCATTGACTACAGGTAATCCTTGACTTACGGCAGTTCATTTAGTGACCGTTCAAAGTTACAACGGCACCGAATAAAGTAACATGACCATTTTGCACAGTTTTGCAGCATCCCCATGGTCATATGATCAAAATTCAGAATCTGGGCATCTGATTCATATTTATGATGGTTGCGGTGTCCCTGGGGTCATGGGATCACTTTTTGCAACCTTCTGACATGCAAAGCCAATGGGGAAGCTATGTGCACTTAACAACTGGGTTACTAAGTTAACAACTTTGGTGATTCACTTAACAATTGTGGCAAGGTAGGTAGTAAAATGGGGTAATGATATATATCTCCACAACATATTTTTTAGGTTCAATTGTGGTCGCAAGTCAAGGACTACCTGTAGTGTTGTGATATTAATTTAAAAAGCACATGAAAGCCTAGATACTTCATAGCTCTGGTATAAGGAAACAAGTAAAAAATATGAACTGAGGAGAAAGAGAAAAATGGGAGAGAGATAAGAAAAGACATTAAAAATAGAAAAACACTGAACTGAATGATAATTTTTTTGTATATTTCAATTCTTTTATTACAATTTTGTCATGCATTATCCAATTTTAATGACCTGATTTGGTATAAATTCTATTTTCCTGCAGAGGACAAGATGTAAGTATAATACAATATTAACGGAATGAGCCTCTTAGTAGCTAGCCATTAGAATAGCTGTTTTATTTCTCTCTCTCTACTCTCTAAGTAATTTGACATTTACATAAGACAGAGTAAACTGAAAAAAAGCTGAAAATTACAACGATGGGGAATTTGTTTGTGGGGACCTCCTGATGGGGAAATGAGGGGTGGAAGAGTTTTCCTGAAGTAGCAGCCCACACTTTCAGCTATGGTTTTGGATCCGGGGGAGGTTTTCTGAAGCCTGAAGAATTCTCTGAATGAATCTATGTGTCCTTCAGAGTCTGCAAAGCAAATCCCCTTGTGAGAGATCCGTGAAGTTCAAGCTGTTTGATTTAACTGAGGCAAATGAAACTGGATCTGACCTGACCTCCACCTTCTTTAAGCACTTATTTAACTTATTAACCTTTAAGTGGAACACAGGCTTCACTCAGTTATGGAGTTGTATCTCTTTTGGTGTTTTTCTATATTTTCAGGGAGTTATTTTAAATTAAAAGATTTCAATTTGGGATTTGGATTTAACTCATAGATTAAGAAATGAAGTTTTAGATTTTACAATATTTTTTATGATTAAACTGTTATTAAAGGTTTAAAACTTACCTTTTCAAGATTCTGCAGCTTTTATATTTGAGGCTTCGTTCTTTATTTTTTTTTAATTTTAACTTTACAGGGAAGCCTTGTTTAGTTTTTAATTCAGCTTAATGTTGATTGGTTTGGATTTGTCAATAAAGCAAAAAGCTCTGCTTTGCTCCTTCCCTCTTTTTCCTGAGAAATAATAAGCTGCAATGATCGCCTTTGGCCACTAGAGGGAGCTATTTATTATGTTGGAAAAAAAAGAGGAAGCATGGAATATTCTTGAAGGTGGAAGTTTTATTTTAAAAATCATTACAATATTTAGAAGCCAAGTTGAGAAAATAAAAAAAAATTACTAAATAAATTGGCTACGATTCATGTGGAACACAAATAAAAGATAAACTAGAAGTTAATGATAAGGAAAAAAGACATCTATAAATACATCTTGTTAAGTGCCTCTGTCGTTTATTAGAAGAAAAAAAGTACAGAAATAAATTTCATATGATTATTTTGATTTAAGGTTAAAAGCTGAAAATGTTAAGTACAGCTCTTTTGAAAAACATCTCTACGTGTAGTTTGAGAAAAAGGAACAGTTTGTTTTACCAGAGATACACCAGGCAAAGGTTGTATTTCATCAGATCAAATGGGAAGGCGTTTTAATTTTCAGAGCTTGAGGTTTGAATTATATCATTCAGTTTCAAAAGGTATTGGCTTTCATGCCAGAAATGTATTAAATTTTGATCAAGATTTAACAAAAATAGGGCAGAAGGCAATGCAAGATCAGCAACAGCCTGGAGATTAGAGATGAAGATTTGGAGGAAGTAGAGGCATTTACCAATGGAAGAGAATATTTCAGCTCAGGGATGAATTATGGAGTCCTTGATGCTCTCCCTCCCCCTCCCCCCCCTTCCATTCATTTGATCTCCCATTCATTGAAGAATTTGCATATCTCCCTTCATAGATTCTTCATTCTGTTCCTTTGGGAAGTGAGTCCCAATCACCAACATTTGCCTTTTCTTTCCCTTTGGGGAAGCCTGAGTATTCCCTTATTGTCACTGGAACACTTGAAGTCTATTCTCCAGATATTTTCAGCGGGGTTGGGTGGGGAGGATATGAAATCATTTGCTCAGCTTAGTGGGGCAGGACTATACTGGATAATAGGAACAGTGTTCTCTGGGTTTTTTATTTTTTGTTTTGTTTTCTGACTACCATGCTGCTATCTCTACAATTTTATTTTTCCTGGTATTCGTTCTTTACTGTATTCAGTTTGCATTGAGATTTCTAGGAGTTCCTCATTTTCATTGTTGAGTCTCACAGTGGCTAGCAGGAATCCATTCTGATTCTTCTAGGAATCCAGTGAGTTTACTTTGGTGCAGGGTTCTCTCATGGCTTGAATACCTACATGGCATACAGTTTGCAAATCAGTGTGGTGCTAGTCTTTTTTCCCCGTGACGTTGTTATTCTTCATGCAAATGGTCCCGGTAGTTCAAAGGCAGAGTCTTTTTTTAAACAACAATATGGCACGACAAACACAAGCTGTGAATGGGATAACGCTGCCATACATTGAAAGCATTTCAGAAACCAACGAACTATTAATGTAATCCTCATATTATGACAGTAATGGAGCTTGCCTATTATTGGAATTTGGGTGGATATCAAGTTTATATATTTATTTTGTATGGCATAACAGAATACAACATTAATGCATAAAACCTCACAAAACACCACATAAGATATGCATCAAAATATAAAACATCAGAGCAATGTACTATTTTAAAAACACACAGCAGAAGGGATAAAATTATGAATAAAATTAAATTATATATGAGAAGTTACTGGGGTGGCTAAACCTATGGCAGGACTTGCATTGTTTAGCCATTTGGCAACAGTGCCCTCAAGGTGGTGTATTTCATGAAGGGATCCAAGGAACCTTCTGAGGGGACTTATTCCATCGCAATATGATGTAAAGTTTGCAGGATGTTCCCACAGTCACAGTTAGCATCACAGGAGCACCCATTTATATTTCCAATATTGGCACCTGCTGTGGTTGGTTCGAATCCAGTTGAGTGCTGTCCAGGTTTTGCTTCAGAGATCAAAGCCCAAGGGGCACTGTGCTGAATCACTAAATTAAACAGATCTGGATTAGAAGTTTCTATTCCTAACACCAGGAGGATGTTAAGTGAATCGTTAAGTGAACAAGCCCCCATCCCGGCATTCCCAAATGCATATGTTAGATTAGATTAGATTAGATTTATTAGATTTATATCCCGCCGCTCTTCCCCCATCAGGGGAACTTGAGGCGGCGTACAACAAAATTTAAAACATAACCTATACAATATAAAACCAAAAATCACATTCATATCATCCAGCCATACTAGAGGAAAAGAACAGAAGATCTCAGTTCCATGCCTTCCGACAAAGCCAGGTCTTAATGGCTTTGCGGAAGGCAGGTAGATTGGGGATGGTTCTAATCTCTGTGGGGAGCATATTCCAGAGGAACGGTGCTGCCACAGAGAAGGCCCTAGCTCGCGGGCCCACCAGCCGACATTGTCTGGCTGATGGTATCTGGAGCAAGCCCTCCCTGTGGGATCTAACTGGGCGCTGGGAGGCATAAGGTGGCAGTAGATGGTCTCAAAGGTATCCCGCTCCTAAGCCATGAAGGGCTTTAAAAGTTGTTACTAGTACCTTGAATTGCACCCTGAAGACCACTGGTAACCAATGCAGCTCACGGAGGATAGGTGTTATATGGGAGCACTTAGGCGCACCCATAATCACTCGTGCGGCTGCATTTTGCACCAGTTGAAGTCTCCGAGTGTTTTTCAAGGGCAGCCCCATGTAGAGCGCATTGCAGTAATCCAGTCGAGAGGTGATAAGGGCATGAGTGACCGTGTGTAGAGCCCCTCAGTCCAGGAAAGGTCGCAACTGGCGCAACAGGTGAACCTGTGCACAGTCGTAAGATGGTGGTCAAATTGTAGCTGTGGATCCAGAAGGACCCCCAAATTGTGAACTCATTCTGAGGGGAGTAATTTCTCTCTCCCCAGCACCAAAGATGGACAATCAACTGAAACCCAAGGGGGCAAGACCCACAGCCACTTGGTCTTGTCAGGGTTGAGCCTGAGCCAATTGGTCCCCATCCAGACCCTCACAGCCTCCAAGCACCGGGACATCACTTCCACAGCATCACTAGATTGACCGGGGACTGAGATGTACAACTGGGTATCATCAGCATACTGGTGATACCCGACCCCATGTCGACGGATGATCTCACCCAGCAGTTTCATGTAGATGTTAAATAGGAGGGGGGAGAGAATAGAACCCTGAGGGACCCCGCATGGCAGGGCCCTAGGGCTCAATCTCTGCCCCCCTACCAACACCGACTGAGTCCGGCCAGATAGGTAGGAGGAGAACCACTGTAGAACATTGCCTCTCACTCCCAACCCACTGAGCCAACCCAGAAGGATACCATGATCAATGGTATCAAAAGCCACTGAGAGGTCAAGAAGCACCAGGATGGAGGGAGATCCTCCATCCTGGGCCTGCCAAATGTGCTGGTCTTTAGGTTTCCCACAGCCCTGTCCACCTCTCACAATGCTTGCTTATCTTGTGAAGTTCTCCAAAGCTCAGGAAGTGGGAGAAGGGAAGGAGAGCAGGTTTTGGTTGTTGGGCCATGTGAGTGAATTCCAGTGGTGTCTTTTTCTATTTTCAGTGCATTTTAAACCTGAGCTGCTCTATTTCTGGGCAAAAGAGCCCTTCCCCATCACTCTGCATCACCTCTTTACCTCTTAACTAGCCACTTAGGTTTCAAAGTGCACACTGAGCCACAGTATGATGAGGGAAATTCTGTGCTTTGGAAAGTAACATAACAACGCAGGGATGAAGGAAGACTGTGGGAAATCGAAGGGGTGTGTGTGCAAAGAAGGCTGACTGCCCAAGGCAGGGCAGGATTGGTGGGGGAGGGTAAATAAATAGGTGGATATACTCTCTTTGAGGTTGGTCATAAGGATGAATGACCAATGGGTTATGTAGAATTCGTAACTTTGAAATAGGGTCATATAGAGCTTTTGGGAAAGTCTGTTGTAGCTTTGAATGGTCATTAAATGACCTGTCATATCTTGAGGATTACCTGTGGAGCCACATGGCATCACTGTAGCACACAAATCAACTAACATCCTCCAAAACACTAGTAAACCAAAAGACCCAGCAGCCCCAGATGAAAAAGCAGGAGTCGCCTACAACATACAGTGTAAGAACTGTAATAGCCACTATGTAGAATTCTTTGAAGCCTGGCACTCAGACAAACCAGCTGTCAACAAGCACATAGATATAAATAATTAAAAAATCAGAAAGGAAAATGTTAGGAATCTGTACACAAACCAGTTGGGTTGGCAATATATAAACCAACAATGTATGTTGTAGCTTTAAGAAAAAAATCACTGTATTGATTTATGCTATATTCCGATTGGTTAATTGTATTGTAGCTTACCATAAGAGGGAGCTAGAGATCATGGCTTGCTTTCTCTGACATTCTGTTGCTATCTAAGGTTCTCTGTTGTATTTATGCTGTGCTTATACTTTGATATCTTTGTTTACTGTAAATGATTTGCAACCGGTAAGAAGACCTTGTAATTGGATATTATTTGGACTGTTAAACGTATATGACCTGGACCGTTTATTGGACTGTGCTATTTCTTAGAGTAAACTTTAACTCAATTTAGTGTATCTGTGTGTGGCTGAATAATTATTCATAACTATTATCATAAACGTTTCCATGTGCATATCCTTGTTACTCAAGGGTTATTCTGTACATATCATAACATTGGTTATGGGCCCAGAGAGCTGTTGAGAATCAGTGTGAATATACAGTTTCATATTCAGACAGCTGATTGTGGTGTATTGTTAAACTACCAATGGTCCAAGAACAGTCAACCAGTATATCTCCGATAACCTGGTTGGATGGAACAAACTATGTTTCCTGGTCTATGAAGTGCAGGCTACTTCTGTGTAAAGACGGATTATGGACTGTAGTTAATAGTCCACTGGATGTAACAACTTGGGACCCATTGAATGATGAAGATAAAAAGAAAATAGCTGACTTTAACTGGGATAATGAAAAGGCTCTTAGTATAATTGGACTGACACTGGGTGATCCGCAGCTAGTCCATATTCATGGTGAAGAATCTGCTGCTAGATGTTGGGACATTTTGAAGAGGATTTATGTTTGAGATAGTTTGGGTGCACACATACACCTTACATGTAAACTGTTTAGAGCCCGTCTTATAAAAAGTGGCGATATGTTAACTCATTTGGAGTTTATGAAAAGGACTTTACAAGAGCTACAAGAAAAGGAGCTGATTTTCTCAGACTTGCATCAAGTTTACATCTTTCTTCTTTGGATGAAACTTATGATGATTATGTGTCTTCACTGGAAGTTTTAAACAGAGATGAACTTACATTGACTGGCATAACTGGAAGACTGTTAGAAGAGTCAAGAAGAAGGCAAGATAGAAATCAATTGAGAGAAAAACAACCACAGAAAGAAAAACTGTCTTCAACTGCCTATATTGTTAGGAAATGTTTTTCTTGTGGGGCTACATATAGCCAGATACTGTAAAAAGGGTAAGAAACAGAATGCTATTAATATACAGAGAGCTTATAAAGATGTTAGTTTAGCCATATCAAGTACAACTACAACTGTAAATCATGATATATGGGTAGTTGACAGTGGAGCATCGCAGTGTATAACTAAAAGTAAAGAGAGGTTTGTTAACATGACAAAGAGTAAACAGCATGTATCATTAGCTAATGGATGGAAATTGAGAGCATCTGGAGAAGGTACTGCATATTGTTCATGTATTAATGAATGTTTACCGATGTTATGTGTACCTAGAATGATATTTAACTTGCTATCTGTAAGAGCAATGGTAAAAGCAGGATTTGTTGTAACTTTTCAGGGAGACAAATGTTTAATTGAAAAACAGGGTAAAAGCATTACTGCAAGATTGGATAATGGTTTGTTTATGATACATGATAATCCATTAATTAATGCTAACTCAGTTTATGAGAATAAAAGGCCTCATGATGAATGTATTCATCTGCTCCATAGATGTATGGGACATATAAATTTCAAAATGCTAAAGAAAACTGTTGAGTTATCTAATGGTATAGAATTAAAACCTTGTACAAAGTATTTAAATTGCAATGGTTGCAATCAAGAAAAAAGCAAGGTAACTCCTGCAAATAGGGTAAATGGATTCAAAACCAGTGAACCATTAGAGGTTGTTTTTGCTGATATTATTGGACCTAATAAACCTAGTTTAGGTGGAGCCTGTTACATATTAAGTATAGTGGACCATTTTTCCAGATATGGTTTCTGTTATTTAATGAAAACGAAGACAGAAACATACCAGCATTTTGTAAACTGGCTAAAATTTGCTGAAAGGAAAAAGAAACAGAAAGTTATTGGCTTAGTTACAGATAATGGTACTGAATTTACCAATAGAACATTTGAAACCATGTTACAGAAAGCTGGCATTGAACATAAGCGTTCTGCTCCTTATAGACCACTACATAACCCATATATTGAACGTAGAGGTCAAACATTACAGGCAATGGCTAGGACTATGATTTCAGATTCTGGTTTATCAGAGAAACTTTGGGGTGAAGCAATAATGTGTGCTAACCATGTTTTGAATAACATAGTGAATTCAATGACTGGTGAATTACCATTTACTCATTGGCATGGAAAAAAGCTAGATCTCAGTTATTTATATACATTTGGAACCCCAGCATGGGTTCATATTCCCACGCAATTAAGGCGAAAGGGACAACATAGAGCGAGACAATTATATTTTGTGAGTTATGAAGCTAATCATAGATCATTTAGATTTAGGGAGCCAGGTACTACTAATGTATATTGTAGTGCAAGTGCTAAATTTCTGCATGTTGACTGGAGAAAGCTTGAACAGGAATATAATAAAGCACAGGATAGTGTTGTTGTTGAGACTCCATTTTTTACCGATAGTCCTGATGATAATAATATTGAAGATACAATAGTGGAGGAATCATCAATGCAGGAATCATTAATAGAAGAACCCTCTATGACTGTAGAAGATGAGGATTTGATAGGGGAGGTAAAGGAAGAGAACATGCCAACAACATATACTGAGTTGCCTAGGAGGTCAACTAGGGAGAGACATCCACCTGACAGATTTCAAGCAAGCATTGCATGTCAGGTTAATACAGAAACTTCCAACTGCAATGAAATAAAACTGTATTCTACAAAGGATCAGGTAGCTTGGCAGGAAGCTATGAATAGGGACAACATCTAGCTTATCATCCCAGATAACCTCAACAAGACTCAACATCACCTCCACATCCGACTCTAGCCAGTTGGTGTCCAATGTGGTCCGGATCTGAGCAATCTTATCCAGCAGATGCTGACCAAACTCCTCGGCCCGCCCCTGCAATGGGTCCTCCCTCACCCCCTGATCAAGGAGGGAATGTGTGACCCTAAACAGGGCGGCTGGGTGATTATCTGCAGATGCGATGAGAGTGGAGAAGTAAGCCTTCTTCGCCGCTCCCATCACTGCCAGGTAAGTCCTTGAAAACGATCTCAACTGGGATCGGTCAGATTCAGACCGGGTGGACCTCCAACAGCTCTCTAGGCCCCTCCTCCGATGCTTCATTTCCCGGAGCTCCACAGAGAACCAGGGAGCTAATCGGGATCTGCACCGCGTTAAGGGCCGCAAGGGTCGAGTGCCCCAGAGGCAGCCTGTTGCCAGGCATCCACTAGGGCTTCAGCCGAGTTGTGGATCGGGGAGGTGGGTAATGGCCCAAGCACTGTCTGGAACCGCTCAGGATCCATCAGGCACCTGGGGTGGAACCACCTCATTGGTTCTGCTTCCCAGTGGCGGGGGATGGCATAACGGAAGACCAGCTGAAGGAGATAATGATCTGTCTATGACAGGGGGTGAATAGTTGGCGATCCCCCCCAGATCATTGCACCCCTGTCTTGAGATAAAAACAGGTCCAGTGTGTGTGTCCCCCATGAGTCTGGCCCTGAATTATCTGGGTCAGGTCCATGGCTGCCATGGAGGCCATGAACTCCTGTCCTAAACCTGACCCTTCCCCCAGAGAGGGCAGGTTGAAGTCTCCCAGAACCAAAAGCCTGGGAAACTCCACCGCCACTCCCGAGAGGAAGTCGAGCAGTTCGGGTAGGGCCGTTGCCATGCAGCTGGGAGATAGGTACACAAGCAGCAGACCCAACTGACCACCTGGGCCCCACTTCATGAGGAGAAACTCACATCCACCTATCTGCAGGACAGTGACCTCCCTCGGACATAAGGTCTCCCTGAAGACAACAGCCACTCCCCCACCCCTCCCCTGGGCTCTAGGCCAGTGCAGCACCTGGAAACCCAGTGGGCATAATTCACCCAGAGGGACCCCTCCCTCTGGGCCCAACCAGGTCTCTGTGATGCAGGCCAGGTCCGCACCCTCCTCCTCAATCAAATCACTGAGGAGGGGGGCTTTATTTACTACGGACCTGGTGTTCACATAGACCAACCCAAACCCAGGGGCCTGACCTCCCGGATCCCCAGGGAGGCAGGTGGAAACATGGGGGTTGGAGCGCGCCAGAGCTTGAAGATAGCGGGGGCGCATCCCCATTAGACGATACGGCCCCCTGTTTCTTTGCCCCCCACCATATCCAATCGCCATGGGAATCATAGCCCCCACCCTGGCCCCCAAGGTCCCCAAGCCCCCCACCCCTGCCCTCCCCCACCCCGATCCATCTCTGACCTGGATGGAGTTGGGGGATGACTCAGCAGAAACCCCCCCCCCAAATTTCTGCCTAAGTCTACATCCCACCCCTCTCCCTAACCCCTTTAAATACTTTGCAATAATACAATTTAAAAGTGAATTGAGTGAGTGAATGAATGAATGAATGAATTCTTTATTGGCCAAGTGTGATTAAACACACAAAGAATTTGTCTTGGTGCATATGCTCTCAGTGTACATAAAAAGAAAATATATATTCATCAAGAATCATAAGGTACAACACTTAATGATAGTCATAGGGTACAAATAAGCAATCAAATCATACTAGGAAACAATATAAATCATAAAGATATGGTTTTTAAAATAAGAATGTAGAGATGAATGTGTAATTAATATTAGAATTGTTTTCTTATGGTGGATGAATAACAGAATAACAGAAGGGATTTTGGAGATCTTCTAATCCAACACTCTGTCCAGCAGGAGACCCTCTACTATTCCAGACAAGTGGATGTCCAATCTCTTCTTAAAAGCCTCCAGTGATGGATCATCCACATCTTCTGAAGGCAAGCTTTTCCACTGGTTGATTGTTCTCAGTGTTAGGAAATATCTCCTTAGTTTTAGGTTGCTTCTCTCCCTGATTAGTTTCTATCCATTATTTCTTGTCTTGCCTTCTTTGGAAAATAGGTTGACCCTTTTTTCTTTGTGGCAGCCCCTCAAGTATTGGAACACTACTATTATGTCACCCCTAGTCTTTCTTTTAACTAGACAAACCCAATTCCTGCAACTGTTCTTCATATTATTTAGCCTCCAGCCCCCTAATCACCTTTATTGCTCTTTTCTGAATTTTTTTGAGTCTCTACATATTTTTTATAATATGGTGACCAAAACTGGTTGAAGTATTCTATGTGTAGTCTTACTACAGCCTTATAAATAGGTTTGTCAAAAACAGATCATGCCAGACACATCTTATTACATTGTTTGACAAAGTGACAAAATTAGTTGACCAAAGGAATGCTGTCAATATAATTTACTTGGACTTCAATAAGGCATTTGATAAAGTGGGCCATAACCTATTACTAGGTAAAGTAGAAAAATGTGGATTAGACAGCATTAGCACCAGACAGATACATAACTGGCTGACTAATCACACTCAACATGTAGTCCTCAGGAACTGCATCTGCATGGAAGTAAGTACAGTGGAACCTCAGGTCATGATAGTAATCCATTCCCGGACTTTGGTCACAACCCAATTAGGTCGCGCACAGAAGCAAGACTGACTGTGCATGTGCCTACAATTCTGTACAAGTGCAGAAGGGGAAATTACCATGGCAGGGAAAATCACTATGGCAATAGTGAGGATCTGTTCGTGACCAGAAGCAACTATTTTCCCAAATTTTTGGTCATCACCTGATTTGGTCACAAACAGAAGCATTCGTGATCCGAGGTTCCACTTTATTCAGTGGGCAACCCTAAGGCTCTGTCTTAGGCCCAGTATTCTCAATAGCTTTATCAATGATTTAGATGAAGAGATTCATGGGGAACGCATCAAATTTGCAGACAACACCAACCTGGCAGGAGTAGCCAAAACTCCAGAAGATAAGGTTAGGGTTAGGCTGAAAATCCAGGTGGATCTTGACAGACTTAAACACTGGGCCCTATCTAAGAAAATAAAATTCGATGGAGAAAAAAACTAAGGGTATACATTTAGGCAAGAAAAACCAAAAGCACAGGTTCAAAATAGGTGAAACCTGGCCAAATAGTAGTAACTGTGAGGGGGATATTGGAATCCTAGTGGACAGTCACTTAAATATGAGCCAGCAGTGTGCTGTAACAGCTAAGAAAACCAACAGTCCTAGGCTACATTTACAGAGGGATACAATCAAGACCACATGAAGTGTTAATATCATTTAATAATGCCTTGGTAAGACTGAAGGGGACGCAGTGGCTCAGTGGCTAAGACGCTGAGCTTGTCGATCAGAAAGGTCAGCAGTACAGTGGTTTGAATCCCTAGCATCTCATAACGGAGTAAGCTCCTGTTACTTGTCCCAGCTTCTGCCAACCTAGCAGTTTGAAAGTAAAGTAAAAAAGTAAAATGTAAATAAATAAAGAATAAAGAAAAATATAAAGAAAAATAAAGAAAAAAATAGGGACCACTTTGGTGGGAAAGTAACAGTGTTCCGTGTGCCTTCGGCGTTTAGTCGGCCACATGACTATGGAGACGTCTTCGGACAGCGCTGGCCCTTTGGCTTTGTAACGGAGATGAGCACTGCCCCCTACAGTCAGGAACAACTAGCACATATGTGCGAGGGGGACCTTTACCTAAGACCACACTTTGAATACTGCATCAAGTTTTGATTATCAAAATGTAAAAAAAGATGTTGAGACTCTAGAAAGATTACAGAGAAGAACAAATATGATTAGGGGCTGGGTGGCTAAAACATATAGAGAATGATTGCTGGAATTGGGTATGTAGTTTAATTAGTGATATGATAACAGGTTCCAAAATCTAAGGGGCTGCCACAAAGAAGAGGTGGCCAACCTATTCTTCAAAGTATCTGAAGGCAGAACAAGAAACAATGGATGAAAACTAATCAAGGAGAGAATGAACTAGAGCTAAGGAGAAATTTCCTGATAGTTAGAGCAATTAATCAGTGAAAATTTGCTCCAGAATTTGTTCCAACACTGGAAATTTTAAAGAAGAGATTAAGAAGAGATTGGACAACCATTTGTGTGAAATAATATAGAGTTTCCTGCCTGAACAGGGGATTGGACTAGAAGACCTCCAAGCATCCGCTCCAATTCTGTTATGCAAGCATCCATCTGTATTCTGTTATTCTAATGGGAACCACAGCAGCTCTTTTTCAGTCTTCTGGTCTCTGGTTCTCCAGGATCTTTGAAAGATACATTGCAATGTTTCCTTGAGTACTGTGGATATAATCCATCAGGTCCTAGTGATTTGAATTCATCTAGAGTGGACAGGTGTTCTTTTACCATTTTATTGCCTATTTTAATATTATTCCTAGTCAGTCTTTTATGGTTATGTTTTTGGTAGGTGGAGGAAACATGGGACTTTCTTAGGACCGCATCAATGAGACCAAATAACATACAGTGATGAAACAAATGTAAAAATGTCAAATTGTACATGGGACTAGAAAGCAACGGCTCCAACATGCTAGCTGATACAACTATTTAATAAACCATCAAACTGGTAAATATTTAGATGTGTGCTATGTATTGGACTCAATGGAATTTGTCTATTGATTCATGAACAGTTTTTTTTACATTATTATTTTAGCTGGCCAATCCTTATTTTATGCAGACTAGCTAATTTTCAAGATTGGTGGTAAATTGGTTTACACAAAAAGAAATAATAGCTGGGGGAAAAGTCCCCTCTAGAATTTTAAAATCTTAGGTGAACTCATCAGCCATATTTTTAACAATAATTGTCTTTTTCCAATACTTTCTATTTAAGATAAGACTATTTAGAAACATTCAGCTGTTCCTGTTCAGGTCTTATGATTTGTGCAGAATTAATTTAGAATACCCATTTTTAGCCATTTCTTAAAATGGGCCAATTTACTTCAAAGTTATGTTTGCTGGAAGTAAATTGCATTAACTCAAATCTATCCTATTAAAAAGGGATTAATTTGTGTTACAGCATTTGTCCACTAGATGGTAGAAAAAGACCAGCAAATATCTGAAGAGTTTATAGAAGAAATATGCCAGAAATGAAAGAGTTTGGAGATTAGGGCTGTGCAAAATATTTGAAAGATGTGATTCACAAACCTGTTAGAAAGAACAAAGCATATCTCATTGAAGCATGAAATAATTTTCATTCTTTGCAAGGCTTGTGCAGCTGCTTTGAAAACTGATCCCAATTGTGTCTGCTTTTCTCCCCCACTGCTGGTTCCAGATAAAATATTGTGTATGCACATTTTGTCCCACAGACTGGCAACCAGGGAAAGCTTTTGAAGCAGTAGTGCAGTGCAATTCAATCCTTTAAAGAGAAGTTTTTAATGCTGTGTTAATCTTTTTTTTTGCAGAGCACCTCCTTTATTGCTTTATACTGCCCTATTACAAATGGTGTGTGCCTATAGAATCATAAGAGTAGAAGGGATCTTGAAGATCTTCTAGTCCAAGTCCCAAGATGCGCTAATATCATCCCAGATAAATGGATGTCCAATCCATTGTTGAAGTTCATTTCTCATGATAACTTTTTTCTTTTTTTTCTTTTAAATATTTTTTTAAAAGTTTTACAAATTTTAAAAAGAAACACAAATCATGATTACAATTTTTGCAATTCGTTGTAGCATTGGTTTTTCCCATCTTCCCTTATTCATATCTATATACACTGTATGCTTGGATAGACAACAGGAGTAATAGATAATGTATAAGGTAAATATGAACAATGCACACACACACACACACACACATGGTATTCAGCTTTGTTCGGGTATTTTCCCATGTCATTATAGTTGTGCTTTTATATATATATAATGACGCGGGAAAACACCCGAACAAAGCTGAATACCATACATATAAATACCCGTGAAAACTTAAGGAAAAAAAATATATGTTTTCGTAGATTTTCACGGGTAAAGGTATGTAGGTCTTGGTGTATTCGGGTCTTGTCCCATGTAAGATTGAGAATACCTTGGCAACGTTTCAACGAAATCTCATCCGTCATCTTCAGGCTGGTGTCTTCAGCTTTGTTCTTCTGGGAGAAGTGTGTGATAGTGGCTGTTTTTCCCTTTTAAACTCCAGAGTTGGCTGTGTTGTTACTTCTTGATTGGTTGATGGGGTTGATGTATGCAGATTGGATGGCTTTTTCCTGAGACCCTGTGTGGCTGAGGTACTGGCTGTGTGTCTCTCAGCCTTTTGTGTTGTAACGACCTGGGTAATGGGCTGTGTGATGACCTTCTGAGTTCTATTGTTGTGACATCCTGGGTGTGGTGCTGTAATCTCCTGGGTCCTTGTCTGTGTTGCAACCTGTTAATTACAACACAAAAGGCTGAGAGACACACAGCCAGCACCTCAGCCACACAGGGTCTCAGGAAAAAGCTATCCAATCTGCATACATCAACTCCACCAACCAATCAAGAAGTAACAACACGGGACAAGACCCGAATACACCAAGACATATATATATATATATATATATATATATATATATATATATATATATATGTCTCAGGTAACTTTTAATACCTGCTGGCTTATTGCAGTAGGCTTGATCCAAATTTAATCATGAATAACTATTAAAATCAATAGAATTTGGGTAATTTGAAAAATCCTTCTTTCTCTTAAGAACAGTGCAGACATTTTTACAGGCTGTCTATTATTACAATTACTACTTATGGGAAATTTTAAAGACATTATGAAATCAAAATACTGTTGAAAATAATGTGTACGCTCCATTTAATCACTTCTCCCGCCCCCAGATTCCCAGGTCTTGGAGATTAGCATAAAGAATAATCCACATCCCCCACCTTCATATCTGGTAAATTAAAACAAAACATTCCCATCCACTCCCTTGTTTCATGCCAAGCACATTCATTGTTATATATAAAACACTGATTTTTTTTTTAAATAGCAATGTAAGGCTATATGGCCCTTGCATGTAGTTTTCACTGGTATGGGAATATTTTTTTAATTGAAAAATTGCATTTATGAAATTTAACAGAATAACAGAATATTTATTACCTTTATGAAATACAAAGGATATTCTGAGCAGTGGGTGGTCACTAAACTCAGCTTGAATGTGTCAATTCTAGTTCTCTGCTTGCTATATGACAAAGATTCTTGCATTCAGAAGATGAAGTTTATAGTTGGTCAACTATATTATATGGAGCTCCTACTCTTTTAATGTGTACAGACTCCTTGTTTTACTTTTCCATTTGTTCTGATTTTTGTTGCTTCGTTTGTTCTTTCTCTGGCTCCCGAAGCAGCCTATAAAGACAGATGTAATCTTGCTTGGCTTTCGGGTAGTACCTAAAGAAAATTAAAACCAAAGTTAAGATCAGCCTTTTGGGGACGAGGATGATGGATAATTGAATAGGGCCGTGGCAGGAGCCTTAGCATAAAGATGGCAGTCCTTTAGATTTTCCAATACTATGTACTGTTTGATGCAAACATCTCTATAGCCTTCATCTTATGGGACGTACAGAGATATATGGGTGGAGGAGTTATATGTACAAGAAGGGAAAATGGGGCTGGGAGTAATCCTACTGGCTATTTTCATATAATAATGATTAGCTTAAACAAGGCTACATTTTTGTGCTTGTGCAGGATGCTGACTCATAACTGTTCTATAGAGGCTATTTGTACAATGTATTTGGCTAGTTTTTATTCCATTATATATAAATAGAATTGAGGATATAAAATAACTGCCCTGCTTAGATCAGAATTAGCTTCCCTTTGTTGTTGTTTTTCCAGAAATTCTTTTTGTGTCATTAAGCCACATTAGGAAGCAGAAACTGTGTCCAGACACAGACTGTAGTCTAGTTTCACAAAGGTAATAATCCATTTTGTGCATAAGCTTTGTCTGTGGTTGATTTTGGATATACTCAGTGATAGATTGTGGATTCTAACAGATTTTAGCAGAACAACCATAAAAGAAAAAGGTTATTCTTCAATACTTTAGGAGGTGCTGCTAAGAATTAAAATTAAAAGTGGGGAATGTATATGCAAAGCATATGTGTATTCTGCTTGTAAACTATTGTTCTACCTTCTTAAGGTGAAGTATAAATAGAGAAAATTAGGGATAATGTTAAACCATATTTGAGTTATCTTGCTGCCAGAAACTTCAAGATTCATACAGTTTAAGTAAGAAAATTAACATTTTACATTTTAAAAAGTTAAAACTATTTGGGCTGACAAGACATTAAACTTGCAGGGGGGCAACCTGTTAGAAGCCATTGAAATTATATTTCAAAGCCAGCTGCTGATAAAAGCTTTTTTTAGATAAATATTTTTACATGTATCTTTAAAGCTGTGAAACTAAGACACATTTGGGGGGTGGAAAGTAAAATCTACTGTTGAAAAGCCTCCTAGTTTCTTTAAGAGATCTTTTCCCAGAAGAATTGAAAATAAAAATATCTTATTTTTAGATCCACATGGAGAAGGTAAATCTTAAAACGTTCAAATAGTTTAGTGTTGGCAACGAAGATACTATCATATCTTCACTTTAAAAATGCAGATAATCATTTAATGGCAGCAAAAAGATAAAAAACGTCAAACCCTCTGGTACCATCTAATGTCTGTCCCAGTCTGTGTGACCTAGGTAATAGTAGACTTAAACAGAATTCCAGTTGAGCCTGATCACAAAGGAAAGGAGGGATAGAAGGCCTCATCTTGGCACAGAAAGAGCAGGAAAGAAATGAAGGGAATGAATGGAAGATAAAAAACAAAGAAGCATTATAAAGAAAATGAAATGAAGATAAAATAATTTTCATTATGAGTGGTACTATTGTAATTTTTGGTCTTAAACTCTAAAATGTCATGGAACATAGCTGCTATATAAAGATAAGAATGAGTCAAGACTGTTACAGAACCAGAATGGAAAATTCATGAAAGTGGGGAGGGGGAATTCAGTTTTCATAGAGCTGTATAGCTTTCAAAGTCAACCATTAATTTCAGATATATGGGACATACTGTTATAGTACAGAGCATAGCATTTATATGATGGACAAATAAGCTTTTCCTGGAATCTGGAGCTTTAGTAATGGTCTGATATTCTTTTATTTTATTTATTTATTTTATTTGATCTGTCAATTGTTTACAAGATGATAGATATAAGAATAAATGTAAGTATGAATATAGGAAATAGGTATGAATAATTGGGGACATTAGGACACGGATGGTAGGCACGATGGTGTGCTTATGCACGTAAATTTTCTTCAGATGCTTTAAAAAAATCTTCACAAGACTTGCTCTCAACACAGATTGCCAGGAGTTGCATCTGAGTGTAGTGAATGGGAAGAAATCCTATCTGCATGGAGGTCAAACATGAAAGAAGTAAAAGAAAACTTAAACCTGATATGTTAATCAAATCTAATCTGTCCATTTAAATAATGGGCAAATACTGTCTAACATAAGAAAATAAAATGTTAATCACAATATCTTCCTACTCCTACCCAAGAAGGAACAGGAAGATATCTTTTCTCGGGTAAGCTTATTTTTTTTAAGGAACAGTTTTATTTTGAGGTGGGTTTTTTTATGCCGTTTCTGTCACAGGAGGAGTGGGACATATAACCCTGACTACTTTAGAACTAGGACAATAAAGCTATAATACCTTGGAATCCAGGATTGGACATCCAGGAAATATCTATCATTTAGTGAAAATTAAATGATAGTTATGAAATGATAGGAAACTTTGTTTTTATTTTGTTCTGCTGGCACGTATGTGACTGTGGGGAGAAATTTAAAGGTCTTCTCAAGGAAGCGAATCTAGTCCATCACATTCTATGCATGTGTGCACTGAATGTGCCCTATTACATCAAGCAACAGCTGGAAGCCATGGTTACCTCTTAAAAAATAAGAAAATATAAGAGAAACATAAGAAAAGCCTGTTTGGATCAGGTTTATCCTGCTTAGCATTCTGTATCATGTTGTCAGCTGCTGCTTGTATTTGAGAATCTAAAGATAGTTATATTCCATTGTTATTCCCCCCCCCCTTACAACAAGTACTGTACATGGTATTCTGTTTATGATTTGGGAGGTAATAAACAGCTATTAATAGCTATTGAATACCTGGTCTTTCATGAAATATCCTTTTAAAACCATCCAAAATGACTGCTGTTATTTCAAACAGTAAATTCCATTACATTTAATGGAAAAAAAATCTATTTGTCTTAATACTTCCCATATTTATTTTCAATGGATGACTTGGAGTTTAATCATTATAAAACAAGGAAATAAATCTCTTTATATTTGAATTATCTATGCCATGAATGATTTTATATCATGTGCCCTCTTATTCTTTTTCATTTCAAGTTAAAAAGGATCAATTAGTTTAGACCTAACCTTTCTTCATAGGTAACCCGTTCCAAACACTAATCATTGTAATTGCTTTTTTTTATTTCAACCTATTCTAGTTATACAATGCTCTTTCTCAAATGCAGTGACCAGAACTGGTCAGCAATATTTTTTATTGCTCGTGTTTCCTTTTTAAAAATAATACTTTATTAAATTATTAATAAAGAAACAATGTCTAAAACTTTCATTAGTATCATCCTGAAATATCAATTTCTTAGTCAACAGCTGTATACTTACTCGGTATATAAGTAACAATACTTACTCAGTATTGTTTCTGTTGAGCTCAACCTATTCTTCCCCATCTAGACACAGGTGATGATTGGTCCATGATTAAGGTATAAAATTGGGTATCATCAACCAAATCAGAAAACTAACTCCAAACGAAGACTAAACTATACTTTACTAAGATAGGCTACAGTAGTAAAATCATGCATGATTTCCTGTGTTTTTCCTTCTCTCACAACTGAAAGGAGGGAAAATCGGTCTGAGTATTTTTCTAATACTTTCCTGGGTTTATAGCAAGCTTTTCAGCGCTTGTTGTTGTTCTAAAGACTTCTGAATATTTTCTCCAAGATGATTTCCCGGGCTCTCTACATGGTTGATGCCTTCCAACAGTTCATGTAGATGTTAAAAGAAATAAGGGAGTAAGTAGAGTATTGGAGGACCTGAAGGCAAGATCTCCAGTCTCCTACAAGGTCTGACTGAAATTGTTCAAATAAGAAGGATTGGAACCAGGGGTGGGATTCTACTGGATCAGACCGGTTTGGGTGAATCCCTTGCTCCAAAGATCAGGTGGCAGCGAACCGGTTTGCTGTGACCAGCATGTGGGCCCACTCACCCACCCCTGCTCTTTCCTATGCTTTATTTCCTTTTTTTAGAGCACAGCTGATTTGCCCGGCAGAACAGGTTTGCTGTGCCTCAGCTGTTCTATTCACAGGGACTGCAGTAGAAGGTATTAGAGCTTTATAAATGTGGAGCGCGTGCATGGAGAGTGCATTTGGCACACATGTGCCCAAAGTGCACTTGTGCATGCAAAGCACGTGATCACTGAACCGGTTGTTATACCAGTGGAATCCCACCCCTGATTGGAACCAGTGCAAAATGATGTATATTATACATTATATAAATATGAGGTCTGTGTCCCTTCTAAAACAGCCTACCTTGAAAACTTCATTCTCCATTGTGGCTTTAATGGAACAAATATTTACCCTGAACTAGGAGCAAATTGCACTTATCACAAACCAAAGGGTTTTGCATGGTTGTTGTTTTTTGTTCCTTTGAATCAGTCTTGATTCCAGGTAACTGACTGGACAACTCACTGCAGTTTTCTTGGCAAAATTTCAGAAGTGATTTGGCATTGCCTTTTTCTTCTTAGGGCTAAGAAACAACGAATGGCTCAAGATCACCCAGATGTTTTTGTGTCCAAGGCAGGACTAGTACTCACACTCTCCCAGTTTCTAACCTTAACTACTACACCAAACTTGTCCTTGTGCAAACCCAGTACATATACCCAAAAGGAAGATGGATATACATATATTTGGCATAGTATACTGGATACCCCAATGTATCAAACTGATGACTGATTGACTACTGACTGCATGTCTCTATATATTCATTGGGAATTGCTAGACAGACAATTTCCTTAATATATCAGGGAGACAGTGGGAGGCAGTCTCCTTGCTATGCTTCGTAATACTTTAGTTCATCTCATTTCACTGCAATTCTTAAAGAAGAGTAACAATCACCTAGGATTCCCTTGTGCTCAGAGAAGCATTGGCTGAGGCAGTGATATTTTGTCACCTGGGGCTTCCCTGTGCATTAGTATCAGTGAGTGAAAGGACCACCAGTGGATACTACGTGACCTGTTTGGTTAATGTCATTGAAGATAGTAGTTAGTCATTCTATTATTTTCTTCTTTGCTGCCATTGTACAGCACCATTTGCTGTACAATGATGTGCAGAGTGAAGCTGCTTTGGGTTCAGCCTTAATCTTGTTGTTTCAAGAGGGAAGCTTCAGTGTTGTTTCTTGTTTTAGTGAAATGCCTAGTTTGAAGGTTGTAAGGATCCAATGAAAATGAGAAATAGAGGATGCAATACATCATTTTCTTCCTACACAAACACAGTCCTCTTTCAGTTAGTGTTATACTGGAATGGTTTTTGATATAATTTGACCAACCAGAGCTACATCTTCCACAAGAGCTGGATATAATGTCAGAACAAGGAAATTTTCAATCTTTGAATTTGATTGGGAGGAATTTTTTTTGGCAAACATTTGAGTTTTTAATATTGTTCTTATGAGAAAATTTTAGCCTACATTTTAAAGTTCAAATCTTTAGAGGGTGTTCAATCTGATATGATTAAAAGCATGAATTGATATGTAATAAAATAAAAATTTCCAGAAACAAATGGGATATGCAAGTAATCACATGATCACAACATACAACTAGATTAAAATATTTATAATTAAAATTGAATAGTGATTCTATGAAGCTGATAAAGCACATGTGTAATATGGTCATAAAACCAGAAGTTATCACAAGGTTTTGCTAGAAGAAATATAATTTAGCTCTGGCTGCTTGTATATGACTGTTGCCTAGGCAATGTCTGTGTGTAGAATGAGGAATGATTAAGAGAAAATAATGGTTTATTTTCCTTGCGCAAAAAATAACACATTAATCATCTCTTACCTCTATGTCCAGACCTGCTTTGACTCCTCCTACCTGGTTTTCTGAAATAAGAACAATCGTGCGATATTAGAAATGTATTGCTAAATACCATAAGAGGTTTTCCTCTTTTCTCTATTAAGTAAACAAACAGAATGCCCCCCCTTTTCTGGTTTTATGATTCATGGTAAGATTAAATCACAAACTATATAAAGAGAAGGGCTCAGTGGCTAAGACACTGAGCTTGTCAATCAGAAAGGTCAGCAATTCAGCAGTTCGAATCCCTAGCGCCACTTAATGGAGTGAGCTCCCATTACTGGCTCCAGCTTCTGCCAACCTAGCAGTTCAAAAGCATATAAAAATGCAAGTAGAAAAATAGGAACCACCTTTAGTGGGAAGGTAAAAGCATTCCATGTGCCTTCGGCATTTAGTCATGCCGGCCACATGACCACGGAAATGTCTTTGGACAGCTCTGGCTCTTCAGCTTTGAAATAGAGATGAGCATCACCCGCTAGAGTTGGGAATGACTAGCACGTATGTGCAGGAGAACCTTTACCTTTTTATATAAAGAGAAAATAAAAAATAGACAACTATCTGCACCATTGCAATAAAAAGTAAAATATAGTGCACTAAATAAAAATCACTGTCCTTGCTAACCTTTCCTTATTAGTTCTTTCAAATGTGAATATTAAATACAAATAAAGAGATGTTAGGTAAATGAACATCTTAAGAGTTTCTGTTTGTATTGCAATTACAGATAGTTTTTGACAGCAGATTTAGTGGCCATTGGAAGTTATAACAGCACTGAAAAAAGGACTTGTGAACGTTTTTCACGCTTATGACCATTGCAGCATCCTCATGGTCACATGATCAAAATTTGGATGCTTGGCAACTGGCACATATTTATAATGGTTGCAAGGTCCTGAGGTCATGTGATCTCCTTTTGCAACCTTTAGACAAGCAAAGTCAATGGAGAAGCCAGATTCACTTAACCGTTACCAACTTAACAACTTAATAAGCACTGTTTGCTTTGGTGCATCACAGCTATATTTCAAAGAGGAAGGACTTCCCAATTTATGGAGGAGACTAGTGTATGATTGATACATTATGCTATAGAAATTATCTAGAGGGCACTTCAGATGTATGTTGGAAATGTGAAAATATGACAGGACATTTATCATGCTTGATGGATATATAAAAAAGTTTTTAAAAATGGATCCAAATGCATACTTCGATACAGAAGATTCAAAGATTATGATTCAATTGAAGACATTTCCAATATCTGATCAGAGTAGCAAGATTACTTGTATGCATGGAGATGGAAAGTCTCCCATTATGAAGGAATGGTTGTGAAGTAGACAGATTTTCTGAAATAGCTAAATTAGCCTCTTTGATTAGGGAAAAGACATTGATTGCTGACTGGAAGTCTCTTATGAGCCTTTTGACTAAAAATGGAAAAAAAGGAACCTGTGACTTACGGTTTTGATGCTTAGACAGGATCAATTATAGAAAAAAGTAATATGATGTAACTTTAGAAAGAGAGGTTAAAATATATTTGTATTTATCACTGCTGTGAAAGATACAGGAATTCATTTCTTTAACTTTTTTTGTTTCTTTTCTAATTTCTTTAACTTTTCCCCTTTTCTTGCACTTTTTCCCTGTTTGATTTCTTTTTCTTTTTTCTTCCCTATTTACTATTATCTTTTATCTTCCTGTTTAAAAGTTTAAATATAAATTATACATTAAAAAAGACATTGCATTCTCCTTCAGTAGGCTGGGAATATTATAATAGCTTGTGGAACTGTCAGTATTGCAGCCATAGCAAAATCTCACCTACCCCTTTAGAAGAATATTTGTTAGAGTCAGAAACCATGCACCAATGGAACTTGGCATCACATTACCAGCAGCCAATAAATGGAGTTTTGGTGAGCAATCTCAGAACAATATTTGAATAAGTGTGTGTATATTATGTGGAGATCTCTGAAATGCGTTCGGGGGCACTGTTCCATAGTATGTCTCACTATCTGCTTTTGAGTACCACAGCTACATTTCGGAGAGGAGAGCCTTCCCCATTTATGGAGGAGATTAGTGTACCTGCCATTTTAAGTCCCAATTCTATTGTGGCCTCATAGCTCTATAGAGTGGGGGCAGAGCTGAAAGGCTCTGAGGAGGGAGATTGAATAACATAATAATATAACCCACTACCTCTGTTTAACTTTCACATACCTCTTAATATCCAAGTTTTCTTTTTCACCACCAGCACCAGGGTTCTTTATTTTCTCTCTCTCTAACTTTTTTGTAATGTTCTTCTCTTCTGAGGTTGTATGACAGAAGGCCTCATGAATATTCTCTATTTTGAGAGGTGGTGATTTGATTTCAGGAGTGGGAGAGCTCTTAGAAAGTACAGCAGTTGGATCATTTTCTTTTTTTGTTTCCTTTGCCTGCGTAGTGGGGTTTTGAATGACAGGACAAATACTCTTCTTATTCTTTGTTTTTGTCTTTTTTTTAGGTTCGTATTGAGATTCTCTCTGAAGAGGTGGGTTCTGAGGAGAGGAATATTTGGAGATTGAATTTTAATTTTCCTTTGCTATAATTCTGTAAACTCGAGTTGACAATTTGTAAGTTTAAGATTTAACATCCTAGCATAGCCTATCACTTTAACCTGAGATTAAGGTAAGGGTTTAATTTATTCTTCTGCAGGGAAAACTGCAGTTAAGATTTTATGAACTTCAGCTGCCAACTCCTGTACAGTATATACAAGATAGAGGGTATGGATTTAAAATGTCCTTTGCCTCTGCCTCAGGTGTTGAATCAGATAGTATTGTTTCATTTTATGTCTATGCAGCCCTCAGAAGTGTCACAGTATTTTTCAAGTAGGGTCAACACTCTTTCTGATGGAGAGTTGAGGAAGGTTAAAGTGTGCAAATAATGTACAAACTAAACTAAACTAAGGTTAAAGTGTGAAATGAATGTAACATACTCAATGTGTAGTCCTCAATGGAACTACATCCGCATGGATGGAAGTAAGCAGTGGGTTACCCCAAGGTTCCATTTTAGGTCCAGTACTCCTTCAATATCTTCATAAATGATTTAGATGAGAGAATTGAAGGAAAAATCATCAAATTTGCAGATGACACTAAGATGGCAGGAATAGCCAATACCCCAGAACACATGTTCAAAATCCAAAAAGCTCTTGACAGACTTGAGCACTGGGCCCTGTCTAACAAAATAAAATTCAATATAAATAAAATAAAGGTTCTACACTTAAGTAAGAAAAACTAACTGTATAGGTATAGACTAGGTGATTCTTGGCTTAATCCCACTGTGAGAGGGATCTTGGAGTCCTAAGTGGACAATCACTTAAATAGGAGCCAACAGTGTGCAGCTGCCACCAAAAAAGCCAATGCAATCCTAGGCTGCCTTAATAGAGGGATAGAATCAAAATCACATGAAGTTCTGATATTGCTTTACAAAGACTTAGTAAGCCACACTTGGAATACTGCATTCAGTTTTGGTCACAATACAGAAAAGATGTTGAGACTCTGGAAAGAGTGTAATGAAGAGCAACAAAAATGATTAGGGAGCTGGAGGCTAAAACATATAAAGAAGGGTTTCTGGAATTGGGTATGTTTAGTTTAATAAAAAGAAGGACTGGGGGGGACATGAGAGCACTATTCCGATATTTGAGGGATTCCTACAAAGACAAAGGGGTCAGACTATTTTCCACAGCACCAAAAGGTAAGACAAGAAACAAGGGTTGAAAACTAAGCAAGGTGAAAGCAATCTATAAGTAAGGAGAAATTTCCTAACAGTGAGAGTAATTAACCAATGAAGTAGCTTCCCCACAGAAGTTGTGGGTACTCCATCACAGGAGGCTTTCAAAAAGAGACTGGACAACCATTTGTCTGAAATGATATAGGATCTCCTGCTCAAGCATGGAGTTGGGCTCCAAGATACCTTCCAACTCGATTATTCTATGTTCTATCTAAATTCAAGTAACATCTCAGCATAGCCTATGACATTAACCTAAGATTAAGGCAAAGGATTTAATTCACTCTTCTGCAGGACGAATTGCAGTTTCTGATTTCAGCTGCCAACTCCTGATTATATAAACACAGAGAGAATGGATTTAAAATGTCCTTTGCTTCTACCTCAGGTATTGAATAAGATAGTATTGTGTCACTTTGTCTTTGCAGCTCCCAAAAATCTCACAGTATTTTTCAAGGAGGGTCAACACTTTTTCTGCTGGTTTTGGGGAGTTGAGGAAAGTTAAAGGGTGCAGTTAATGTTTTGAGCCTTGCAGGAATTGAAGGCATCCATTTAATCTCCTAAAAATTTTACTCCCCATTTTGAGTTGTTTATTTCTAAGTTGAGTGGGTTTAGGGAGAAGATAAATGCTATAATACTGCATCCCTTTAAATTAAGACCATAAAATTTGACTCGGGTGACACTATACCATCACTGGTTATACAATATATGATTCCTGAAAGAAACAAAAACAACTTATTGCCACAAGAAGGTTACAGATAGCCTTCATTTAGTGACCACAATCAGGACCAACAACTCAGTTATAAAGTGGTCAGTGAGAGAAAACGCAACTGTGCTTATGGTCTTCAACTTTCCTTTGCTTTCCTTTACAGACCTGGAAAGGTCATAAATATGAGGATTAGTCATAAAGTTACTTTTTCATCACTGTTGTAACTGCGAATGACTGCTAAACAAGGCAATCACTAACTAGGACTACCTGTATTGTTTTTTGTCTTAGACAGAGAACTTAGCTGAGCCCATGCCTTTGTTCCTAGCAATATATTAGAGCAGTATATCTCTTGCCTTCAATATTACTGTCACTTAAGAGCACAGGAAGTATCCTGCTAGAACAAGTCCAAGATCTATCTAGTCCAGAATTTTGTGGAAAAGTGATATGATGCATTCAGAAAATTCATAAGCATGACAAAAAGGAGATAGCCTTCTTCCACTATTGTTCTTTTGCAACTGGTCTTTAGAGTATATTTATTCTGCTACTTAATTGTTTGGCAAGCAGAGATTGTCTTGCAGTATGGGAAGTAACACTGCATATTAAGGTGAATGCCTTGCCTTAAATTTTGTTACAGTTCTTGATGGGAGAGAAAAAGATAAAGAGCAGTTGACTTGTGTGGATATGCAAATTTGGCTGGCCTTGAGATCTTTGCTCAAAATCAGATACATTCCTGGAGTAATTAACCAATTCAAATAGTACCAGAGGGGATCTCACTTTAGGTTTCAGAGATGGAATTAGAGGTGCACCATGCTTCTTCAATTGTTTGTTTTCCAGCTTCTGCTGGCTCAAATTTATTTTTGAAGATGGCCGTAGTATTTGCACAAGCTTGACCCAGCCAACGAAAAGGTCTTGTTGCTGATGTGGTGGGGGATACATCTGAAGGTAGTAGGTGCGGCCAGTCACTAGTTTAAGTCTCAGCTGCTTCTTTTCCAAGTTGTGGATTGTGAGCTTGACCAAGGACAAAGGGAATAACCTATGTGATACAAAATGGTTTTGAAACACTGAAGGCTTTTAGATGCAATGTACCTCAAGATAGTATCTGAAAGGTTCACATGTAGGAAAGCACTTCATGTTTCCTTATTAATTACAGTCAACTGGTTCATCTTTATATTTTAATACAGGGGTCTTCAAACGCGACAGATTTAAGACTTGTGGACTTCAACTCCCAGAATTCCTCCTCCAGTTATGTTAACTCAGGAATTCTGGGAATTGAAGTCCACAAGTCTTAAATCTGTCGAGTTTGAAGACCCTTGTTTTAACAGATGGGTCTTGATATCTTGTGCTGCTCCTTTTAAGCTTCAATATTTTAGGGTGTAAACTAGATGACCTTGATGGAGAGAGAGAGAATCTGTTGCTTAGACAAAATTTGCTGAAACATTTTAAAATCCTCAACAAGATAATATTCAGAAGTAGTTCAGGCAGGTGCCTACCTAATTCACTGAAACGTAAGAAGGACAAGGAGATATGGAACACCAATATAAGAGATATATAGTATTCTGAGTTAAGCACTGATGATATTACCTAGTATGGTAACGAAAGGACTGCAAAAAAGCATCAAGTTCACAAAGTACATGTACTCCATGGATACAAAACAATTAGACTTTCAAGATTCCATTATCATATTCAGTCTCAATAAATGTGTTTTAGCTTCCTGGTTAATTAGCTGATTTTGTATAGCATTTGTTATAGAAGCTAACATCAGTCTTGCAACTCTTATTGTTTCTCTACATTTTCCTCCTCCTTATAATCCAGTAAATTAGGGATACATAGCTTCCAAAAGTTATCTTGCTGTAGAACTTAAAAATGATTCCGCCCCTTGTGCCTAAACTGCAGATCTTACTTATTTTCTTACTCCATTCAATATATAGTTTTAACAGGGTATACAGTATTTTGAAAAAGGTATGTGCAAAATTTTAGGCAATTGTTTTATGAAAATTGCATTTGGCTTCCTAATAATTTTTTTTGCTTTGGAGCTCCCTTGTTCCAAAAGTCTGCAGTTGCTAAAAGGAGTTTGGATTAGAGTTCAGAATTAATTCTACACTCTCCTATTATTTGGTCATAAAGGCAAAATACTGTAAATTACAGAATAATAAAGAAAGAGTTAATTTTCTTCAGCTAGAGAATTAAGGAATGAAACAAATCATGCCTTTAACCTTTTAGAAGATTTACAATTCATAAAGCAAATTTGTCTTGAATTTCTATAAAGAGAAATTCTATTATCATTCCATCAAATCCAAATGTGTATTGTGTTAACACATTATAACTGTATAACAATATTATACCAATCCAATGGTAGATATCTAACCTAATGCTGAATATAGATTAAGGGATTATTGATTCGGATTAAGTACTCATTTCCAGTCATATTGTATATTAAAAGTGGGTATTTTGTACTGGCTCATGACTAAAGTAAAATCACTTTTGTTGTTGTTTTTGTGTAAAAAGAAAGAAGTCCTCCTTATTGAGCAATCTAGTTATGAGTTTGTGGAAGAACATTAGGAGCAAGGAGGATCTCAGTAGGCCAGATGATAAGATTTTGATGGACAGTTCAGAAGTTACTATCTTAGAATGAACATTGTAATCTGGACACGACTGTGACTCACCTTTTTAGTTCCAAATTCCCTGATAATATGGATGTGGGTTCTGAAATATCTTCTTCAGATGAGATAATATGGCTTGCCAGAAGCAGGGTATTAGGGATCGGTAGCGTGGGAATGGTGGAAGTAACTCCAAGTTTAATTATTTTCTTCCTATTGTGGACGTCACTTGGATTACCTTTCTTATTGATCTAAGTCACATGATAAAGATTCTTGATATTAATATTACATTATATTTAAATATATTATATATTAAAATAAGTCATTATAGTTCTTACATATAAAATATTTAACCCTTAAAGATTTATATTTATTTATATAATTTATCTACCACCTCAATCCAGATAGGTAGTTTATAGAATCTCTTTGCAACCCACCAATTATTATCAAATGATCCATGCTACTAGAAAAAGATTAAGATGTGAAAATGAAAGCAAACTTGTTTTGATACATGTGTGATAGCACAAAGGAGATTGTAAAAACAGATTAATGTGGGTTGATAACAGATAATAGAAGTTAAAAAAAATGATGGCTTGTAAAGTATACACAGTGGGGAGAGGACTGATTATCAAACAATGCCAATTTTAATGATGCTGGTATGTAGATATATAGAATTTTTTATTAAAGCAGTTTTTACATAGAATAAGAACAGTACAAGGGTTTAAATTAAAGATAAGACAAATAGGAAAAGTAATGAAAAGTAAACAAGAAATGAAAAAGAAATAGAAAAGAAGAGAAACAAGAATAATACTTCCATTATTTTAAACAGTGATTATAGGTACATTTATATTTTACTTTAACATGATCGTGATTTTTGAAAACTTATTATCCCTTCCCTTTATTGCTTTTTAAATAGCTTTATTTCTGTCCAGATATTACTCAATCTCTCAGCCAATAGATAGAGAAACATATCTTATGCGAGGGGAACTGTTTGATAATATTATTTATTTTTATTTTTATTTTTATTTTTTTTATTTTTATTTTTATTCATATTTATATCCCACCCTTCTCCGGAGACTCAGGGCAGCTTACAATTTTTGGGATACAACCCAATGCGCTCAGCAATAGCCTTCCTTCAATTGTATATGCCTGCTTATTACTAAGCGGCATTTTTACAAAGTCAGCTTATTGCCCCCAACAATCTTGGCTCCTCAGTTTACCTACCCTGAGAGGATGGAAGGCTGAGTCAACCTTGAACCTGGTGGGATTCGAGCCTGCAATAGTTACAGGCAGCTGGAACCAAGTGGTAGCATATTATCAGCCTGCACCACCAAGGCTGTATGTTGAATTAAAGGGTATCCCTTCATCGTAGTGGGTGGTTGCCCTCCACCTCACTGCTTCTTGGGTTAGGTGATTTTATGCAATGATAGACAAACCAAAGGACTATAAAGGTGAAATTACAAAAATAACAAGAAGAAAGGTATTACTGAAAAATTTTCATAATTTGGCAAAAGAGGCTAAGATTTATGATGCATGGAGAGAACATCATCCAAATAAGAAACAATTCACGTTTTACTCAAACAGACATCAGTCGTGGTCAAGACTGGATATGGTATGGATGCCTAAGAAGCTTATCTCAGAAATAATTGAAATAGAAATTGAATTGAGCTTGTGGGCAGATCATAGTTACATCAGGTTTAGCTTGAAAGGCCGACCCAAGATCCCAAGATGGACCTTACAAAGAACAATCCTAAAGGAGGAAGAATTTAAAATTAAATGGGAAAAGGAAATGAAACTCTTCGTTGAGGAAAATAAAGAAGAAGACACATCCCTACAAAACACCTGGCATACAGCTAAAGCAGTTATGATAGGAGTGGCGATAAATTATATGGCGAATAAAAACAAGAAAAAGAAGATACAGCAAAAAGCATTAGAAATGGAATACGAAAACTTGGACATGAAACTACAAGAAGAACCAAAATTGAAAGAGATAAAAATAAGAATGGACTTAATAAAACATGAAATAAATTTGCTGGAAAAAGAAGATTTAGCCCCAAAACTGAAAAGAATAAAACAAAATGTATTTGAGAATGCCAATAAACCAGGAAGATGGCTAGCCTGGAAATTAAAAAAACAAGCGGAAAAAAGATGGATCACTAAGCTACAAAATGAACAGGGGGAAATATGTTATCAAGAAGAAATGAAAAGGAATCTAGCCCAGAAATTTTATGAGGACTTATATAAAGAAGAACACGTAACAGAAGAAAAAGTGATAAAATGTTTTAAGAAAGCGAATCTTCCGAGAATATCGGAAGAAGAAAAAAGCCTATTGAATAGAAGTATAAATCTTGAAGAAGTGACCTGGGCAATAAATAAACAAAAAAAAAAAAACAAGGCAGCTGGCCAGGATGCACTCCCTGCTGAATTATACAAAACTCAACAAGAAATATTAGGTGACAGATTACTTAAATTATTTAACAAAGTCCTGGATAAGGCAAAGATTCCAAAATTGTGGAAGGAAGCAACGATTATGATTATTCCAAAAGAAAAAAAACGATCAAACAAAGATAGAAAATTATAGGCCAATATCTCTATTAAATGTGGACTATAAAATTTTTGTAACTATAATAGCCGAAAGATTCAAGAAAATACTAAATAAATTTATACACACAGACCAAAATGGCTTCCTTCCACATAGACATCTTAGCAATAATATTAGGACAATTTTAGACATCATAGAGTATTATGAAGACCGTAGTGGAGAACAGGTAGCATTATTATTCCTGGATGCTAAAAAGGCCTTTGACAATGTAAAATGGAGTTTTGTTCTGCAACAAATTAAGTATATGGATTTTGGGCAAAAATTCCTAAATGTAGTATCAGCAATATATAATAAACAACAAGCTAGGATATTGATAAATGACCATACAACAAATAAATTTGAGATAAAATTAGAGAAAAACTTTTTTGAATAATTGGAAAAGCTAATATCAAAATTTATATGGCAGGAAAAAAAAGCCCAGAATTATACTGAAATTGTTGCAGGACGCTACTGAAAGAGGAGGTTTTGGCCTACCGGACTGGGAAATATATTACAGAGCGGCCATTCTGACCTGGGTTAAAGATTGGATAAGTGTTAAAAATAAAAGATTATTAACATTAGAAGGATATAATCTACAGGCAGGATGGCATGCCCTTTTGTGGCAGGACAAACACCAAATTCATGGCTATTTTCAAAGGCATAAAATTAGGTAGACCTTACTAAACGCATGGAATAAAACTAAATGCCAATTCTACATTGAAATACCAACTTAGCTAACTACCTTAGAAACGTTAATGTACCCACATTTATTGCGACGAGGACAGGTCATTACATATGAGGACATATTAGATGAGAAGGGTGAGTTAAAAACAAGACAGGAGTTGAAGGATTTGGGATTTGAGATAGAATGGTGGGCCTATTTACAATTAGTCAAGGTATACTAAAGATATGAAAGAATGGTATTAGTAGATGGAAAACAGAATTAGATAAAATATTATTAGGGACCGATGAGAAACTGATTAAAAAAATTTACAAAATATTATTGGAATGTAAATGTGAAAGAGGAAAAGGTGAAAGAAACGATGCTGGCCTGGATGAAAGATTTTCGATATGGTATAAATTTGGAAGATTGGCAAATTTTATGGGACAGGAATAGGAAAATTACTTTGGCGGCATCATATAAAGAAAATTTACATAAAATGTTTTACTGATGGCACATCCCACCATCAAAATTAGCAAAAATGTACCTGAAATTATCCCCTAAATGCTGGAAATGCAACAAAGAAATCGGAACATACTACCATGTATGGTGGAAATGTGAAAAAGTCCAAATATATTGGCTGAAAATTAGAAACTGGTTAGAAGAGATGTATAAAATTAAAATAAACTTTAGACCTGAATTTTTTCTATTGGGAATCAATGTTGGAGAATATAATAAGGAGATAATATACCTAATAGTTCATGTCACCACTGCTGCGAGACTAGCTTTTGCCCAAAGATGAAAAGGAAACGATATGCCAGAAGAGATGGAAATAATTAGAAAAATTTGGTCGTGTGCTGAAATGGATAGACTAACTCAAGAATTAAAAGATAAGACTGAATCTGATTATTATAAAATTTGGGAGAAGTTTTACCACTGGTTTAAAAAAAGAAAGGAGTAATTGTAACAAAGATGATTAATATTTATGTACATATGTAAATTTGTATTTTTTGTTATGTATGCACCACATTCATTGTTTTTAATGTTTTTTCTGTTTGTTGTGCATTAATAAAATTTTATAAAAATTAAAAAAAAATTGTGCAAAGACTGATGATACAGTGGAAGACACAGTTGCATGTCAATGATGAGAAACCGGGAGAGGTTAATACCAAGAGGAATATTTTGAGGAGATTCACTATCACCACTACTATTTGTCATTGCACTGTTTCTTCTGTCAACAATACTGAATAACTCAAGTCATGGCTATCAAACATCAAAAACATCTGCCAGACTATTCTACCTCCTTTACGATCTGAAGCTGTATTGAAAAATATCAACTAAAATAGAATCAGTGCTCCACACTGTCTGTATATATAGCCAAGATATTGCAATAGAGTTTGGATTGGACAAATATGCTACACTCACTATCAAACAAAGAAAAATAGTGAAAACAGAAGGAATCAAGATGCCCCACAAAAAGAACAGTAGAGTCTGGATGAAGATGATTACTACAAACACCTGGGTATCCTTCAAGCTAACATCAAGCACACTGAAGTTCAAGAAAAAGATTAGAGATGAATACATCAAAAAGTGCAAAAGATCTTAAACTCCAAACTCAATAGAGGAAATAACATCAAGGCAATCAACACTTGGGCAATTCCAGTCATTAGATACACAGCTGGAATAGTGGGTTGGATTCAAGCAGAACTAAAAGCAATGGTCAGAAAGACCAGAAAAATAATGACTATGAATCATACCCTTCATTGACAGACTCCACCTACCAAGGAAAATAGGTGGGTGTGGAGTATTGCAAGTACACCAGATGGTTGAAGAAGAAAAAATGGCTTTGAAAGAATACCTGAAGGACAATGAAAAAGATGCACTGAAGTTACTATACTAGAAAGGCTTACTGACTAGTGGAGAGACCAAACTGACCTACAAGAAAGACCAAATGAAGAACAGAAGGGAGACATGGGAAGACAAAATACTACATCACCAGTACAGCAGGAAAAGCAGATAGCAGACAAGACCTGGCAATGGATAAGAGCAGGAAAATAGAAGAAAGAGACCAGGGGACTAATTCTGGTTGTGCCGCTTATGCAAAGAAGCTAAAGAAACAGTGAACCACCTGCTAAGCTGCTCCAAGAAGATTGCATAGACTGACTACAAGCAGTGGCATGACAAAGTAGCAACCATGGTGCATTGAAAGATCTGCAAGAAATATCATCTGCCTGCAAGCAAAAACTGGTGGGACCATAAAAAAGAAAAAGTCATAGAAAATGAGGAAATTAAATTGCTCTGGGGCTTTAAAATTCGAACAGACAGGGACCTGCCACATAACACCCCAGATTTAAGAATTGTCGATAAGAAAGACAAAAAAGTCTAGTGAATGTGGCAGTGCCTGGAGACAGCAGAATACTGGAGAAGAGAAAGAACTGGAGAAGATAGCAAAAAGAAAGGCCTACAAATAGAAATAGAACAAGTGTGACAAAGGCAAACAAGGATAGTATCAATAATAATAGGTGCCTTGGGTGCAATTCCAAAACAACTGGTGCAATTCCAAAACAACTGCAATTCCACTTGAACACTATTGGCATTGACAAATTCACCACCAGTCAATTGCAAAAGACGGCTTTACTGGTAATAGCTTCCATTCTGTGACAATATCCGAGGACAATATTGTCCTCTGATTTGCAGTGGTCTGAGGAACGGGATACAGGTAGTCTGGCCAGTGTGTTCTGGGATGAGTTCGATCCTGTTTCTGAGGATGAAGTGGATGGGATTATGCAGTGCCTGAGTTCCACCACATGTTTGTTGGACCCATGCCCTTCCTGGTTGGCTTATGCCACCAGGGAGGTCACCTGCAGTTGGATCCGGGCAATTGTCAACGCTTCGTTAAGGGAGGGTGTTTTTCCCTCTGCCTTGAAGGAGGCGGTGGTGAGACCCCTCCTGAAGAAGACTGCCCTGGATCCGACCGTGTTAGACAACTTTCGTCCACTCTCCAACCTTCGCTTTTTGGCGAAGGTTGTTGAGAGTGTGCTGGCTCGGCAGTTTCCGCTTTTCCTGGATGAAGCGGACTACCTGGATCCGTGCCAATCGGGCTTCCAGCCTGGTTTCAGCACGGAGACGGCATTGGTCACACTGATGGATGATCTCTGGAGGGCCTGGGACAGGGGTTTTTCCTCTGTCCTGGTCCTATTAGACCTCTCAGCGGCTTTCGATACCATCGACCATGGTATCCTTTTGCGACGCCTCCGGGGGTTGGGGGTGGGGGGCACTGTTTTTCGGTGGCTCTCCTCCTACCTCGTGGGGTGGTCGCAATCGGTGTTGGCAGGAGGGCAGAGATTGGCCCCAAGGGCGCTCACTTGTGGGGTCCCTCAGGGGTCGGTCCTCTCTCCCCTTTTATTTAATATCTACATGAAACCACTGGGTGAGATCATTCGTGGTTTTGGGGTGAGGTATCATCAATATGCTGATGATACCCAGTTATATATCTCCACCCCAAACCAGATCAGTGATGCCCTCTCCGTGATGACTCGCTGTCTGGATGCGGTGCGGATCTGGATGGACAGAAACATGCTCGGCTCAACCCGGCCAACACTGAGTGGTTGTGCATACCGGCATCTCGGTCCAGTTTGGAATGTCCATTGTTGACCATAAGGGGAGTGGTGCTGCACCCTGTGGATAGGGTGAGGAACCTGGGGGTCCTCCTGGATGCACAGCTCCAATTGGAGGAGCAGGTGGGGGCCGTCACCAGGGGGGCTTTTGCCCAGGTCCGGCTGGTTTGCCAGCTCCGCCTGTTTCTGGACCGAGATGCCCTGCGTACAGTCACTCATGCCCTTGTTACTTTGCGACTCGACTACTGCAACGCTCTCTATTTAGGACTGCCATTGCATACCATCCGGAGATTGCAGCTGGTGCAGAATGCGGTGGTGCGGATGGTGATGGGAGTCTCCCGGTTCTCCCATGTTGCCCCCCTCCTGTGCGGCCTGCATTGGCTGCCGGTTGCACTCCGGGTGAGATTCAAGGTTCTAACTCTAACATACAAAGTCCTACATGACATGGGTCCTTATTATTTAAGGGAGCGACTTCTGCCGACATCGAATACCAACCACCCTGTGCGAGCACATAGACAAGGACTCCTTGGGGTCCCGTTGGCCGGGAAATGCCGGCCGGCAGTCCCCCGACGACATGCCTATTCTGTCACGGTCCCTGACCTCTGGAATCAACTTCCCTTGGAGCTCCGCCTGGCCCCTGACCTCCGCACCTTCCGCCATGACCTGAAGACCTGGTTGTTTAACCAATCCAGGCTGTGACCCTCGGGTGGGGTGGTTCTTATCTTTGTATTTTGTAATTATGTCCTGGGGCTTGTTTAGTTTAATTTTTTAAAAGTATTTATTGTTGTTGTTGTTTTAATTGTGAGCCGCCCCGAGTCTTCGGAGATGGGGCGGCATACAAGTCCCACTAATAAATAAATAAAATAAATATCTGTAACACCATTAACATCCAAATCTGCCTATCCCAGCTCCTTGGTAAGGATTTGATAGGTAGACAAAAATGTCAAACCTAGTCTGAACATCTGGCTGACTGTGCAATGATCAATAACAACAATAATAATCACCCTACTTGGATCTGCCTGTATACTCAGATGTTAACTTAGCAGTTCTTAGGTCCTTGGTTAGGACTTGAGCTGTTAAGGTTTTACCAGTTCCAGACTGTGAATCAAATTGATGATTAACAACAACAACAACAACAAACAGAACTAAGTAGGAAGAGGCTCTCTTTCTACTTAATGACCCCAGCTTCCTTCTGACCATGCCTCAGAAGCTGCCTGTCCATGTTTATTTAAAATATACATTTCATAATTGATTCCACTATGTATTTTCAAATACAGCTTCAGTAGAATCAAGGTACACTTCATTTTGTCTGATCCAATCCCATGAAAAGATGGTAATGGTGGTGGGAAATACGTTATATATTTCAATCCAGACTCGTCTGACTCTGGACTGAAACCAGACTTAATTATGCTTAGATTATTAATACATTTCACTGATTGCAATAACTTTGTTCTAAGCTGACAAATAATGCATTCATCTGTTTGATTTTAACTCTCAAGATGAGCTCCTTAGAACTGAAAAATGGAAATATTTACAAGTGACTGGAAGGACCTATATGGAACTAAAAGACCAGAGGATCACATTTTGTTTGATGGTTTCCAAATTGTATTGGTTTGTAGTAATCACAAGCAACTAATTTATCTTTATCTGGGATAAAAGATAAAGTATAACTTTCAAACATTATGCTTTAAGAATCTTTTCTTGTTAGAAATTAAATTATTTCCCTAACTACAGAATATTGTGCAAAAGTTCATTTATTTCAGTAATGCAACTTAAAAGGTGAAACAAATATATGAGATAGACATGTAAAGCAAGATAGTTCAAGCCATGATTTGCCATAATTGTGATGATCATGGCTTACAGCTCATGAAAACCCCAAATCCACAATCTCAGAAAATTAGAATATTGTGAAAAGGTGCAAGATTCTAGGCTCAAAGTGTCCCACTCTAATCAGCTAATTAAGCCATAACACCTGCAAAGGGTTCCTGAGTCTTTAAATGGTCTCTCAGTCTGGTTCAGTAGGAATCACAATCATGGGAAAGACTGCTGACCTGACAGTTGTGCAGAAAACCATCATTGACACCCTCCATAAGGAGGGAAAGCCTCAAAAGGTAATTGCAAAAGAAGTTGGATGTTCCCAAAGTGCTGTATCAAAGCACATTAATAGAAAGTTATGTGGAAGGGGAAAGTGTGGAAGAAAAAGGTGCACAAGCAGCAGGAATGACCACAGCCTGGAGAGGGTTGTCAGGAAAAGACCATTCAAAAGTGTTGGGGACTTTCACAAGGAGTGGACTGAGGCTGGAGTCAGTGCATCAAGAATCACCACACACAGACGGATCCTGGACATGGGCTTCAAATGTCGTATTTCTCTTGTCAAACCGCTCCTGAACAACAAACAACATCAGAAGCATCATACCTGGGCTAAAGAAAAACAGACCTGGTCTGTTGCTCAGTGGTCTAAAGTCCTCTTTTCTGATGAGAGCAACTTTTGCATCTCATTTCAATATCTAATACCGGCCGCCCTGTGCGAGCTCATAGGCAAGGACTCCTCGGGGTCCCGTCGGAGGGTCAATGCCGACTGGCAATTCCCCGGCGACGAGCCTATTCTGTCGCGGCCCCTGGCCTCTGGAATCAACTACCCTTGGAGCTCCGTCTGGCCCCTGACCTCTGCACCTTCCGCTGTGAGCTAAAGACCTGCTATTTGACCAACCCGAGCTGTGACCCCCTCCTTGGGGGTGGGATGAATCTTTTTAGTGCTCATTATTGTACTGTTTTAATATTTGGGCTTGTAATCTAGTTTAATGGTTTTTTAAATATTTATTGTTTTGTATTTTAGCTGTGAGCCGCCCCGAGTCTTCGGAGATGGGGCGGCATACAAGTTCAAGTATAAATAAATATAAATAAATTTGGAAACCAAGGACCCAGAGTCTGGAGGAAGAATGGAGAGCCACACACTGCAAGATGCTTGAAGTCCAGTGTGAAGTTTCCACAGTCTGTGTTGATATGGGGAGCCATGTCATCTGCTGGTGTTGGTCCACTGTGCTTCATTAAGGCCAGGGTCAACGCAGCCATCTACTAGGAGATTTTGGAGCACTTCATGCTTCCTTCCACAGATGAGCTTTATGGGGATGCTGACTTCATTTGGCACCTGCCCACACTGCCAAAAGCACCAAAACCTGGTTCAATGACCGTGGGATTACTGTGCTTGATTGGCCAACAAACTCGCCTGACCTGAACTCCATAGAGAATCTATGGGGCATTGCCAAGAGAAAGATGAGAGACATGAGACCGAACAATGCAGAGGAGCTGAAGGCCACTATTGAAGCATCCTGGTCTTTCATAACACCTCAGCAGTGCCACAGGCTGATAGCTTCCATGCCATGCCTCATTAAGCTAGTAATTGCTGCAAAAGGGGCCCAAGCCTCTTTGAGTGAGGGTTCCTTCCCTGCTGCCTTGAAAGAGATGGTGGTGAGGCCCCTCCTCAAGAGGTCTGCCCTGGACCCCGCTAATTTGAACAACTTTCGTCTGGTCTCCAACCTTCGCTTCATTGCAAAGGTTGTTGAGAGCATGGTGGCTTGGGAGCTCCCACTGTTCTTGGAGGAAACTGACTATCTAGACCCTCATCAATTGGGCTTCAGGATGGAGACGGCGTTGGTCGCGCTGGTGCATGATCTCTGGAGGGTGCGGGACAGGGGTTATTCCTCTGTCCTAGTCCTATTAGATCTCTCAGCAGCTTTTGATACCATCGACTATGGTATCCTACTGCGACGCCTTGAGGGATTGGGAGTAGGGGGCACTCCTTTATGATGGTTCTTCTCCTACCTCTCGGGCCGTACGCAGGTAGTGTTGGCAGGGGCAGAGGTTGGCCCCAAGGCCCCTCCTTTGTGGGGTGTGGGGTGCCCCAGGGGTTGGTTCTCTTGCCCCTCTTGTTCAACATCTACATGAAGCCGCTGGGTGAGATCAGCCGTGGTTTTGGGGTGAGGTATCATCAGTATGCTGATGATAGCCAGCTTTTCTTTTCCACCCCTAACCAACCCAGTGACGCCCTCAACGTGATGTCCCGGTGCCTGGAGGCGGTGCAGGTCTGGATGGGGAGGAACAGGCTCCGGCTCAACCCAGGTAAGACTGAGTGGCTGTACATACTGGCATCTTGAGTTGTCCAGGATATTCCACTTTTGGCTATGGGGGGAGAGGTGTTGCCCCCCGTAGATAGGGCGCACAACTTGGGTGTCCTCCTGGATGCACGACTCAGTTTAGAGGAGCTGGTGGGAGCCGTGGCCAGGGGGGCATTTGCCCAGGTTTGCCTGGTGCACCAGTTGCATCCCTATCTGGACCGAGATGCCCTGCGTACAGTCACTCATGCATTCCTTGTCTCCCGTCTGGACTACTGCAATGCTCTTTACATGGGGCTGCCCTTGAGGACCACTTGGAGGCTTCAACTGGTCCAGAATCCAGCGGTGCAGGTTGTGATGGGAGGATCCCAATCCTCCCATGTTACACCCATCCTGCGTGAGCTGCACTGCCTACTGGTTGCCCTCCGGGTGAGATTCAAGGTGCTGGTGTTGACCTATAAAGCCCTTCATGGCATTGGACCAGGATATATGCGGGAGACCCTGCTGCCAATAACAGCTTCCCAGCATCCCGTGCGCTCCCATTGACAGGGCCTTCTCCGGGTGCCGTCGACTTGGCAATGTCAGCTGGTGGCTCCTAGGAGTAGGGCCTTCTCGGTGGGAGCACCCACCCTGTGGAACCAGCTTCCCCTGGGGCTCCGGGTGGCCCCTGAAGTCCGCTCCTTCTGCCGTGACCTAAAAACCTGGCTGTTCCAACTGGCCTACCCGGACTGGTGGGGGGGGAAGGGTTTTTAGTATGGTTTTTAGCATAGTTTTAATTGGTGTATTTATGAGACCTTTGGTTTAATAACTTTTTAATATTTGTATATTTGTATCTGGATTATTTTATTTTGCAAGCTGCCCTAAGTCCTTCGGGAGATAGGGTGGCATATAAGTCTCATAAATAAATAAATAAACCAAGTACTGAGTACATATGCATGCTTATTCTTTTCAGAGGTCCGATATTGTTCTATGTCCAATCCTTGTTTTATTGATTGCATGTAATATTCTAATTTTCTGAGGTTGTGGATTTGGGGTTTTCATGAGCTGTAAGCCATAATCATCACAATTATGACAAATCATGGCTTGAACTATCTTGCTTTGCATGTAATGAGTCTATCTCATATATTAGTTTCATCTTTTAAGTTGCATTACTGAAATAAATGAACTTTTGCACGATATTCAAAAATTTTGAGTTTCACCTGTATATAAGCTGTTACCTTTGACTCATTTCACCTCTTTTTCCCCAAGCTCTCTATGAGAGAGAAAGTACTTACTTGGAAGAAATCACTTTCAAATATGTGGGTATACTGAAACATGTCATATTCCCCCTGCCGTAATAAGCATTCAAGCGTCTTCATTCTTCTGTAAAACAACAACAACCTCTTTATGCAGGTTGTTTCAGGCCCAACACCTCAAAACTGCTAGAGCTGTAAGGGGAAAAAATGCCATTCAGAAATGTGGCTAATCTGGTATCCAGATGTGAATATTTACTTGAAAAACCTGATATTAATTTAGGGCAATAAAATTTTAAGTTATATGTGAAACACTTTGAAGTGCAAATGAAAGTCACTTTTCAAAATTTCTTTTGAGTTCAAATTGGGATGTTTTGCATATCTTGGAACATTTTCCATTTGAATTTGAAAACTTTTCATAGGTATTGAAGTACATAAATTATAATTTGAAAGTATCATATTTATCTATTGTTTAATTAATATCATAATGATTTTATGCAGAAAATTTAAATTTGCCATGAAAAAACTTCCTTTCCATAACACTATTGAGAACTCTTCACTCAATAAGTTAAAAAAAAGCATGATTTCTTTGTAGGGATATTTATTTTTTATGCGGTAGAGTTGGAATTGTTTATTTCATGCATTTGTATTTTTCCTCAGGGGAAAAAAAAAATAAACAGAGCCATTCAGAACAGTAAATTTAGATCTGCACTGCAGGATCATCCCAGAATGCTTTAGATTTGCTGCTCTAGGGAGCAAAAGATACTTTCCCTCCTCCTGCTGTCATTTCAAATTCCCAGATCAGCCTGAAGCTGGTTCCTTATTGTACTAGTACCTCTCTCTCTCTCTCTCTCTCTCTCTCTCTCTCTCTCTCTCTCTCTCTCTCTCTCTCTCTCTCTCTCTCTCTCTCACACACACACACACACACACACACACACACAGAGGTATATATACATACACATACATACATACATACATACATACATACATACATACATACATATAGGACAGAGTCCAGATTTTCTTATTAAAGGAGATTGTAACATAAGGAACACCTTCTATCAAGTAAATTACTTGGTGCTCAGGTAACTGTCCATTGTTAAGCAGCTGTTTCATTTGAAAAATACATGAAATAAAATAGGTTCTTCTTAGTCATGCTTAGCATACTAAGGCCCTCAGCTTCATAACTGCTTTCTTTTCAGCAGTGTTGGGCTCACCTCTGTGAGATTCTCTGGTTTCCACATTCTCCCATTAAGAGTCGCTTAGAATCTCTCAAGTGAGTAAGTAGTTTTGCAACTACCACAGTAGCCCCATATCACTTTTAGAATATAGGAAAAAGAGACCTTGGATAATGGGATTTGTCTAGCAGTGCCTCCTAAATAGCAGCCTGCTACATGCTGCTAACTTATCTTAGATGTGCCATTCAGCTAGCAGAAAAATATGTGGGGTTTTTCCCCCTCCAATCAGGAAAGTTGTTGCTAAATGTATTTCAAGACTGCACTTTTAGCAATTGTATTTTTTACTGTGGGCTTTTTCTTCAAAACTGTTTCATTACAATTAATATGTGATTATTTTTTAATGTAATTTCATAAGACTATTTTTTTGTTGGAAAATTAGGGTAGAACTCTAATTTTGAATTTTACAACTGAGTAACTATATCTATCCTGGAAGTTCATTTTGATTTCATGTCCATTTAAACTGCAGACCTGCCTTGCAAATAGCAAAGGACCAGCCAGTGGTGTCTCTGCCAGTGAAAATGAGCTCCGTTTTTGCTGGCAGAGGGTTGCAGGAGGCCATCGCAGCCAAAAATGGAGCTCAGGAGCCTGTTTTTTCTGACAGAGCTCTTGGGCTCAGGTACCCCCCCACCATGAGTGACATCAAGCTGGCCACACCCACCCTGCCCACATCTACCCTGGATGCCCGAGGTCAAACACAACCCTGATGCGACCCTCAATGAAATCGAATTTGACACCCCTGTTATAAATGTTAAACATAACTTAGCTTTCTTTTGAAAATGCAATAGACCTGCATTTTAAAAACAGAGTTAACACTCTCTTGAGAAAATGCTGGTCTAGAACTGTACTGTTGGTTAACTTAAACTGAGAAAGAAAGCTGAGTTCTGCCAAATTTGTTTTGCTACCACTGAGCATGTAAGTTTTCTTCTGTTTTGCTGTAAAGGAGCCCACATAATACCCTATTTGCAGGTTTATCATAGGTAAGGGTATTATTTTGCCTCCTCCAAAAGCTACTCCTGGATCCTTCGTCCATGACTTTCCTCTGCACCTATTAACCCAATTCATAGGTAACAATCACTAAGGAGAGGTAGAGGGTGATGTGGGAGGGAGCATTCCTCAGTGGTTGGATTCAAACTTTTTTACTACTGGTTCTGTGAGCATGGCTTGGTGGGCGTGGTATAGCTTGATGGGTGTGGCTTGGTGGGCATGGCAGGGGAAGGATACTGTAAAAACTCCATTCCCTCCTCACCCCACTAACCTGCTTTCCAGCTCCGTTCTCCTGTGCAGGTCAACAAAAGAAGACTCAGCCAATCAGCTGGGACTCGGGAGGCAGAGAATAGATTGGGACAGGGCCAATCAGAGGTGGTATTTGCCGGTTTTCCAAACTACTAAAAAATTCCGCTAACGGTTCTCCAGAACTGGTCAGAACCTGCTGAATACCACCTCTGGCGCTCCTGATCTTTCTGCTTGACACTGCTGCTTCCTTCTGTGTTATCCTGCATACTGTCTCTTTGCTTATAACTTGTCATTCAGGCTATTTCTAGGGTTAGGGCTCTTACAAAGCAGCAATAAATTTATGTTCAGAAATATCCTAGCAGGTCACAAGTGGAGTACACCTCAATTTTACTAAAATTGGCAACTTGACCAATACCTAAACCTGCCATTGAAAGCATCATCTACACTTACCCAGAAAAGTCATTGGTTCCTCCCCCCCCACTACTAAGAATAAATAAAGTCAGAGGAATCTATCAATCATTTTCCTTAACTTGTTCACATTAAGTTGTAAGGACATCACATTTTTCTGCCTCATTGCTGAAGCATAGAACTTGGGCTTCGGGACAATAAAATTTATGGTAGCCTAGTTTTCTGCTAACCCAAGGGTTAGTGGGTTACAATTTAATGTAGATTCTCTAGCTGTGGTTTGTACTGAGTTTTTTTTTAATGAAATCATTCTTAACTTCATGTTTATGAATCTCTGTCTCTTTCTCTAAATAACTATAATTCCCTAAAGATGTATGTTGTCTATAGTATGTCTTTTTACTTAGACATAATGTACTAGTTTACTTGATAAATTTTATGACTGAGCAAAATTTTGTATATACAGTAGGTATTCCATGAAGAGAAAGGCAAGCCTTTTAATACTTGAGATATATTTATATATATGTGCCAAGGTCATAAATTAAAAGGTCTTTTGTAGTATTATCTTGATGTATGTGATTTTAGCAACCTGCAATTTTGAAAGAAATTTTCATTTCTGTAGCCTCTGCCTGCTATTGTCTGAATGTCTTTGTTTTGGGCCAAGGATCATCATATTAAATGTTTAAATCTCTTTTTATTGTCCAGTTTGAGTTTAAATAATCAATGATTATTAATCAATGATTAAATGAAAAAAATCTTTGATCAAGCAGAGGTCTGCCTGTGTGAATATACAAAGTACCTTTTGTTCATACCTGAATTATCACAGTCAGCTCCCCCCAAGGTGGGATTAGAAGGTTCAGATTCCAAATAGACATAGCATTTTAAGCAGCTTTTAGTCACTGCATGTTTTCTGTGTCTAAACTCTTGTTCTCTTGTTCTTAGTGGTGACAACCTACTACACCTACCTGTGCTCTTTGAATTTATGCTGGGTTACCTTATCACCCAGCTGCTGACACACAAGAGGCCCTGGTTCATTGACCCCCTACTTTGTCATACAGAAGCTGTTTTATGACATCACAAATGTCTTTACTATCATTTTAGTTAGGCATTTTTTTCCTGGCTTGCAAGTGAAGAATTAGGACATCGAGATATTATGGACAAATAGAGAATTTAACTTAGTTTATTGCAGTTTTTCTGTCCAGAGAAATACAATGATAAAGTTCAAAATTCAGCAATAATATAATGATTTGAAATGTGATGAAAATTTTAGATCCCAACGTATAGATTTTATTCATAGAAATCACTCAAATGTAGGACTTTAGTGACTATGGGCTTGAGTGTATTTTATAATAAGGCTGGTGCTTCTGGACTGCCTTATCTAGGGAAACAATATAGATCAGTGACTGCAAACCTTTTAGAGATCAAGTGCCCAAACTGCAGCCCAAAACCCACTTATTTATCGCAAAGTGCCAACATGCAATTTAACCTGAATACTGAGGTTTTACTACCTAAAATAATGACAAACAAGGAAGAGTTCAGCTAATTGTTCTCAGAAAAAAACATGATAACTGTACTTTTTTTTCTGCTTTTGAAATATTATATGTTTAGCAACAATAAAAAAGAAAAAATTTTGTAATATCATTTCTTGGTTTTTCTCTTCATTTTCTTATCCCAATTTTCTCTATGTTTTTTACTTCTTTTCTTGTTAAAATAAAATAGTTTTAGTTTCTATTATTGAAAGAGACATTGCCTTCCTCATATTTATCTGGAAGAAAACTGTATCACCATAAAATGTCCTGTCCGAGACAGAAGAAGGGACAATCTGAGCCTATATTCCTTTGGTTACAAGCCAAAAAATCCAGTTACCTTTGGACAGGAAAGTCAAAACAAGAAAGGGGGAAGGGCAAAGCTATTGGTACATGGCCTGTATCACGCAGGAAAAGATAAGGTTAGGGATGCTTTGAATCCAATGTATGGAGATCAGATAGCTTTTTTGGTTCTGCTTCTTTGTCTGATGAGTGGTTCCAATAAAGAAATATGCTTATTCCCCCCCACCCCCAATACCTTTCTCCCAAGGACCCTGCAAATACTATGATTGCCTAGGACTGAAAAGTACAACATGGGTAGTTACCAATTTATACTATTCGCTTCTCTACCCTATGCTTCTCTGCGGCCACCACCATGGCTATTTATCAGGGGTGGCCTGGCTATTTAATATCTACATGAAACCGCTGGGTGAGATCATTCATGGTTTTGGGGTGAGGTATCACCAGTATGCTGATGATACCCAGTTATACATCTCCACCCCAAACCAGGTCAGTGATGCCCTCTCTGTGATGACCCGATGTCTGGATGCGGTACGGATCTGGATGGACAGAAACATGCTTCGGCTCAACCCGGCCAAGTCTGAGTGGCTGTACATACTGGCATCTCGATCCAGTCAGGAATGTCCATCGTTGGCCATAGGGAGAGAGGTGTTGCCCCCTGTGGATAGGGCACGGAACCTGGGGGTCCTCCTCTTTGCATGGCTCTGGTTGGAGGAACAGGTGGGGGCTGTGGCCAGAGGGGCCTTTGCCCAGGTCCAGCTGGTTCACCAGCTTTGCCCTTTTCTGGACTGAGATGCCCTGCGTACAGTCACTCATGCCCTTGTCACCTCTCGACTCGACTACTGCAACACTCTCTATCTAGGACTGCACTTGCATACCATCCGGAGACTGCAGCTGGTGCAGAATGTGGCTGCGCAGGTGGTGATGGGAGTTTCCCGATTCTCCCATATTACCCCCCTCCTGCGCGACCTGCATTGGTTGCCGGTTGTACTCCGGGTGAGATTCAAGGTTCTAGTTTTAACATTCAAAGTCCTACACGACATGGGTCCAGAATATTTAAGGGAGTGACTCCTGCCGATATCAAGTGCCAACCGCCCTGTACGAGCACACAGGCAGGGACTTCTCGGGGTTCCATTGGCAAGCCAGTGTTGGCTGGCGGTCCTCCCCGGGGACGAGCCTACTCTGTGGCGGTTCCCAGCCTGTGGAACCAGCTACCCTGGGGGCTCCGTGTGAGCCCCTGAGCCACCACCATACACCTTGACCCGTGATCTCGTGAGAAAAGTCACACATGGCTGGGCGTGCTTGGCAACAGGAGGAAGAGCAACACGATGGGGCTGTTTTGTTTGCCACCGATGGAGCCACTGACCGACTGACCAACCCGATAGAAGCTGAGCCCAATGTAGGGGAAACTGCAGGGTTAGTTTGGCCAGGCAAATTACCCCCCCCCATACTATCAAAGTGGATGCTGGACGCTGCACTGCAATGTAGAAATGGGAAATGGAGCAGCCAGCATGAGGGAAGAAGGAGCAGGAAGAAGAGAGGGAAAACGGACTCCCCAGCACCTCTTACCGGCCACTCCATTGCCCATTTCACCATTGCAGAACCATACCATTGATCTTTCCCCACCCACCACCACTCCACAGATCCTCTTGCTTCCCCCAAGCAGGAGGAGCAGTTGGGAGAAGAGAGGCCCACTCCATTGCTCATTTTGCCATTGCAGTGCTGCATCACAGAGTTTCCCACCACCACCACCACCCAGAATCTCGCTTCCCCCAATCATTTCTTTGCCCACCACCTTTCCAGCTCTGTCATGTTTCTCTGTCACGTTTTTCACTATCATGTGCTGGGAAACAAATATTTGAGTTCGCTCAATCAATTCCAACTTCCCAACTTTTCTTTCACAAGAAGTTGGAACTGATTGAGTGAACTTTTTTTTAGTCCCACAAACTTTTGTTTCCCTGCAAACTTTTGTTTCCCTGCAAACAACAGCAAGAAATGTGATGGAACTGGGCTAGGGCAACGACATGCATGCCCATAGAGAGGGCTTTGCATGCCACATCTGGCACACATGCCATAGGTTCGCCACCAGGAATATAGATTCTAGACCTGAAAATGAAACATACTACAATAGATATATAAAAAATGGAATTTTAAAATATAGTAGTTTCTTTTGATGAAATAAGCAATACCAACCTTTCCAAATCATCTTCTAATGTATTCCAAACAGTACACATGACAACACTATTTTTGCTAGTTATTATTGCTGCAGGCTGTAGGAAAAAACTCAAATAGCTGGTGCAATTAATGCAATATAAATAATCAGTCAATATCTTCCTATGTTCACATTTCTATTTTAAACCAGTTAAATGATCTTCAAAGGCTGATGTGACCAGTAATCCTGATGTATCCAGCACAGCAATAATTGAAGCTAAGTCTACTTTCTCTTGTATGAGGTATAACTGCTACACAATGAAACTTCTTTATTTATAGTTGAGTTCATCTTTCTTTGGTTCATAAACCACCATCTTTGTTATAAATCTAAATCCTGATATTATGAGAGGGAGAAAATTATTCTCCTCATCCATTCTTTTTATGAACTTTGTGATTTTATAAATTATCTGTACAAATCGCTGTTACTGTCTCTTGCCAACATCTCCCCCATGCCCCAATCTTCCAGCTCTAAGTACTTTAGCTTTTATAGGCAGCAACTTTCTTTTCCTAGATTTGTTGCACTTTTTATGGTTTTCCTCACTGTACTCTGTCTTTCTGAAGACTTTTAGAAACATAAAAGTTTTCTTAATATAGCTAAACCATTATGTTTTGTTGCTTTCATCTATTAGATGTGATGGTGCAGTGATTAGAATGCAATATTTGCAGGCTAATTCTGCTATCTTCCAGGGGTTCAGTCCTCATGGGCTCAAGGTTAACTCAGTGTTTCATCCTTCCAAGGTCGGTAAATGAGGACCCAGATTGTTGGGGGCAATAAGCTGACTCTCTAAACCTCTTAGAGAGATCTGTAAAACTCTGTGAAGCGGTATATAAGTCTAAGTGCTATTTAATCCATTTAGTTTCCTCTTAGCCATATTGATGAGCTGCCTGAATATTCTAAAGAGGCCATTTAGATGGCAGGTTTAGCTCATTTAGCGGTCACATGAATTCAACAGCCAGGCAGCTAGTATATTTTATTTGATATTTGAGCAAGCAATTAGTTTCTCTACCCACACATTTCTGAGACAAAGCAACAACAACAACAATAACAACAACCCATCATCCCTGTATTTTTAATAATTGTTTCATAGCCCAGGTTCATTTTAGTGGGATTTTCACAGCAGCCTATGAATATAAGTAGATCAGAATGTTAATATGTTTGCCTCATGCTTGATGTATATGCATACTGTAAATTGCATAATTTATATGCTGATGTTTTGACACATGTTGTCATTTGCCTTCCTTCCACCCAGCTAATATGTGCCACAAGACCTCCACAAACAGTTTGAAAAACATGACAAGGGTGAGTTGAAGGTAAGGCTTAGTTGCTCAGAACATCATGTACAGTATTTAATGCATGAAAGATCTAAATTGTCTTTGGGGACAAACTAGCTCAGAATTTCAAGGAAATCTAGATCCACTTTTGTGAGCATTTGGTGGCTAGCCAGGACCCCGAGATTTCATTGAATAGCACTATGTCACTTTGAAGAAGGTAGATCCAAACTACCTCATGTTGATCAGAGAGTGCTTCAATGTTCATCCTATTCTTTGAGCTAGATATGCTTTGGCCTAGAAAAGAGTATGTCACTGAATAACTGAAATGTGGAGCAAACTGCCAAAGCCTCAGAGAATGCTGTTAATAGCAAAAAAAGGAAGATAATTCCATATCCTTGTTTGATTCTAAGTCTGTAATTTTGCATTTTCAATTAATTAACTCCATCAATATACAATAGTTCTTCACTTCAAATGCACTGACTTAATTTGCTTGCTGTTAAGTTTCCTGCTTGGCTATTGATATGTAGTGGTTGGAAGTATCAGTGGATTGCCCAGATCAGTATCTACATAGACACAGCATGAGGGGGCATGCATAGAAGAAAGCCTTCGAGTAGTCAGCAAAAAGCAGCTTGATTTCAAACTACAACCAGTTATGAAAGGATAGTAGCTTGCTTGATCACTCCAGAGAAGATCTTCTGTGTTTTTGTAATATTTATCCTATTGTATCTGTCTTGTTCTGATACATATTACAGAAATTATAAATGAACATAGCAATCACTAATGTAGGAAAAAACTATGTTTATACAAACTTGGTAATCAGATTTTAATTTAGAGCTGCTTAATGCACATAGAAGTGCACACAGTATCCCAAATCCCAGAGATGCTCCTGTCTCTAAACCTGTATTGGATTCTTGGAGGACTCAGTCAGGGAGACATATTAATAGCAAATTAGTGTAGACATAGGCATATATATAGCTTCCCAAATGGTGCTGTGTTGACTTATGGTGGTTGTGGTGATGCTGTTCCTGGAAGGGAGAGATGAAGAATGCTGGGAATATGGTGGAATCTGGCAAAGAGATGAATCAGTCTTGAGTCTTTAGTATTCAGAAAAAGAAACACAGAAAGGATCCTCCCGAATCCTTCCAGCATTTATCTGATAGCTGTGCAGAGTATGCTTTAATCTGGCAAAATTCTGGTCTATAGACAAACAACAATAAAGAAACTGCTTGAGCTGTTCCATGTTTTTGTTTCCCCATGCGTGACAGAGTGTATGCCATGGATATACTATATATCCCAATAATCTCTTAAAGTATGAAGGTCATCCCAACTTTCTGACTAATCATAACTTACATTGGGCAGCAATGATATAGCAAAATGCTGGATGATCACTTAAGTGCCAATGGCAAAGGTTTCAACTCATTCTGTGCAGAAATAGGCAATGGTAAACCATTCTTTTTTTTTGGTAAACCAAAAAACCTGCACTGTGGAATATCAGCCCTTAGATGAGACAAGGGAAACAATGCCAGAGTCGCTGAGAGTCAAGAGCATATAGGTTTAATAAACTATGGCTTGTTGCAGTCAGCCAGAAATTCAGGCTATATTTGGGGTTTTTATCCACTTATTGAATGCTTCCCAAGAATCTGGGATAGGCAAATGTGGATGTTTGATGGTGTATTATTACTTTTTTGTAAAGCTATATTAACAGAATATTGCCAAACTGAATTTGCTTCCTCTTCTCTCTCTTTATCTTGTCTCAAAGGAGGTTGTTTCAACCTTTACTCATGTTCAATTCTTGCCCCAGACTCAGAGCTCTTATCTTAGCAGTGGCTTTTTCTCCTGCCCTATAAGACCTATAAGTCTTATAAGACTTATAAGACTTCTAAATAGAAATATAAAATGACTGATGATATAATGCTGGATGATGGGCCTCTCAAGTCCGATGGCACTCAATAACAATTTTGAGGAAGAGCTGAGGACCTTTTGGAATACTAATGGTGTTTATGCTGTGGCAAGAATAATGACTTTGGGACATCTAGTTGCTGATGTTGCCATACACGAAAAGAAATTCTGAAGCTCTAAAGACAGAACTGAAGTGGGGACATGAAATGTATGAACCATGAACACAAGAAAGCTCAACATAGTGAAAGATGAAGTAAACAACTACAAATTGATTGGAACTGACCGCTATCAGTCATAGGATTACATTGTTTATTACTCAGGACATCAAAAACAAAGAAAAATAATATTGCTTTTATAGTTAGAAGGAGTATAGGAAGAATAATCGTTAGTTACAATGTAATTAATGACCAAATAATATTAATCAGACTTTGTGAACAACCCTTTAACATGACTATTATCATTGTTTACACTCTAACTACCGATACACGAACTACTGATGCAAAAAGGAGGAGTTTTATGATAAAGTTAAATTTGAAACTGAAAGCATATGCTAGTAACATGTGCTGCTTATGATTAGACACTGTAATGCCAAATTTGAAAGCATTAAAGAGGAAAATGTAACTAGTCAGTATGACTTTGGGGACTAAAATGAAGCAAGAAACTGATGTATCAGTTTTGGCCAATGCAATGATTTGTTCATAGCTAACACTCTTCAAACAATGAAAATGATCCTTGTATACATGGACATCATCGGACAGAATGCATAGAAATAACAATGGTTATGTTGGTTTTAAAAGGAGGTGGAACAGCTCAATTATGTTATCATGGACATGACCAGATGCTAATTGGAAAACATATCATGAACTGCTAGTGTGTGGATTCTGAGTTAAGCCAAAGAAGAAGAAAATCTTTTGAAATAGACCAGATTTGAACAATAAAGTTAAGTAATTACTTTATTGTAAGGTTGCACTAACACAATCTTGCAATTCTGAATGTGCCTTTGCTTTCTTACCATTCTCTTAAAGACAACTAGGGAGGGTCATGTCTGAGATGTTTTCTCAAGTTCCATTCCTATGTTGGACTCAAATTTCTGTATCTGTTTCTTTGGCTGCAGTTATTCCTCTTCTTTTTCAAGGTTATTCTCACAGCCTATTTCAGATCTTGAAGTTATACTTATCATTTTCAAGGAGAATCTAAGGAATCATTTGAAGCCCAGTCATTGATAGAATTGTGGAGTGAACATAAATACATTTATTAAGGATGAATGTTAAAAGAGTCTGCCAAAGATGAAGAAATAGAAGAAAGCAAAATGGGTGTCAGAAGAAAATTGGAAATTGCCAAGAAGAGAAGAGATACCAAAATTATGACAGACAATAAAGTTAGAGAGGGATTTAAAGAACTTTAAAAAACTGTTAGACAAGTAGAATTAGAAAAAGAAAACTTACAGAGATTGCTTAACAGAGATGGGAAAAAAGGGAAACTATTTCAAAAAATCCCTGGTCTATGAGCACAGAAGGAGGTTCCAGTTTCAACTTGGTATGCCAAAGGATACCTATGGACAAATACTGTAGTAACTGACTCAAAAGTGATAAAAGAAAAATAGAAAGATGAAGAGTATACCAAAATATTGTCCATTACGGATGTGAATGTGCGAAATATCTTAGAAGATATATTCCCTACTTGTATGAGAAGATGAATTTAGATCAGTACTCTGGATATTTATGAAGTTGGACAGCTACACAAAGTGATGGAATATTCATATTAATATGGTAAGCAATGGAAGAAGAGACACTAGAACTTTAACCAAGTATAATGGTATGCGGTAATGACCTTGAGGAATGAATTCCTTGCCAAAGGAATGGTTGGGCAAGAGGGGAAGTAGTCCCCAAGTGTTTTAATGGTCAGAAAAAGAAACAGTGTTGTGGTCTACTGGCAGCCTGCAGAGACGGCAGGAGAATTGGACAGTGGGGAAGAACATGGACCAGTCCGGGATTCTGGGGAGGACTCGAATGATGATCCTGCATCCAATACAGACATGGTGCCAGGGCCATCTGGGAGTTATGTGCTGACTCTGGAGCCTCCAGAATCTGACAGCAGCGAGGCAGAGGAACAAGGGTAGCCTGTTCCCAGTGGGCCAGTGGGCCACAGAGTGGGCCACAGAGTTGCCAGAAGGCAAGAGCAGCTAAGACAAAAGGGGCTACTTGGGAGTAAGCCTTGGAGGTGATTGCCCCTCCCATAAGATATAAAGGAAGTGCAAAGGGACAGGAACCTTTGCAGCAGGGGTAGGATGCTACTGGTTCTGTCCAATTCTGTAGAACTGGTAGCTCTGGTTCTATGTCTGCTGATGTTTTGGCCCACCCGCCTGCCCGGGCTCTTACCTGACCTTTATTTCCTTTATTTCCTGCTTTTTCAACTGCAGCTGCCGTGCGAGGCACAGCTGCAGTTGAAAAAGAAGGAAAAAAGTGCTTTTTCAAATGCTGCTTCTCTGCACGCAGCACTGCTCAGCTGTCCAGGCAGCAAGCTGATGAAGATTTACAGGCGTGCGCGCAGCATGCAGGGAAGCACATCGTAAATCACCGAATCTCGTAAATCACCGAACTGGTGATTTAATCTGTCCATCAGTTTTTTTCTTTGTTTTTCCGTTATGTTCTTCACTAAAATCTTAGTTTTTTCTTTATTTATTTTCAGTTCTGCAATCTCACCATATTCTTCTATCTTTTCTATCAACTTAGGACCTGTTTCTAATGGTTCTTCTAATATAAAACCAGATCATCTGCAAATGCCTGTAATTTATACTCCTCATTTTTTATCTTCATTCCCTTTATTCCCTTGTTTTTTCTAATGTTTCTGTTTAGTATTTCCAAAGTCAATACAAATAGCAGTGGTGACAGAGGACATCCTTGTCTAGTTCCTTTTTTGATATTAATATTATCAGTCAAATGTCCATTTATCATTACTTTTGCTGATTGTTTATAATATACTGCATCAATCATTTTAATAAACATTTCCCCAAAGCCCATCTCTTCCATTTGCACCAACATGAATTGCCAATTTACATTATCAAATGCTTTTCATGCATCTAAAAAAACCAGTGTCGTTTGTTTCTCTGTATAAAATAATTTTAGTATCTTTTAAGTCTTTCTGCCATTATTGAGGCAAATATTTTATAGTCTGCATTCAATAGGGATATTGGTCTATAGTTTTTTATTTGTTGTAAATCAGTATCTTCTTTTGGTATAAGAGTAATATATGCCTCTGTCCATGAATTAGGTACTTTTGCTTTTATCAATACCTTATTCATTACCTCTAACATTGTAGTGCTAAAAGATTCCTGTAATGTCTTATATAGTTCTGCTGGTAGCCCATCTGGTCAAGTATTTTGTCTGTTTATCACCGCTGTCATTTCCATCATTGTTATTTTCCCTTCTAACGTTAACTTAGTTTCATGTAGTATTTTGGGTAGTTCTGCTTCTTGCTGGCACCTGATATTATACTTGAAGATAAATTCAGATATGGAGGTTTTAAAATATCTTCCTCGTTGTCCTAGTTTTAACAATCACACACTTTTGTGATCAGGAAACAAAAATCACTTCTGTAAATATAAGAAAAAAAACTTAATTGGTCATTCCAAATATATCTGGTATTATTATCTCATATAAGAACATTGCTGCCATTGACTTCTATGAATGAAAGAAATTGATAGCTTCATGGGATACAACCACTACACAGAAGGCAAGAATTCCCTGAATCAATAAGGTTAGTGTCCCATCACAACTAACCATTTTAAAATCCTATGGAATTTGGTAGGTAAAATTTAAATATGTGCTCAAATAATTTCAGTCTGTAGGATTTTGAATCCATATAATTTAATAACCTATTTTAACTGGACTGTAAACTCCCCATTTTAATTGTTTGGCTCTTTTAGTCAAGGAAATGGATAAATTGCCTCTAAGTTAATTTCCTTCGGCCTTGCACTCTGTACATCCTTGGATCCCCCATGCAGTGCATGAAAGAGAAGTTTCACAGATTTCATCTTGTAAATGATTCATATTCTGAAAGGAAGAACAAGCCCAATGGGGCCAGCTGTTCCACAGAAAGTTCATGCTGAGAAGGAAAATAAGACATGGGAGGAGTTACCTTGACAAACTTTGATTGCCTCCCCATCCCCTCCAATTTTTCATGGACTGCCTGCAACAACTACCTTTATAATTAGATGCTTCTTGCCTGCTGGGCCCTCCACAGAGATCAAATACTTCTCTTCTCACCAACACTTGAACAACCTTGTGTCTGCATGGAATACAAAGCACCGTTTTAACAGCTGTGGTTCACACTTAGCATGAAGAGTTTCTGGAAACATGACCTTTCTGTGGAACTAGTAATTGAAGGGACATTCCTTGGGAAATATGAAAAGCTTCAGCTTGTAAAAAATAATCAAATAGCATTCCTTGTTGAAATGCTTGGTTTCAAGAAAAATGAGAAGCTTTATCTATAAGAAATATAAATGGTTTACAAACTAGGGCTGGGAAACATTTTTTCCTCTCTGTTAGGAGGCAAATTCCTTCATAGCTGTCTGATACGAGACACATGCTAGTTCCTATCTTACCCTATCTACTGAACTTCTTTTAGAGGTTTTCGTCATTCACTATTACAGTTGGTCCAAACTATTTGCCTTCAAAAGTACAATAGGCTATGGCAAATTCTCAATGTATACTGTCTCCTTCTTTACAGAATTTATTGAATATTAGTATACATTCAACAAAAACATATGGTAGGTGACAGCATGGGGAATGAATTCTGATTGTAAAAAAAAAGGGGGGGTCTTCATTTTGTTTGAATATAAGCATCATTTGGTCTTGGAAATCATAATATAGGCATGAGCTAGGGACTGTTTTCAAGAATCTATTTTCAGTGCAAATGAAAATGAGTCCTTGAGCATATACAGGAGGAGAATATAATGTGGTACATTTTATTACATACGAGGCAGTGAATGAAAGGGATGCTGAACATGTGTAGAAGGCTATTTCCTTATCACTAAGCAGTCACCATTAACCTTTAAACATCTTAGAATGAATTATTTATTATGGTTCTCCCACTTTCATTTTAAACTCAAGTTGCTTCCCTCACAGTGCTGGCTTGTTGTTACCCTGAAGCACAAAGGATGAAGCTCCTAGTTCAGAGACTTTTATTTGTGTTATGGACCATCAACTTAATTGCTATCAAACAGCAAAGCCTAAGGAACAGTTTCCTTCTCTTCTTCAATTTATAGACATTATCCTCACTGGACACCATTTACTGAATTTGCTCATTGAATCAGTCTGCTTTGTAAGACCAACATAAATTAATTCTGCCATTGGAAAAGAAAAAAAAGACTTAAAAAAAGAAGAAGCCATTTAGTGCTCCAAATACCTGGGACAAAAAGTGGATGGAGATGCTGAACAAAGTTAAGACAAAAGCACCAATTGTGTATGTGATAATGTGTCAGTGAATGGTAATTTGATACCTCAAGACTGGGCAAGTCTGAAAACACCAGTGAAAACAATATAGTAGTCTTTGATCTGTGACTGATTACTTAAGGACCACTCAGAGTTACAACAGGTTTCAATAGGGCAGCTTCTGAACCAAATTTGAAGTTTTGATGGCATCTCCACCCCCAATCATATCACTTTTCAGGTGCTCAGCAATTGTCTCCTATTTATAGCTATTGCAATATCTTGTGGTCATATGACTGCAATTTATGATGGATTTTTTTTGCTGAAAATCAATGTTTACATCCAGTTTCTGACAAAAAACAACAATTTCACTTAACAACCATGGTGATTCACTTAATGATCATTGCATAAAAGGTCATACAATTTGGCACAGTCACACAGTGATCTGCTTAATGACTGACATGATTTACAACTATAATTCTGGGCTCAATTATAGTTATAAGGATTACCTGTATTGGGTTCAATCTTACTCACTCACTTTTGAACAATTCAGGTTTCTGAACTAATTTCAAACATGCCACATAGCATAGTACTTTGTGAAAGATTAATAGAGTATAGTTAAATTATTCTTGACTAGTTTAACAGATCAGCTTAAACTTGTAAGAGAAAATCCAGATAACTGAAACTTCTTTGTCTGCGGTGACAGTGTTGGATTGAAAAGCATCCTGAGACTATGAATAGATCAGAGTGCAAACTCAATGGAACAGTTCAACTGCAGTCTGCCAGGCAGCATGAGGGATTTGGTGATGTAGGGGATGAAGTGTTGAATGTTGATTTAGAAAAGCCATCCAGTTGCTGAGAGATATGAAACCTTTCAGAGAGACCTCTTTTATTAGCTCACTATAACCGTGCTAACAGTTTTCAAGGTTCTGCATTTACCACAGACTAGAATTAACAACATTTTAACATCTTCCTGAAATCTCTATTGTTTTTGCTTCCTTGATTTTTGCCAACTGCAGTATATGATGCAGTATATGATGCAGATTTTTGCCAACTGCAGTATATGACCAGCATACAGTTACTACTAATTGTGTCATGATTTTGTATGAGCTAAGTCTCAGTTTTCTAGCGCTTATCTAGTTAATTACCGTACAGGTACCAAGAAAATTCAGATGCCACCTACATATATTTCATGCCACGGTTCTAAGCAATGACTAGTGACTTTGTGTAGATATTGCTGAACAACAGGAAGATGCATAGAAGACTGTAGAATTTTGTAATATAAATGTCAAATGATAGAATAGTACTCCCTCAGCATCGTCCCAGGAATTAGTAATCTATATTGCAGTAGCTCTTCAACCAACCCAGGCACAGTGTTGAAGAGTTGGTAGTCTTAAAAGTTATTCTAGAGAATCAACATTCCCATGGGGTACTATAGTAGTTTCAAATCCACATGAGGCATAAAACATTTGATAATCCCTTTCATATCATGTCTAGAAGTGAAATTGGCAGATAATCCCTCTTCAGCAACTGGTGTTAAAGAAGAAAGTTGGAAATCAGTTTGGAGGTCCAGGTGAGGTTTCTTTGGTGATTCCTGATAAAGTTTCTCATAAAGAAGTCATACAAATCTCCATGGACCACTTTGCCTTAATATTTTTTATAGAACAAAGCTGAGGTAAAAGGTTCCTGAAATGAGAGATTGCAAAGAGAAAAAGAACACACACCCACACACGCATGCACCCCACCTTTTTAATAAGAAACAAACATCATATGAATATGCAGGATTGGCCTCAGTGTGTTTTTCTAATGTAGGTTCCTGAAGTAATCACTGAAGCTTCAGTTACCTCTATATCTGATCTTTGGTCTCTATGCAGTATTTTCCACTGTGTAATCAGCAGTTGGGGCTCAGTTTGACAGCCCTTGAGAGCCTTCCTTTCAAGATTATTTATTTATTTATTAAATTTATGTGCCATCTGGCTGCTCAAAGTGACACAAACATTGTTCTGAAGCAAAAATGCTTCCCGTAGTTCCTTTATTAGAATAAATAATTAAAAGAGTAGATGAAGCCTATCAGTGTTGCTTTCACTCTCTCTTGATCCTTGAGCTCCTATATATATCTCCCTTAGAGTAAAGAAAGGATGAAAACAAACAATTTAATGGTAAAACCCTCAAAGGCAGATAAGACATGTGAATGAACTTCTGACTTTCTTTGTTTAGCTGAAATAGACCACATGTCGCTGCCGTCAGGAACTGGAGAGGAGGAAGAAACTGGTTGGCTTAGTTAGTCCTTTGCCTACTTTTACTTCACTTGAAATGCATAATTCTTTTTAATTACTTCCCCTGTATTTTTTATGACAGAAAGCAATTCAGTAAAATCCATTTGGAAAAAAAAAGTGGAAGGGAAAAAACAGCCTTTCATTTCTTCCAGTTCTCTTACCTTCTTTTTGTTTCCTGAATTTACAATAAATTGTAAAACTTCAGAACTCTTTCAAAATGCCAGAACATTACTGTGCCACATGCTATGAAGTTTATACATAAAGCCACTAAGCCAAAATAAAATGATTCTCATTATAGATTAAGTATGCCCTTCTGATAGAGTGTGAAGAATAGAATAGAATAAGAATAGAATAGATTTTTTTATTGGCCAAGTGTGATCGGACACACAAGGAATTGTCTTCAGTGCATAAGCTCTCAGTGTACATAAAAGATATAAGTGATAAATCATGATCATAGTTATTGTAAATACATTCATTATGAATCATAAGATACAACACTTAGTGATAGTCATAGGATATTAAATAAGCAATCAACATAAATCATACTAGGAAACTAAATAAGATAAATCATAAAGATACAAGCAACAAAGTTATAGTCATAAGTAGAAAAGGAAATAGGTAATAGGAAGGATGAGAAGAATAATAGCAATATAGTCTTAGTAAATAGTTTGACTGTGTTGTGGGAATTACTTGTTTAGCAGAATGATGGCATGGTGGGAAAAGCTGTCCTTGTGTATAGTTGTTCTGGTGTACAATGCCCTGTAACGTCATTTTGAGGATAGAAGTTGAAACAATTTATGTCCAGGATGTAAGGGGTTTAGATATTTTCACAGCCCTCTTTTTGACTTGTGCAGTATACAGGTTCTTAATGGAAGGCAAGTTAGTAGCAATTGTTTTTTCTGCAGTTCTAATTACCTGTTGAAGTTTGTGTCTATCTTTTTTGGTTGCGGAGCCAAACCAAACCCGACGCAGAAAGCTTTTTTGATGACGTTTTTGATGTTGTGCTTTTTTAATGTCGTTTTTGATGTTGGGTGTCCATTTTAAGTCTTGAGATGTTATAGAACCAAGAAACTTAAGGACTCTACTGTTGAACTGTTTTGTCTAGTATTTAAGAGATGGTAGTATAGGAGGGTTTATCCTAAAGCCTACCATCATTTCTATAGTTTTGAGTATTTAGTTCAAGATTGTTCATCAATAACATTCATCAATATTATTTCAATGAATGATCTGAGTCATTTCCATTTATTTATTTATTATTATTTATTAATTTGACTTGTATGCCGTCCCCTCTCCCGAAAGGACTCAGGGCAGCTCACAGTTAAAACCAGTACAATAAATTAGTTACCTAAAATAGAATTAAACCAACCAAGCCAAATTAGACTAAAACAGATTATAAAAACAGCCCCTCCCCAAGAGGAGTCAGCACAGCGCAGCCTGCTCAAGTAACCAGGTTTTCAAGTCATGGCGGAAAGTGCGGAGGTCAGGGCCAGGCGGAGCCCCAGAGGTAGTTGATTCCACAGGGCAGGAGCCACCACAGAATAGGCCCTTCACTGCCTGACATGGAGTGCAATGGCCAGTGGATCCACCAAAGTTATAGGTCACCATATAACTCTCCTAAACAAATAACTGGGGCACATACCTAGACATATACACTTCTCTTTTAGTTGTCCACAACAAGCTCAATCTATATCCAAGCTCTATTTCCCAACCCAGCAATTGTCAAAAAGCAGGACTGCCCTTGAAATCTGGTTTAAAGACTGATGGAATGGGAGGAGCTGTATCTTCTAAATGTCTCCCTTATATCTGACATTTATTCAATGCTAACTTTCATTTCCTTCAGGAATGGCCAGCCTCTTTTCTTCAGAAACATAGCCATTGGTTTTAATTATTAATCTTAGAGAAACAGAAATTCATTTAAATATGTTGCTGGCTCAAGAAAGATCAGAGATGATTTACCCTGTTTAGTAATTGGTCTTAAAACAGGAAAAAAAATGTATTATTAGGATTTGTGTATTTAGTTATGGGTCTTTTATAAACCTATATTTATGCTTCTATTCTTGTGCTATAGCTAGTAAGGATGAGGGAATTCTGTGGGATTCATAACTAGGTTCTATCTTTTGAATGGAAAAGGCTTATCTGTTCCTAGCTGTTCTTTTACTTCCCATTATGCTTTTCTCTCCACCACTGAATACCCATTGGTAGACAAGCTAGGAGGCTAAATGAGGATGGACTGAGATAGAGTGTAAGATGCAAATGTGTTGTTGATAGAGGTCACTTTCTCTTGCAATGAAAATTTATTCTAATTAACCCCCTTTATTATGAATTCCTTGCAACAGCTGAAGGCTATAAAGGGACTTGGTTTCCATTCAATCATGGAACTTCAGCAGCAGAAAGTCAAGGCTGGGGCAGGATTAAGAGAAATAGAGAGGGTTTTCTTCCTTCAACCAGGGCTGGGTGAAAATGAAAAGTAAAGTTGTGTTCTTAAGGATATTTCACAATTATTCACACTGCTTCATAGCTGAAATGACTGACATTTTTAAGCCAAAATGTCCTAACTATCTGTACAAACATATAAACACTCATCAGCAAATTGATTTGCTCCTTTCCTAAATTAATTATTCACAGATAATATTTCCAAATTGAAAGACAGCTTTCAGTAACCCTTTAAGGAACTGGTTACCAAGGAGGATTGACATAGGATTAGCACCACTTCCCTTTAAAACTAAAAAGTTGCTAAAGAAACAGCTATAAACTAAAAGTTCATAGTGATCATAGCAATTGTAATGACCATGATGATTGTAATCAGTGAAAGCAGCATGAAGGTGTCAAACTACAATATGACAACACTAGAATAAAGCTGAATGGCTGATGTTAGACCAATACTCAGGACAAAATTTACAATACAAATCACAACACGGAATGTTTGATCTTTATATCAATGTGGGAAACTTGCACAAGTACATGTAAATTTGACAACTATGGTCTGCATATTCTGGGCATTAGTGAGGATGGATTGGGAGGGATAGACTTACCAGTGATGAGAAGACAGTTTTATTTTCTGAACATCAAGATTGACATGAACATGGAGTGACTTTGATACTAAGCAACTAAGCAAAACATTGATAGGCTGGGAAATTATTACCCCCCCAGCCCCCATATAATTGTAGCTAGGTTTCAATCAAGACATGTAAAAACAACTATTATCCAAGCCTATGCATCAAACTGAAGAAAAAGGTAACGCATAAAAGGATGCATTTTATGATCAGTTACAAAGCACAATAGGCTTTGACCTGACATTACTATTTAGAGATTTAACTTTCAGATTGGTTGTGATAGAGATGGCTTGAAATATAATATGTGTCCTGATCCTGGTGAATGATTATTATTGTTCTGTAGTACAAATGGTTTATGCATTGAAAATACATACTTTGTACATAAGAATTTTCATAAGAAGACATAGAGATCACCTGGTATGTACCAAAGAATGAGACTGACTACATATGTGTTAGAAAACAGTGGAGGTCTTCCTTGTAAAATGTACATGTCTACTGAGGAGCAGATATTGCATCTGATCATTACCTCTTGATGTCTTCAGTTTGTTTTCGCCTGAAAAAACTACAGACATAAAACCAATTTGTTCACTAGCTATTGAAAGACTAAAAGAGTAAAGAAAAATACAGTTGGCTAAAAAAGAGTTCCAAATATAATCACAAATCAGTTTCAGATTTTGCAAAATATTGACGATTCTGAAGCACATTGGAAACTCTTAAAAACAATTAATAGTTGAGATAGGGGAACAAACAATCAGCTGAAGAAAAGGAATCCAAAAAGAACAGTGAATCAAAAACAGAAGGTGGCAGCTAATTGATGAACTGTAAAAAGCAAAATACCAATTACATCAAGCAAAAACACCTAAGGAGAAGATAGAAGCAACAAGACAATATAAAAACTTGCAATGTAGAGCTAAGCATATCTGCAAAGCAGATAGAAAAGACTGGATAGAATGAAAAACAGCTAAGGCACAAGATGCATCAGAAAGGAATGATGTCAAGATGCTATATGTCCTTGCTGGGAACTAACGGAAATAAGAACCAATGCCAATGCCCCAATTAAAGATAAATATGGGAAAATTTTGCTTAATAAAGAAGAACAAGAAAAATACATTTTAGCGATGTATTGAACCAACCTAGTCCATAAACAACTGCTGATATTGCCAACATTGCACAACCAGAGGAACTTAATGTCAATATGGAGCCAATTACAATTATTGAAGTTCAAAACATAATACAGTTTTTAACAAAATGACAAAGCAGTTGGTTTAGATTAGATATCCACAGAGCTCCTAAAACATGGTGGATATAGTTGGGTACAAGAGCTCATTTTTAAAATTATTATTTATTATTATTTATATGTTGCTGCTAAGAATGCATATTAGAAGACTGGAGGTAGGGAGTAATCATTAAAGTACCAAAGAAAGGGAACATGAGTGATTGTAACAACTGGAGGGACATAATGTTGCTATCAGTCCCTGGAAAAGTTCTCTGTCCTTTATTGCTAAGGGGACTGCAGTACCTGCGTGAAGAACAAGCAGGATTCAGGAAAGGATGGTCTTGTAACAACCAGATCCTGACTTATGAAAATCATCAAACAGAATGTAGAATTCCAGAAGCCAATAGTAATCAATTTTATTGATATTACTAGATTCGTCAAGAATCACTATGGTATTCCTCAACATTTTATCAACATCTTTAAGAATCTATATTTAACTCTAGCTGCTGTGTATGAAAGGAATAAGGAAACCAGTCTTCTTTAACATCAATACAGGAGTAAGACAGGAGTAAGACAGGGATGTATACTATCACCATTCTTGTTTCTCCTCTATGGACTTGGTTATCCATAGAGCAATGGATTCCCTAGCTTTCACATCCCATGGGCAACAGCCCTTCTAACAAATTTAGATTTTGCAGATGACATCATGTTGCTTGGTCAAACAAACAGTGCTTGCAAGAAATGACCATAAATTTAGATAATAAGGCCAACAAGATTGGTTTATGTATTAATATTGAGAAGACCAAGTTTATACAAGTCAGAAGTGCTCAGGATAATATACCTATAACAACAGACCATGGTCAGGTTATAGAAGAAGTCCAACAATTTACATATCTTGGTAGCAACATGTCTATCAATGGAGGTAGAGATAAGGACATTTGCTATCAAATTGTAACGGCAATAGTCATATTTTGACACATACACCCAATTTGGTCTATGATACCCGTAAGTATTATCACAAAGATAAAATTCTTCAAGAGTATTGTTATACCAACTGCAATATATGCTTGTGAAAACATGGAAATGTACAACCAAGATGATTAAACAGTTAAATGTTTTCCAACAGTGCTGCTTGAGAAAAATCTTCCATGTCTCAAATCGTGACCATATCATTAATGAAGAGTACTACAAAGATCAGATTTATAACACTTACTGAGAAATATGAACAAATGAATGTGAATGAATGAATGTGAATGAATGAATAATGAAAAAACTTGGCTTCTGGAGAAAACAGAAAACAAGGCTGTTCTCAGAAAACTTGGTGCCAAACACTTAAGGAAGATTTTAAGATTACTTTATTAATGTCCCTTGGGACAATGTCGAACATACAGCAAATGATCAAAACTGCTAGAAAACACTTGCTGTCCAATGTGCTCCGAATATGGTCTAATGATGATAACTCTGGTTACCATAGATCAAATTTCAATCCTAGATGTGGACTTGCAGAAAAATAGCTGCTTTGCCAGTTTTGTGCATGCACATTAGATAAACCTGACAAAAAAAAATGAGGTAAAAATGGCTGGTGACTTCTTACGTATGTACACACTCTAGTTCACAATATCTTCTTTAATTCTTGTGCTGGCCATTAGATTTCTGAAAAAGGATTAATATATGGACTAAGCATGGGGGGAAAGAGAAAAAGATAACACAAGGTAGTGAAATATGAATAATTATATTCTGATGTTAAATTAAGGACATCATAAGAACAAGGTATTGCATTACACAATCTCACATAGTTCCAACTCAACAACTTGCTCAGATAAGCTGTGGAATTAAAGAGAGCTTTGACAAATGAATGTCTCACAACACTGTCTTTTTGTGGAGAACTCAAAGGAAGAGTGGAAAACTATTGGCCTTCAGTTTATATTGAAAAGCCAATGCAGTCTAGGCTGCATTAACAGAAAGATACTATACCAACCACAGGAACTGATAGCACGACTTTGTATTGCACTTAATGAGACCTCTTTTGGAATACTGCATTTAGTTGTGGTCACTGTGATACAGGAAAGATACTGAGGCCCTAGAAAGAGTCTAGAGAAAAGTAACAAAGGTGATAAGAAGGCTAAATGATATGAACAGCTAAGGGAACTAGGTATGTTTAGCCTAATGAAGAGAAGGCTTAAAGGAAATCTGAAAGCATTCTTCTAATACTTAAAGGGCTGCCATAGGAAAGAAGGGTTCAATTTATTCTCCATAGCACCTGAAGACAGGACAAGAAGCAATGGGTGGAAGCTCATCAGAAGGAGACTCAACATGGAAATAAGAAATAAGAATGATTAATCAATGGTGAAGCTTGTCTCCTGGAGTTGTGGCTTGTTCCATTGCTGATGATTTTCCAGAAAAGATTGGACAGCCATTTGTCTGGGATGGCGTGAGGATTCCTGTCTTGGACAAGGGATTGAACTAGAAGATCTCCATGTCTTTCTAGCCCTATGATTCTGTGATACATCTGATGATTCCTGATTGTTGACTAGGAGTTGGAGTCCAACACCTTTAGAAGATATCTCAACCTAAGGCTGTCTCCTTTTCCCTAGTAGCTTTTTCCTTTTTCCTTTTCCTTTTTGTGGTGATGTATACAGTTCAGTATTACAAATGGAAAGGAATTAGTTTCTTGGAAAATTAATCAGGAGCTTCAAGCCAAAACTTGCTACTTTTGGATGTCTTGCTTTGAAATTCTGAGATTAGTCATTCTGATTCAGGGCATGTCAGGATTTATGTCTGGGTTTTATAAGAATATAAATATTCTAAGTTGTTGAAGCAGATAAATTAACAACCATAAGACATGTCCTTCTAGGTGTGAAGGAGCACGAACCTTAAAGGTTGCAACTCTGTTATTATTTATAGTGAACATTAATTTGATGGTACAATTGTTATGTCAGGGTTCCGACTGCACGCCAGGGATGCTTTGTGAGTTGTCATGTTACTTTACTACCACACTGAGTTAGCAATCCATTTGTTTTTAAAGTTTGACTATTGATAACTAGTATTTATTACCATTGTTGTGGCTGTTTCCCAGTTGTCCTTCAAGGGACATATTGAGCTCAATTGTTATCTAGAAATAAATTTAAAATTCATATATTGACTGATAGACATTTACCCTAGAAAGCAACAGCTGGAACTAAGCTGGAACTAGGTAAATTATAATGTGCATCATGACTATGTATCCTACCACTGATGATATAAAATGATTGAACACAGATTCCAATGCTGGAGTCCTTTGAATTTTCCCTTTTATGTATTTATTTTTATTTAGATAATTTAGATAGATAATTTTCTTGGGTTAGCCAAAGTAAACCGTGATAGATTGTTTGATTTTGTCTTAATACTATGTATGAAGCCACCCACAGCTCATAGCACAATATATTTTATGAATAATAATTGCTTATTCAGTAAACTATGGAAAAACAGAGATAAATTGCCTTATGTAGTTTCCTGTTAACAGGAGCTTCCTCAAGTACAAAAGTACATGCCTCAAGTACAAAAACGCCATAATTACTTAAAATCACCTAGCTAATCTAGGCCAGCCCTTTCTCCAAGGCATTCTTTGGAGAAGTTAAAAAAAATCAAGACGATGGCTACGACCATCATCCTGTTTTTGTTTAACCTTCTCTATGAATGTTCCAATTTTTGTGATAGTATAATCAAATATTTGCTGCCCTTTCTATGGCCCGGGATCAACATTCTGTGGCCCAAGATAATTGAATAGAGGGGAAAATAACAGCAGCATTACTGATGGTCATTTTTAGGAACAATTCCAATTCTGTAGCAATTATGTAGATACAATATTTAATTCTGGAGCAGGAGTATGCTAACCCTAGTAGGGAGACAGATTTGCCATTGTGCCTTGTACAAGTTTACAGTACTGAGTGTACTTGATTAGGCATTGCCTAATCTTATTTACGTTATTACTATAGGATGCTTTCATTATGTTTCAGGAGATTATTATGTCATTGTATTATTGAATCATTTCATTTCAAGCCACCTTGTAAATATTAGGGCAGAGTTTCTCAATCTTGGTAGCTTGAAGATGTGTGGAATTCAGTTCCTCGAATTCCAGAAGTTCACACATCTTCAAGCTATCAGGGCTGAGAAACAGTATTAAGGCAATAGACAGCTTAAAAACACTACAAGTTTCTACTTCTGTTGCTGCTATTCTTGCTGTTATATACGACGAGGAGGCAACACCCCTCCCCCAAATTTGGTATTTTGCTTCATTTAGCCGGATATCAATCCAAGCAGTGATAGCAATCATATCCATGGTCAAGATTGTGGTCGTGGCTGTCTGTAAGCACTAATTTTGTCTTTCATTTGGCTTTTTAAAATGGCAGTTTTTCCTGATTGTGTGGTTAAACATGTCACTGCTGCTTTTTGATCTTATATTCAAGTGTAGGCTTACCAGATAGCCTATCAGGTGGATACAAAGGCAGATACAGACAATTGCAAAGAAGGACAAATGTTAAGGTGTATGAAGCCACACTAACTATTGAACTTTCTTGGCAAATTACAGTGTAAAACTGCAAACAAATGTATTTAGACCTACATTTATATGAAATTACTTTTTCCAGGATCAGAAAAACCTTTTTCCATCATATTTTTCCAACAAATCTTTATTTTTAAGAACATATGCTAGTGATAACAAAGAATCAACAATGCTTTTCAAATTTCATCCCAGAAACATATGATGAATCACGTGGTCTACAGAATACATTGATCATAGATCTGAAGGGACTAGATTGAAATCAATTGGTAGAATCAGGAAATAATGTAAATCTAGGCTGCTGAGTCTGTCAAGTGACAAAAAAATGAAGCACACAATTTACAAAGTCACAATACACGAAAGTTTAATGACTTCTGTTGTGAAAATAGTAATTAAAAAAAACATCCTCAAAAAGCCAGATTTTATTTGACTTTAAGATTTTTCTGGCTCAGTAGAGGAGATAAGGACAAAAAGCATGACATATCCTTCTTTTGCCACATGTCTGGTAACTCTATTCAGGAGGAATATGATGTATGCATGCCCAGTTTGATAACGATTTGCCCATAAGATTGTAACAAACTCTAGGGACTACCTTCAGCAAGAAAAATGGTAGAGCAGGTTTGCAAGAGAATTCAAAGCAAACTACTTGTTCAGCATCTGAAGCTCAATAGAACGTTTTTTTATTCCTTTTGAGATCCAAAACCCTTTAGGCTCTCCTTCCTTCAGAAAACATTAAGGAGTATTTTTTTCACCTGGGGCCTAACAAAATTTCTCTGTCAGCTTCTCCTTCAAATACAGGAAGAATAGATCAGTGGTGGTCCCATTTGATAGGAATTGTTAGTTTTGATTGTGATATAAGTGTTCCCATTATCCTATGTTTGCTGCCTATTTTGTTTGCTTTTTGAGATAGTATATTTTTAATTATACATTGTCTAAAGTCAGTTATGAATTCGGGTGATCTTATAAATTGAAAGTATAAATATATTGTTATTTACTATTAAACAATCACTCTAACATAGACCTCCCCAAGCCAGGACAACCAATCCTTTTTTCAAAATAGCTTTATTATGAATTTCTCTTTTGTCAGTAACTTACTTAGCTCTGTCAGTAGTTTCTAACCTTATGTATGTTGATACAAGTTTCCTATTAGTTGCTAGTTACTAGTGTGCCACATGAAGTAAGTTAAATCCCAAAAGCTGCATTTTGTTAAAATCACAAGAAACAGCTTATTACATTTCAACATAATTGTCTTTTCCCAGTTGGGAGTTGAGTGGTTAACTAACTCAGAAGTGTTTACCAGCGGTGAGGACAGATCATATTTATATTCTGGCAGTAATTAGCTTACTGGGATGTAAAAACTGAGTTTGCCTTCAACTTTATTCAGAAGGAAAAATCTATCTTTGTCTTAGTCTTAGTGTTTTAAAATTGGCTGAGACACAAGCACTTTTGTCACTTTTAAAAGGAAAGAGTTATAGGTAGCAAGTACATAAATAACAATATTATATGCCAATTGAAGCTATCGATATTGTTTAAAGGAAAGTATGTGACTGGGAATTAGAGGAACTTGGGAGGGAATACAGGGTTTGCACTCTTTTTCTTCTCCTTTTAGATTCAGCTAAATATAATCGAGGATTTTATTTGGTCTACATTTTTAAACAAAAAGTCCAAACTTGACTTTCGGGACTAGCTTCATATTAAAGTTGTTGGAGAGAAAGGTTGGGATTAATCTGCAATTCCTCTGTTCCTTCTCAACTGAATATAGTAAAGTTGATCCCAATCTATTTGCCTACTCAGTCAAGGTTATGAAATCAATACTCAGTCTCCAGATAGTTTGTTTTTTTTAACAATAATTTTTATTGTTCTTTTTCATCTTTTATACCTATAGATCTTAATTGTAACAGTACTGTGTCCTCGTTATTATACAAATTATTATACAAACCAATCTCATGTAAATATCTACATTTATATATCTTTATATACATTCATACACATTTATCTATAATTTTCTTATCTTCTTTATCCTTGTTTCTATTGTTCAAACATTTATACTAATTATTCCAAATTTTGTAATACTCTGACTCTTCTTTAATGTCTTTTAACTTTAATGTCAATTATTCCATTTCAGCACAACCTAGAATTTTTTGAATTACTAATTCCTCCGACGGTATGTTATTTTGTTTCCAACATTGTGCATATGCTATCCTTGTTGCTGTCAAAATATGTAGTAAAATATATTTAATCTATTTAATATTTAATTTAATTTAATTATTCCCAACAGAAACAACGCCAGTTTAAATTCTGTTCAATCTTCCACTATTTCTTGTATCCAAATTTTCCTAGTTTGGGGTATTCTAGGTAGTTCTTACCTTGTTTTTGATGTGTACTTCCTGCAGGCACACTACATCTACTTTTTATTCCACTAATTTTATCAGTGTTCGCTTTCTTTTAGAATTTAATCCGTTAATATTTATTGATTTTAATTTGATTTCTTCTCCCTTTCTTCTATTTGTCTACTTGTCTTTGTCTTCTATTAGCCCTTAGGTCTCTTTGTATTCTTGGTCTTGGTCTTGTCCCTTCTTCCTGTTGTTCTTTTTCTTCCTTCCTTCTTTCTTCCTGTTCTCCTTCTTTTGTATCTTGTTGTTGCTCTTCCTGGCTTCCGGACTCTAATTCTTCTCTGCTACTCTATTCTTCTTCTACTCCCATGAGTTGATCATATAACTCTTGTGCCTTCTCTAGGTTGTCCACTTTGATTTTCTTCTCTTGCCAAGACACTAGCATCCCTTCTGAAACTAAACACCTGAATAATATATTCCTTTTAGTCAGTAGTGTCGCCAAGAATTTGTAATCTTTTCTCTGTTCTCTCACCCTTCTCGGAATCTGTTTCAGAGTTAGTATCTCCTTTTGTTTGTACATCAGTGGTTCCACCCTCATTATTTTATAAATTATATCTCTTATCCTTTTTTCCACGAACCTTATATGCACTTCTCTCAGGAATCTGTGCCTTCTGGCATAATTAGTATGCACTCTGTATACATCATCCAATTCATTCAAAATTTTGTGCTTATCTCTTTGCAGAGCTTCTGCTATTATTTCAGCCATTATCATTTCTAAGTCTTCTTCTTTTGACTCTGCAACATTTTGAAATCTGAGATAAAAAACTGCACAGTCCATCTCCAAATGGATGAGAGAATCCTCTAAGTCTTTATTTAATTCTATCATCCTCCGATCCACCAGCTCAAGTTTCTTCTCAGTTTGTTCTGTTCTTGTTTCCACAGCTTTTATTGCTTATTCATTTTTTTCTATTGCTTGTTGAATTGAGCCCATTTTCTCATTTAATTTGTGTATATCGCTTTTCATTTCACCCATCTCTGTTTTCATTTCACCATGGTTTTTAGACATTGTTTCTTGAAGTTTAATCATTGTTTCCTGAATTGCTAAGAGGATTGTTGGCATGTTTTGTGTATTTGATGTTGTATTTTGTTTTTCCATGGTAACATCCCTTCATTTGATCTTTAGGTCACTGGAGCTGGAGAAGCAATCAACATTGATGGGTTTGCTGTTGTGGTGATACTTGTCATTTCTTTTAGGATTTTATTCTGTTCTTTCAAAATTCTATATACGTTTCCCAAATTAATATTCAGTGATTTAAATACTATTAATAGGATATACACTTATAACACACTTTATAGAGCAATCAATTGATTGATTAGCCTTGGTGGTGCAGGCTGGAGCCTTGGTGGTGCAGGCTGTTAAACACTAGCACTTAGCTCCAGCTGCCTGCAATTAGTGCAGGCTCGAATCCCACCAGGCTCAAGGTGACTCAGCCTTCCATCCTTCTGGGGTAGGTAAATTGAGGACCCAAGATTGTTGGGGGCAATAAGCTGACTTTGTAAAAATGCCGCTTGGGGAGGCCAAAAGCCCTAATAATAAGCAGGCATATACAATAGAATGAAGGCTGTTGCTGAGCACATTGGGTTGTGCTCCAAAGATTGTAAGCTGCCCTGAGTCTCTGGAGAAGGGCGGCATATAAATGTGAATTTAAAAAAAAATATTTCTTACTATATGTTGATATATAATTATCAATATTCACTATACTATTTAATCTAAGAAAAATATAAATCACATTTATTATCCACTCTAATATCAGAATTTAACTAATATAATGTAAATTAATAGTATGTGAGTTATATGATATAATTTACTAACTTAAACACTTGTCTATTTATATTCCTATATTCTTTATCCTAAAATTGATCAATCAACAAGTTAAACTTACATGCTCTATTTCAAATATATGACAAATTCATTAAGATGTTTTCTATCTATATAAATATGTATATAAAATATATGTAAATAAGTACTATAAGTTTTTTTTCAAATATCTTAATTTCTTATTTGTAAAAAAAAAGTTAATTCTTAATTATAGGATAAAATTATTTCATTAAGCACCTTCTCAGTTAATTATTCTTATCATTAGTTAGTCTTTGATTGTCAGTTAAACCTTTACTGTACAGCAAATGTTGTTCTATTCTATGTAGACCCAGCAGTCTCTGTTGCATCAGCCACTTCTTCTGCTCTTCTTCTGCTCCTCCCTGTCTTTAATGCCATTGGAGGAGAATTAGTCAGTTCCTCGAGTTCCTTACACTCCCAAGTCCTTCATCACTCTGAGCCGAAGTATCTTAAATCTGTCCGCTTCTATTTGTCTCAGTTTATCCACTTGTTCAATCTACTCGCAGAAATTAACTGGCTTGGGCAAATCCTTCACTTCCAAACTTTGCTATCACCACCACCAAATCGCTGCCCATTTATCGAGGTGTGAGCTCACACCCAATTCTTTCGGAGACTTACTGTGCCTCCCTTCATGATCTACAGTCTTTTCCTTTTCTGATCACACTCTCCATTGTTCTGCACTTAAAAGATCCAAAAATCCACTCGATGCCATAGCCTGTTATCAGATTTTCTCCTTCCTCTTTCAGTTGGGCTGTCGCGACCTCAGGTCTGCCATTAAAATAAATGACAGACACTTGTATGTTTTTTTTAAATTCATATTTATATGCTGCCCTTCTCTGGAGACTCAGGGTGGCTTACAATTTTTGGAGCACAACCCAATGCGCTCAGCAATAGCCTTCATTCCATTGTATATGTCTGCTTATTACTAAGCGGCATTTTTACAAAGTCAGCTTATTGCCCCCAACAATCTTGGGTCCTCAATTTACCTACCCCAAGAGGATGGGAGGCTGAGTCAACCTTGAGCCTGGTGGGATTCGAGCCTGCACTAATTGCAGGCAGCTGGAACTAAGTGCTAGGCTATTAACAGCCTGCACCACCAAGGCTGTATGTTGAATTAAAGGGTATCCCTTCATCGCAGTGGGTGGTCGCCCTCCACCTCACTGCTCCTTGGGTTTCCCTACTCCTGCATGAGTCTCTCCAAGACTTGTGTGCCCTCCGAGGGGCTCCAAACGTGTAAATTTGGGGTTAAGGAATGGAGCCCATTTTCTTTCCCTGCACCGCCGCGATGTCACACTGGAAGTCCTCTAGATAGTTTATTTGTAATAGTCTGAAAAGCCTGGTCAGTTACACAAAGGATGCATTAGCAATACCCCCAAGATTAAAGATCACCTCCTATCAACAAATACAGGATATATTTATTTTACAGTGCAAACAAATTATTGTTACAAGATACAAGCAGATGCTAAGCAACTCCATATTCAGCTACAGATGAATTCATGATAAGATGCATGCATGGATATTGTATTACATTTTAGAAAAAAATGCATTATACATTTTTTAATGTTTACTGTTCTATGTACGAGCTTGTACTGCATGTCATTGTATAGTATAGCATAGTCTTTATAAGCGACTCTTATTTTCCTATAAACTTCAACTTTCTTATGCTTATATTGTACAGTGAAGTGCTCAAAATCCAAAATCAATATGTGCACCTGTATGCCTGCTTATCTACTTGGCACTGCATGTCAATATATACATTTCAAGTTAAATAGCATGACAGAACAAACTTACAAAAGCTCTGAACTGAAAAAAAAAATCTGACCCAGCTTTGCTAAAGCTTGAATTCCAGGCATCTGTAGAAGACTACCCTGCTTAGCATTTTGTTTGGATGTTTGTTTGTTTCCTTTGGTTTCTTTGATATATATACCAGAACATTTATACCAGAACATTTTACTACGTTGCAATAAAATTAAGCTGTATAATTAGAATATCATACCCTGAAACACAAGATAATTCATTAAAACATTGTTTTAATTAATTCAGGGGATATCTTGGATAGAATGAATTATAGTGTTTAAAACAGAGTATGCAGCTTCTGTGTGGCTTAGGACTGTATGCAACTTTTAAAGACATGGAGCAGCATTCCAAATGTGGTGAAGCAAGGAGCAAAAAGTGGATGTGGCACAAAAAGGAGTGTCTGGCTTTTGAAAAAAATGAAATCATTATTAATTTTTAAAGCTCTCCTTACAGATCCCCTGCAGTAAGATTAATTTAAATAGCAGGATTAACTAATAATTAATTCTTTCAATTTAAATATTTAAAATCTAGCTTCCTTTTCTTCCAGATCTAAAACATCATCTTAATTTAAAATGCCAAAATGAATTAAAATGTCATATATGAGCCTAGGAGACAATAAGGTAAACATCAGCTGAGTTTCTCTAGGAAAGATATCATTTAACTGGGACATTACTGATATAAGAATTCTCATGTTTGCTTGTATTATATTATTGCTTGGAAATACATAACTTATCTAAAATTCAAGGTTTTGGTATTGACAGTCAAAGTCCTATGAGACATGGGTCCGGGCTATCTACGGGAACGTTTACTGCCAGGATCGAATACTGTACGAGTTCACAGGCAGGGGCTCCTCGGCATGCCGTCTGCGACCCAGTGTCGTTTGGCGGTGATGCCGGGGAGGGCCTACTCTGTGGCGGCTCCCGCTCTGTGGAACCAACTACCTCTGGGGCTCCGCCTGGCCCCTGACCTCCGCACTTTCCGCCACAACTTGAAAACCTGGTTGTTTGAGCAGGCTGCGCTGTGCTGATTCCTCGGGGTGTGTGTCCGTTTTTATACTTAATCATAAATGGGTTTTTAGTTTAATTTGGCTTGGCTAGTTTAATTCTATTTTAGATAATTAATTTATTGTGTTGGTTTTATTGTGAGTCCCGAGTCCTTTTTGGAGAGGGGGCAGCATACAAGTCAAATTAAAAAATAAATAAAATAAATAAATTGTAAGTCATGATGTAATTGGTTTGGTTTAGAATATTGTGAAGACCCTATAGACAGTGGCATATTTAAGAAACCAGGGTTAAACACACCATGGCTTATTGATATGGGAACCAGATATTAATAAAAGTTGTTAGAAGTTGCAAGTTGATGTGAGAGAAAGGGTTGATGTGAAAGAAAGCATTAAGATCTCTAGTTGATGGTTTTATGATGAGATTAGCGAAAAGGGCATATCCAGTGTTGTCCCCTTTGATGAGTGTAGCTGTATTTTTGTATTTTTGTATTTCATCATGATGGGGCATTCGATTGGTGTGGAACCTTCTTCTCAGATTTTTGATTTCCCTGTCCTCAGTACAAGGACATTCTCTGTTCAGCAATTATCTTTTAAAATAATTAAAATATTAGTTGTTCTCCTTTCCTGCTTCCTCGGAAAAAAAAATTCAAATATTTGTAAATAGTATTTTTCGCACATCTTTTCTAAACTAGTAAGGACTTCTTAGCTTGATAGTTTAGATCTTCAAAGCACTTAAGACACATTAACTAATTATCATCATAGCAGCTGTCAAGTCAGGATGTCTCATCTCAATTTCTTTCAAGACAGAGAAAGGGGAGAAACTGAATTGCTGCTCTCTTCATCCTCTTTCAAATATCTGGGAGAATTTGCTCAAAGCTTCATTATAAAATGAGATGCAGAGCCTTAAAAAAGAAGAAAAAGAACATCAGGGATGTTGGAGTTTGGATGGCTGTTGTTGTCCAATTCTATAGAGACAAATGATAGTTTGAAGACAAAGTGAGAAATTTGTTTGCACTCAAAAAGGAGCACAACTCAGTTGAGTCAGGGCTTCATTTGACTTTGTGTCTTATGGAGCAATAGAGGGATGCTAAGCTCCACAATGTGCCTGACAGATATTTGGGAAGAAATCAAAAGGCTGTTTCTTCTTTATTTGCATTGGCAGATCCAGAAAATAAAGGACAATATATTCCACTGTCCTTAACTTATTGTCTGTTCTTTAAGAATCTCACATTGCTAAAATATATGTAAAATAATAGTATAAAGTCACACGATACATTCATTTAAATCCTATAAAAATAATTTGCAATGATGTTGGTGATATTCAGTTTAAATAAATTGATGTATACTTTACAGAAATCACAAATACAGGTAGTCCTCGACCTAGGACCACAATTGAGCCCAAAATTTCTATTGCTAAGTGAGACATTTGTTAAGTGAGTTTTGTAAGTGAATCACTGCACTTGTTAAATTAGTAACACAGTTGTTAAGTGAATCTGGATTCCTCACTGACTTTACTTGTCAGAAGGTTGCAGAAAGTGACCACGTGACCTGCAACACTGCAATTGTCATAAGTACAAGTCAGTTGCCAAGCATCTGAATTTTGATCACATGATCACAGGTATGCTGAAATGTGAGTTATAAATATGAAAAATGGACATAAATTGATTTTTTTCAGTGATGTAACTTTGAATGGTCATGTAATGAAATGTTGTAAACTAAGGACTAGTTGTAGTTATCAATGGAGATCTAACAAAACTATGTGCAATACAAAAAGAAGTAATACAAGGTTGCCCATTGTTCCTTCTCCTGTTTACTTTGGTTCTTCAAGTACTGAAGAAAGACAAGACAAGAAGAGAGGATTCTAAGAGTAAAGATTGCAAATAAGACTGCCAGGTACAAAAGACTAGATCCACACATGAAGGCCCAATTAAGTTGATTTATTTATAAAAAGCTATGCACAGGAATAATCTCGACTAATAGTCATCATTTACTTGGAGCTAAATTAGGATTTCAGTGGAAATTAAGTGGGGCTGAACTTATTGCAATGTATGGATTCTAGGCTGATTATCTTTAACTCTGCTCTCTGGTTCTGCCAATCTTTCTCCTACAGAGTCTTATAAATTAAGAGTTTCCACAGATGATTATCTATCTATCTATCTATCTATCTATCTATCTATCTATCTATCTATCTATTTATTTTATTAGACTTGTATGCCGCCCTCTCTCCCTAGGGACTCAGGGCGGTTCACAATATAAACTCACAATACAATAAATTAATTAAAAAATAATTAAATCACAAGCCCAATAAACCTAAAACCCATAAAATTTAATTAAAATTCCCTTAAAAAATATCCACCCCACCTCATTTCAGTCCAGGCTGGCCTGCTGAAACAGCCAAGTCTTCAGGTCACAGCGGAAGGAGCAGAGGTCCAGGGCCAGACGGAGCTCCAAGGGGAGCTGATAACAGGGTGGGTGCTCCCACAGAGAAGGCCCTACCCCTGGGTACCGCCAGCTGACATTGTCTGGCTGACGGCATCCCAAGGAGGCCCTGCCTGTGGGAGTACACAGGGCAATCGGAATGCAATGCTGGCAGGAGACGCTCCCGCAAGTACCCCAGACCCAAGCCATGAAGGACTTTGTATGTTAACATCAACACCTTGAATCTCACCCGGAGGGCAACTGGCAACCAATGCAGTTCATGCAGGAGGGGTGTAATATGGGAGTTTCAGGTTACTCCCATCATAACCCACACGGCCGCATTCTGCACCAGCTGTAACCTCCGAGTGGTCCGCAAGGGCAGTCCCATGTAGAGAGTGCTGCAGTAGTCAATTCGGGAAGTGACAAGTGCATGAGTGACTGTCCGTAGAGCATTTATTTAGTGCTGTCTCTAGAAGATCTTTTATAGGGAATTGAAATATTATTAGTTAAATTAAAATAATGTGGTACATTAGAAGGTTTTAAGATTAATAAACACAATACAATACAAAGATGTTAACAAAAATGTGAAATGCAAAATCAAACAAAATTGATGAATGAAATGAATTTTAAATTTGAGAAAAAAATAAAATGACAGTCATAATACATACAACAGGAATTGTATAATATTTCAAAATAACTGTGTTAAGGCATGGATGTCAGATGTGCCATATTGAAAATTTGGAATAGATACAAATACAAATTCCGCCCAAAAACATCTTTATGGCTCTCAGTACAAAAAGATTTTATAGATGAATAAACACAAATTGTTTAATTTATTGTGAGATCCTAATATTCTTTTAATGGGAATGTAATATAAAATCAAGAGAAAATCTGGGAGCAGAGTGATATATTTGCCAATGGTTTTATGTACAATTATTAGAAAGGCTTAAAGGAGACAAAATAATTTGTGGTTTTGAACAATGTAAGATATTGTGCACAAGTGAATGTAAGACACTGTACACAAGTAAACATGTATTTGACAAAATGTATAAACTTTAAAATTTGAAATGAAAGAAAGTAAAATATAATGTATCATAAAAAGCCTAAAAGTTTGGTTAAATTTTCAGATGGAACAATGGGAAAATATGCAGCTGAAAGAATTGAAATTTACATTACTGTATATTATAATAACATTAAAAGAGAACGTTTATAAAATAATATATCATCAGTATATGTTACCAAGGAATGTGTCTAAAATTGATAATATATGTTGAAAATGAAACAATAGGAAGAGACATTTTATCATATTTGGTGAATATGTAAAAAAGCTGGAAAGTTCTAGATACAAACACATAAACTTCAGAGGATCTTTGAATACGTAGACTTTTTTTAGAAGTTTTCTTTTGAGATTGATGGACAAACATCTGGAAAAGAGTCATGGAACTTTGTTTTTACCTATTATAATTGCAGCAATACTATTATATACACAAAAGTGGCACTACCCAAATGGAGCCGGTCTGCAACATGGGGGGGGGGAGAACAGGTGTTCAAAGAACAGGTGGCAGTTATGACTATGAGAGCCTTTATGCAACTTCAGATTATGTGCCAGTTGCAGCCTTTCCTGGATGAGGAATACCTTTGCTCAATCATTTAGGACTAATCATCTTATGATGGGCAGTTCTTGGGACCCCAAGAATGTCCATGTAATACCACTGCTCTGTGAGCTGCATTGCTGCTGGTCTGCTTCCAGGTGCAATTCAAGGTGTTGGTAATCACCTTTAAAGCCCTTCATGCCATGGGTTCAGGCTACCTAGGAACTGTATCATCCCATTGTGATTGTCTCATCATACCCATGCTGACAGAAGAGGCATGCTGCGGACCCCACGGGCCCAATTATTCTGACTGGTGGGGTTAAGGAGAAGGGTCCTTTCTGCTATTGCACCTGTCCTCTGGAACATCTTGCCCCCTGGATTGAGGTCAGGACTAACCCTGCTGACCTTCCATAAGAGTCTAAAGACCTGGCTCTGCCAGTTAGTTGGGGGCATCGAGAGTTTGATCCTGACTGGCTCAAGGTTGACTCAGCCTTCCATCATTCCAAGATCAGTAAAATGAGGATCCAGATTGTTGGGGGCAAAATGTTGACCTTGTAAACTACTTGGAGAGGCTATAAAGCATTGTGAAGTAGTATATAAGTGCTATTGCTATTGCTCCAATGGAGGAGCATCACAGTGGAGGTGGTTGATGGATTAACAACAGACCTCTCATCCTGCTCCCTCCCTCTCCATTTTTTTAATTGGGCCACAGTGTTTGACTTTTTGTATTAACTTTGTTTTTAGTTGATATAGTTTTTATCCTTTAGGACTGTAAGCTTCCCAGACTTATCTTTATGGGCAGCCAATATACAGGTGAAACTCAAAAAATTAGAATATCATGCAAAAGTTCATTTATTTCAGTAATGCAACTTAAAAGGTGAAACTAATATATGAGATAGACTCATTACATGCAAAGCAAGGTAGTTCAAGCCATGATTTGCCATAATTGTAATCTCAGAAAATTAGAATATTGTGAAAAGGTGCAATATTCTAGGCTCAAAGTGTCCCACTCTAATCAGCTAATGAAGCCATAACACCTACAAAGGGTTCCTGAGCCTTTAAATGGTCTCTCAGTCTGGTTCAGTAGGAATCACAATCATGGGAAAGACTTCTGATCTGACAGTTGTGCAGAAAACCATCATTGACACCCTCCATAAGGAGGGAAAGCCTCAAAAGGTAATTGCAAAAGAAGTTGGATGTTCCCAAAGTGCTGTATCAAAGCACATTAATAGAAAGTTATGTGGAAGGGGAAAGTGTGGAAGAAAAAGGTGCACGAGCAGCAGGAATGACCGCAGCCTGGAGAGGATTGTCAGGAAAAGGCCACTCAAAAGTGTTGGGGACTTTCACAAGGAGTGGACTGAGGCTGGAGTCAGTGCATCAAGAGCCACCACACACAGACGGATCCTGGACATGGGCTTCAAATGTTGTATTCCTCTTGTCAAGCTGCTCCTGAACAACAAACAACATCAGAAGCATCATACCTGGGCTAAAGAAAAACAGACCTGGTCTGTTGCTCAGTGGTCTAAAGTCCTCTTTTCTGATGAGAGCAACTTTTGCATCTCATTTGGAAACCAAGGACCCAGAGTATGGAGGAAGAATGGAGAGGCACACACTGCAAGATGCTTGCAGTCCAGTGTGAAGTTTCCCCAGTCTGTGTTGATTTGGGGAGCCATGTCATCTGCTGGTGTTGGTCCACTGTGCTTCATTAAGTCCAGGGTCAATGCAGCCGTCTACCAGGAGATTTTGGAGCACTTCATACTTCCTTCTGCAGATGAGCTTTATAGGGATGTTGACTTCATTTTCCAGTAGGACTTGGCACCTGCCCACACTGCCAAAAGCACCAAAACCTGGTTCAGTGACCATGGGATTACTGTGCTTGATTGGCCAGCAAACTCGCCTGACTTGAACTCCATAGAGAATCTATGGGGCATTGCCAAGAGAAAGATGAAAGACATGAGACCGAACAATGCAGAAGAGCTAAAGGCTGCTATTGAAGCATCCTGGTCTTCCATAACACCTCAGCAGTGCCACAGGCTGATAGCTTCCATGCCACGCCGCATTGAAGCAGTAATTGCTGCAAAAGGGGCCCAAACCAAGTACTGAGTATATATGCATGCTTATACTTTTCAGAGGTCCGATATTGTTCTATGTACAATCCTTGTTTTATTGATTGCATGTAATATTCTAATTTTCTGAGATTGTGGATTTGGGGTTTTCATGAGCTGTAAGCCATAATCATCACAATTATGGCAAATCATGGCTTGAACTATCTTGCTTTGCATGTAATGAGTCTATCTCATATATTAGTTTCACCTTTTAAGTTGCATTACTGAAATAAATGAACTTTTGCACAATATTCTAATTTTTTGAGTTTCACCTTTGTGCATCTCAGCATATTATCATTAAATCAAAATGCCATTTCCTTTTTCCATATCTTTTCTGCACCTATTTGTCTTACAGAAAATAATTTCTAACTGTATCTATTGTTAGAGACAATCAGTTGCTGGAAAAGTCTTCAGTTTCAATGTTACAATAAGCATTTCTTTCTAGCCCTGCCATATTGGACTCCTGGAAATTTCTGCCATGTTTGAAACTGCTAAGCTGAGAGAGACTATACTTCTATCAGAATAACTGTAATTGAAGATCATAGAGGTGAATGGATTTCATTGTTTTGACTGAATTCTTAAATCAGGTGGAGGAATGCAAAAGAGAGCACCAGGAAGCCATACATGCCCTTATCTTTTATCCTGTATCTCTGTCTCCTCAGGAAATTTCAAGCCAATGTTTCTTTTGTGTGGGTTTTTTTTTTTACTCTTTTAAAAAAAAAAAAATTGGATTTTTGTTTTAACCCTTTTTTGAATAAAATGAATTTTTACACACACACACACACACACACACACACACACAGAGTCATCGACTTATGACCACAATGGAGCCCAAAATTTCTATTGTTAAGTGAGACATTTGTTAAATGAATTTTGCCCCATTTTATCATCTTTCTTGCCCCATTTGTTAAGTGAATCACTGCAGCTGATATTAGTAACCTGGTTGTTAAGTGAATCAGGTTTCCCAATTGACTTTGCTTGTCAGAAGGTCACATTAGTTGATCACAGGACCTTGGGACACGTCAACTGTCATAAATATAAACCAATTGCCAAGCATCTGAATTTTGATTACATGATTATGGGGATGCTGCAAAGGTTGTAACTGAGAGAAATGCTCATAAGTTATTTTTCCAGTGCCGTTGTAACTTTTAATACTCACTAAATGAACTGTTCTAAGTCAAGGACTACACACACATACACATGCATGTGCACGTGCACGCACACACATACACAAACACACATAGATGTGTCCCCTTCACACAGGCAGATGTGAGGATCTCATTGCGGCAACATAAGAAGTAGTTAGATAGTTAGCTTCCTTAGATATCGAAATACAACATCTGTCCCATTGCGATTCTGTGATGCCATATTACGGCAATTTTATTATGTTTTTATCTTAATTTAACATTTTATCTCTTATCTTACATTGTCCACATATCATTCATATATATGTGGATTCCAGAGGATGATAGAGGACAGGAAGGCCTGGAGGAACATTGTCCATGGGGTCGTGATGAGTCGTATATTTGTATATCACTGATTGCATAACCTCTGTAGATGCCATATGCTAAATAAATAAATAACGTCATATTATATAGGGGGCACAATGGCTCAGCAGTTAAAGACACTGAGCTTGTCAACTGGAAAGCTGGCAACCCAGGTTCAAGATCCAAGCACCATGTGAACTCCCATTCCTGACCCAGTTCCTGCCTACCTAGCAGTTCAAAAGCATAGAAATGCAAGTTGGTGGGAAGGTAACAGTATTCTGTGTGCCTTTAGCGTATAGGCATGATGGCCATATGACTATGGAAAATGTCCTTGGACAACACTGGCTTCATTAGCCAAGAAATGGAGATAAGCACTGTACCATAGAGTCGGACACAACTGGACAGGGAAACATTTATATTTTATCAATTATGTAGACCAGGCCTTGCCCATCTATACTCTGACAATAGAAATCAACAGTAGCTGCTAAGATGTCACTTTATATTTGATCCTGCTTAGATCTGCCTTGGATTTTGTTTCTTGATATGAACCTGGATAGAATAAAGAGAAATGTTTCTTTAAAAATGTATCACTGATAGGAATTAAATTAAATTTCATTAGCCTTGGCTTTAAAGATTTTTTTTTTAAAAAATTATATTCATTTTTAGACATCCAATCAATTTTTGGTTGTCAGATTCTATCAAAGCCTTTTGTTTGTGTATGCATGTGTACATTTGATGGTGAAGGATCAGAAACCTTTTGCTAGCCATTAAAATTTCCATCTACCAATCTCTTGTCAACAAATCTGAATTTCAGCATCTGCTGCCTTTCACCCTTTCTTCCAGATATTTATGTTCTATTGATTATCTCTTGGTCAGGTGGGCCATTAACTAACATTACCTGAGGCTTAGTGTAATTGAGAGGGGACCCACAGGATAGCCATTTTGCTCATAACGAGGACACAGAACAGATACTGTTTGAACTAAAATTAATCTTGTAAAATAGGAAATGCAGTGAAAGGACTGACTCTAAATAAGGCCATGATTAGCATCAAGGGAAAGCAAGCAATTCAGTACATTGCTTTTGGCTAGTCATTGGGAATCACAAACCTTTACCTAACATGCCAAGGATTTAAAGGGAATCCTGTTGCCAATACCAGACACACACACACATACCCTTCTTTATCCCAGATGACCTTAGTTTTATAACCACCTGTTCATCTCATTCCAGGGTAAGGGATCTTGGTTGTTTCCTAGCAACCAAAATATGTGCTTGGTTGCTAACTTTGAAAAATTCATAAAAAGAAAATAATTTCTCTTCTCTGAAGTCTGCTTCCTATCCCAATTATGTGGATATGATCGAACTATCAGAAATTTTTATTCAAATCATATTCCTAACAGTATATTATAAGCAGAAATTTTACAACACTGTCCCTTGTCAACATTTAAGATAGAACACTAGACTTATGCTCTTTTTTTCCTGTATATGCCTTCCAATAAGCTTTTTCTTAAAAGGATGTTAAAAATCTTTGTTGAACCCCCCCACTTTTTACCCAAGTATGACAATATCATCTTTATTCCCATGGCTCCTTTTCAAATCAGATGCCTATTATTTAGATAATTTGAATTAATTTTGGGTTGTAGTTTTGGATTCCGGTACCTGAGCTATATGTTTTCCCAAATGCACAGGGTTCAGATGTTTAGTCTCTCCGTAGCAATTCAATCACATGGAGCTTTCCTATGCTTCTGCCTCATCTCTTTAAAGAAGAGCAAGCTTTTTTGTAGCCCTTAAGCTTCCCTTATGTTCCAGATGCTCTTTCACATTCCCCCCCCTTTAACGCCTTAGATGATGACTTAACTAATCTCACAAGCTCTTTCATGAGCAACCTAATCACATTTGTGCTGCGCATAATATTTTCCAAATCTGATTTCAGTGGGAATGCTATTGATTATTTCTGCCTGCCCAAGATGTCTGAAAGCAGTTCTATAAGTAGAAAGCTGCTTTGCATTCATCACCACCTTATGTTACACTAAGTGAACCAGGAAGTAGAATTAAACTCTGTTCATGAAAAATATGTACATTAGGCAGTAGTGATGCAAGGCTTGCTAAGGCGTAGAATGAAAACAGATATTATATTCAAAGTTGAGTCTTTCTTTACCAGTAGTTTGAATCCAACTATTTCTTGCTGTCAGTTCACATGATAGATATATATTATAATAGATAATGGCAGACTTCAGACTTGTGGGATCTACTTTGCAGAGGAGAATTTCAGTAATTTCTCAAGATCTATTTATCAGAACCCTCCAAAATACACACACAGCATGCCTTTAAGTATATTTTGTCAAAGTCCTATTAGAACATATAGTAAAATAAGATACAGAACTGCTCGTGTGGAAATGTTAAACTATCTATACTTGCCTTTTAATCACAGTTGTTCAACTGCTTTCTTCAGTTATGTTCAATCTTAGAAAGAAGAAGTAATATTTTTGACAGCTAGTCTTACTGCTCTACTCCTTTTACATTTGTATTTCATGCTCAGTGTGAGAGGCAACATGGGATGGGTCATTGGAAAAATTATTAGTAAACGGAGCATGCATTTAACTGAACATAGATGTTTCTCCTTTATTTGGAAAACAGCCATCTTCTATTTTCCCTCATCTAAACCTAAAGGCTGAGCTATATCTCTCAAGAGTTGGTAGTTAAAAATACATCATACTTTCAGCAAAAAAGGAAAGTATAAAAGTGAACAGAATTAGGAGAAGAAAAAGAGAGGAAGACAAAGGAAATTTATTCCTCCTTCTCATTTATTAGATTAGTTTATTTGAAAAATATAAAACTAACAGCAGAAAAAGATCTAGTGATGCATCAAGTTTGCCCTTTGACAGTGCCCCATTAACAATGAGAACTTTCTCTGAGCCAACTTCCTATCTACTGAACCACCAGGTCTTTTAAGTACAAGTCCTAGCCTGCACAACTTTTCAATGTACTCATTATGTGGAATTGTCTCCCATATATTGCTAAAATTCAGAATATGATGAGAAAGTCTCCTCTTCTGATCACCCCATTCTAAAGATTTTATTACTCTCAAGAGTATCTTTCAGGGAATGATTTGAAAGGTAGTTGAAGTAGATAAATATCTATACATTGCTAAAATGTATGATGCTGCAAAGTTTTTTATTGAGAGGTAGGATTCCAGCACCAGTAACAATTTTTAGGGCTGCTTCTTCACATTGAAAGGGAAAATTTACCTGTTAATCTCAAAAAGTTTTTGCATTCAAAAAGTTTTTCTCAAGTCACCATGGTGGAGAGCACAGAATTAGTCTATTATGGCTACTAATGCACCATATATAAATTTTGGAAATAAATTATGAATATAACAATCATTTGATGGTGTATGTGTGGTTGTGCTTTTAGAAAGAAATGTGTAGTAGCCCTAATTCAGGTCATCCTGGAATATCTTGGGTCAGACTTCTCTTATGGGCAAATGTATCAAAACAGAACATAATTCAAAAACACAATTTTAAATAATCTTTTTAGGCAAAAATACATTTTTGAGGTCTCATTTCTTTAGACCTACTGATTTCCAATATAGATAGTCTCTCTCTCTCCCTCCCTCCCTCTGTTTCTCATTTGATAGGTTGATTCTCCTCATTTCCATGTCAGTATCTTAATCCTTATTTCAAACCAGCTTACATATTATATCACTCTCATTTCATCAGACCTGTCTTACTGTGTTTTCCACCCAAATTTGATTTACAAATTACAAGAAAATGATTAACAAAACACTTAAATATACTAAACATTTATCTGGCTTACTGTAGACTCCCTTGTCAAGCTCAGTGCATGTTGGGCCAGGAAAGAGCCTAAGCAATATTAAACAAGAATTCAAGTCTTTTAAGTACAAGGGGCTAGAACTACTATTTCACCTTGTTTCTATTTTTATTTATCTAACTTCACCACTCAAAAATAATTGTACAAAATTTTAGCACCATTATACCAAAAGAATTTCTTTACTCTGGTACACCAAGATCCCTTCGTCATAATGGTATTAATATTGTAAGGAAAAATAACAATGATCCCTTCAAAGATCAACTGTGCATTTATTCTGATACTAACATTGATATTATTACTCATATACTACTGGCTTGCTTAATCTATCATCTCTGAAAAGTGGAACTGGTAAGCCTTCTAAGTGCAAAATATTTAAATAGGCATCAAGTGAGAACAGTACACCTTTTACAAAATAATCAATGAAGTTTCTAGGAAAATGACAAAATTTTACACTATTCTTATTGCTGTTGGACACAACTCAGGTTGATACAAAAGCCAATGCAAAAATTTATGCCACCAGATAAAGATTGAATGCACCAATTAGCACATTAAACAAGAGGAAAACATTCTATGCACCAATTCCACCCACGCTTTCTACAATTTTGTAAACAATAAACTAAAAGACTCAAGCTCCATCCCATCCCTGAAAGGACCTAATGGTAAAGACTGCAATGATGACACCATTAAAGCCAACCTCTTCAACAAATTCTTTGGTTCAGTATTTGCAAACAGCAATGGATCATGCCCAGTATTTCCTAGTTGAACCACAGACAACTACAATGATCTAATACGTATCGATTTTATAGAAGACAATGTTGAAAAAGCACTACGCAATCTAAAACCATCTCTATCCATTGGACTGGATGGAATATAAGCATAATCTTTGAAAAATCTTTCAGGACCAGCTCCTTGCCTGTCCTATGGTCACAAGCCACAGTCATCCCCATCTTCAAAAAGGGAGGCCCCAGCCTAGTTGAAAATTACAGACCAATCTCTTTATGCTGCATCACCTGTAAAGTCATGGAATCAATTATTAACCAATCCATTATCCTCCACTTAGAGACAAACAACCTACTCTCTAATAAACAATTTGGTTTCAGAAAAAAACTATTCTGTAATCTGCAACTCTTACACTGCAAAAACATATGGACTACACAACTCGATCAGCGTAAAGCAATAGACACAGTCTACATAGACTTCTGTAAAGCCTTTGATTCAGTGGTACACGACAAACTATTCTTAAAACTAAAATCTTATGGTATCTCTGGACACCTGCATAACTGGATAGAAGCATTCCTGTCAAACAAACAACAAATGGTCAAAATTGGGAGTGTCCTATCAAATTCTGTACCTGTCAACAGTGGTGTCCCCCAAGGCAGTGTTCTAGGACCAACTCTCTTCATACTCTACATAAATGACCTCTGTGATCATATTAAGAGCAACTGTGTTCTCTTTGCTGATGATGTAAAGCTATTCAACACCACAGACAATACTGCTACCCTTCAAAAAGACCTCAACTATGTATCAGAATGGTTAAACAAATGGCAACTTCAAATCTCAATAAACAAATGCTCTGTCTTACATATTGGCAAAAAAAATCAGAAAATAAAATGCAAGCTGAATAGTCAAGACCTTGTTGATGATCCAAACTCTGTCAAGGACCTTGGAATACTCATCTCTAATGATCTATGTGCTAGAGCCCACTGTAAGTACATAGCCAAAAAGGCATTAAGAATTATTAACCTAATCCTACGTAGCTTTTTCTCTGGTAATATCACACTACTAACTGGAGCATACAAACATTTGCTAGACCAATACTCAAATACAGCTCATCAGTCTGGAACCCACATTACGTATCTGATATTAACACAGTAGAGAAAGTCCAGAAATATTTCACAAGAAGAGTTCTACACACCTCTACTCATTGCAGAATACCTTATGCCACCAGACTTGAAATTCTAGACCTAGAAAACCTAGAACTACGCCGTCTTCAGTCCGATTTAAGTATAGTATATAAAATTATATATTGCAGTGTCCTACCTGTCAATGAATACTTCAGCTTCAACCATAACAATAAAAAGCACACAGTAGATACAAACTCAAGGTTAACCACACCAAACTTGATTGCAGGAAATACGACTTCAGCAACAGAGTGGTCAATGTCTGGAGTACTCTACCTGACTCTATGGTTTCTTCCCCAAACCCCAAAAACTTTAACCTTAGACTGTCTACTATTGACCTCACCCCTTTCCTAAGAGGTCTGTAGGGGGCGTGCATAAGCACACCAATGTGCCTACCATCCCTGTCCTATTGTTTCTTTTATTTTTCTTATATGTATCCATTTCATGTATTCATAACTATGTTTATACTTATACCTATTATCTTGTAAGCGATTGACAAATCAAATAAATCAAATCAAAATCAAGTTAATTTACATGCTGTAAAATGTGTAGTTTATTGTGTTTTTCACTTATACTCAATTCTCACTCTTCTTTTTTCCTTCCTCTTTTAAACCAATTTGATCTATTGGTTAAGAAACCAGTTTAGAAAGTGGGAAATTGTGAATTCCGGTTTAGCCATAAAAGCCAGTTGGGTGACTTTGGGCCAGTCACTCTGTTTCGGCCCAGCCCATTTCACATGGTTATTGTTCTGGGGGAAATAACAGGAGGAATGTGTGTGTATATATATGCATATATGAATATGCAAGGCAAATTCCTTATGTCCAATCACACTTAGCCAATAAAAATATTCTATTCTGTTCTATTCTGTGCTGTGTTATGCTGTCCTGTTCAGTTCTATCCTTACATATGTATAAATTGGTGGGTTTTATTGTATTACTATATTACTACACTTTGTCCATGTGTTATTTTTTGTTGCTGGCCTTGGCTATAATAAAGCATATCTATCTACTGCAAAGGCCAAATGCTCAACCTGTTTATTGGCATTCCATTCTGTAAGACTGAGAGGAGCCCAGACCCCCCAAAATGTGTCAGAGTGATTCCTGAACACTTTAAATATTTTTAAGGCTATGACTGGTGCATCTGTTGAAGCTCAGCCTTGCTATGAATTAGTAGGATGACCTGACAGAGCGAGAAGATTACATCTTTCCATTTGTGCTCCTTAGAGGTCTTTAGTTTATTTATTAAGCACAATTAGCCTCGTAGACACCCCTTTAATATACCGATCATTCAAATGTATGCTCCAGTCACCAAGGCAGAGGAAGAGGTTGATTAGTTCTGTGATCAAATTCAATTTCAAATCAACAGAATATGCAGGGAAGGTGTTGCTCGTGATTGGGGATTGGAATACCAAAGTTGGAAACATTTAAAAAGGGAGTGTGGTGGATAGTATGGCTAAAGAAACCAAAACTAGGCAGAAGCTGACTTATACATCAATGATTTATTGAAACCTAACATTGTCTTCAATCAACACAAACCAGTCTTTTATATATATGGCTACTATACCAAATGTAGTACGTATAAATCAAATTGATTATATAATTGCTAAAAGGAAGTGAAGAAGCTCAAGTATAACATCAAAGATATGGCCAGGTCTGACTGTGGAACAGATCACACATTGCTCATGTGCAGGTTCCATGCTAAGTTAAAGATGAATAAAGTGTCGTAGTTTCCATGTTATTCAATCTAAGAGAAGCTGGACTGGAAGAAGATAAGCATGGCTTTAGAACTGGAGGAAGAAACATCTTCTGTGCTATGCTGATGACATTACTTAATAGCCAAAAATGCAAAGGATCTGCAAAATCTACTAAATAAATATCAAGAAGCTAAATGAAAAAAATTAGAAATATTAAAACCATTTTAATGTTTAAAATTTGAATGCCATTTTAATAGTCTTTTTATAGTTGAAAAATATCCTGAGCAACATGAAATGGTAAAATGAAGTATAAATCTATATAAATGGAGCATCTTTATAACAGCCACTGACATGAATAGAAGTCAATTTTGTAATATGTTTACAGAAAAAAAGGGCAAGACAAACATTTCTGATTAAATTAAGAAAAAACAAAGTATAGGAAAATGTAGGAATAGCTACTAGACTCCTAAAAGTTTAAATACTTCAGATTAAACTGTAAAACTACTTAAAATACTATAAAAATACAAAGGAAAAACATAGATATAAAATAATCCCAATGGAAAATAACAGTAAAAATTAGAATATTGCCAAATTACAACATTTGTAGTAAATTAATAACATTCTGTTATTCTGCTATTAATTCTGGAACATTCTGTTCTAGGATTGAATAATTTTTATTGCTGGAAAGTTAAAAATAAACAACAACAACCAGGTCTTTAGGGCTGTAAGCGGGGAGAATTATGGCCTCTTGCATGTTTATTTTTATTATTGTTTACATTCAGACACCCTCAGTGTTAAGTCTGCATGAAGAGTCAGACGCGAAGAGTTCCAGCAAAGAGTTTATTCAGTGACTACAGCTCGAATGGACCCGAGTTGGCTGGGCCATGCCTCTTATAGCCTGCAGAGTAGCTGCCAGCCAATGGGAGTGCAGGGTTTCTCCCGCACTATTTAAACCAATCCCATTTGACATTTTACAAGAACAGTTCAAATAAACCAATAACATTCAAACCTACATACATAACACCCCTCCCACTAGGTTCAGTCCATACCAAACCCCAACCTATCTAATGTATTCCTTTAAATAGGTGGGCTTTCTGCAATGCTTGAGACCTTCGTGGTCCAGAAGTTTTAACGCTCACCCAGTGAGAGGGAAATGTGTCTGCTGACATTTCCCTGTTGGGACTTCCTGTGAAAGGAGACCCTGTTAGACTGTTAGAATCTGGTCTCTCCTCCCAACCCATCTCCATTCCAATGTCAGCACCCAAGTCAGGTAGTGATGTGCATCTTCCACTTCTAAGGATGGATCTTGGCTTTGTGACAGAATGGTTCGGGATGGTTTGCTGATTTTCCTCCTGTTCCTCCCCTTCCCCCTAGAAGTGACATCAGGTGAGGGACCCAGAGAGAGACAGGGCGATGTTCCTGAGGGAACCTGGATCTAAGTTGATCAATGCCTGATCCAGAGGAGTCCATCCTCTGTTTGTACCCTGTAAGAACGAGGGCCAGTGATGTGAGTTATTTCAGCAGGAATCCACAGAGGTTCACCATATAAGGTTCTTAGCATATACAGAATCACCCACACTGAAAGTACTAACTTTGGAAGTGGAATCCATGGTGCTGGGTGCAGGGGATGAAGGCGTCAAGGGAAGACCTAAGTTTCTACCCATCAACAACTCTGCTGGGGATAAATTATTTGATGGGATAGAGTGATGTGCTGAACACTAAGAAGTTTTTCAAGCTTCTCAGTGATGTCCCCAGGACCCAGCTGCCGGGCTCTTTGGTAAAGCCGCACATGCTCAGCCCAGCCATTAGTCAAGGGTGCCAGGGGCAGTGAGGGCATGTCTGATACCCTGTTGTGCTAGAAAGGATTCAAAATGTTATGTGAATTGAGGGCCATTGTCAGAGACAAGAACATCAGGTAACCGTGGGTTAAAAAGTTTTCTGAGCTGCTTGATGACAGCATCAGTTGTGGTGGATGCCATGGGAAGGAATTTCCTCTAGCCATTTGGAATATGCATCTACTATAATAAGAAAGGTGTGCCCTCTGGTAGGGCCAGCAAAATCAATGTGAATCCTGGACCATGGGCCCCTAGGACATTCCCATTCCTGTGTGGGGGGCAAGAGGTAGCAGGTCTGACTACCTGACAGTTGGGACAAGATGCAACCCAGTTTTCAACCATTTTTGTCAATACCTGGCCACCATACATAACTGCTGGCCAATCCTTCATCCTTACAATACCAGGATGACCCTCATGTAACATTTCCAAAACCTCTCTTTGCAGTTTTGCAGGAATAACCACCCTGTTACCCCATACAAGTAATACAGATAATTCAGTTTGCCTGGACTTAAAGGTTGGGCAAGGTGAGGTAGATCTTGAAGAGGCCAACCTTTCTTAATGCAGCCTATATAACAAGAGCCAACACAGTGTCTTTGGCAGTCTCTCTGGCAATTTCAGCAGCATGAACTGGAAGCTTAGCAACAGTTTCTAGGAAAAAGGTGTGATTCAGGTTCAAAGTCCTCCTTGTGGCAAGGCAGTGGGCAGCGACTCAGTGCATCAGCATGTCCAATGTCCTTGCCAGGCCTGTGAATCAGTTTGTATGAATAGCTGCAAGAAATTCAGTCCACCTCAGCATTCTTGGTGACAGGATAGTAGGTGGGTTTGTCTCCTGCCACAATGCCTAATAAAGGTTTGTGATCTGTAACAATGGTAAATGACCTGCCATACAGATATTCATGAAATTTCTTGACAGCTACAACAACTGCCAATGCCTCTTTGTCCAGTTGGCTATAATTCCTCTCTACCTTGGTTAAGTGCAGTGCAATGTGGGGGCTTCCTTCCACTGGGAAGCCTGTGGCTCAAACTCAAGGGGATGCATCACAAGTCAGTACAACAGGCAAATTCTCAGAGAATTGTATCAATACAGCATCAGATGTGATTAGTCTCTTAATACTGTTAAATGCTGATTGTTCCTTCCTCCCCAGATCCAAACAGCTTTTTATCAAGCAGACGGTGCAAAGGTTCAGCAATGGATGCCTTTTGAGGTAGAAACATGTGATAAAAGTTAATGAGTTCAAGGAAGGCTTGCAAATCTGTTTTGCATTTAGGTTTAGGGGCTTCTTGATTGCTTTAACCTTGGCATCTGTAGGGTGGATGCCATGCTTGTCAATCATGTAGCCCAGGAACTCAACTCTGTCTGTTTTAAGTGTGCATTTGTCTTCCTTGACTTTTAACCCCGCTTTTCTGAATCTGGTAAGGACTTCTCTGAGTCTTTCTTGAAGCTGAGTGTCATTTTCAGCAGAGATCAACACATCATCAAAGTAAGGCACTACCCCTGGCAGTCCTTGGAGCATTCTTTCCATAAGGCTTTGAAAAATGCCAGGTACCATGCTTACTCCAAATTGTAACCTTTTACATTTGAAGGCACCTCTGTGAGTCACAATTGTTTGGGCCTCTGCAATGGCATCATCAACTGTTAGTTGTTGATATGCCTGGGGCAAGTCCAATTTGGCAAAGACTGTACCCCTGCCAAGTGAATGTAGCAGATGATGCACCACTGGTACTGGGTATGCGCTCTGCTGCAGTGCATGGTTAAGTGTCCCCTTATAGTCTCCACAGATTCTTACTGACCCATCAGCCTTGATTGGTGTGACTATGGGTGTTTCCCATCTGGAGTGATCAGTGGGCAGCCATCTCGCTCTGTTGCTTGTTCTTCACGTCTTCTTCTCTTCAGGGAAATCCCATCCTCGTCGCCAGTGTTAAGTCTGCATGAAGAGTCAGACGCGAGGAGTTCCAGCAAAGAGTTTATTCAGTGACTACAGCTCGAATGGAACCGAGTTGGCTGGCTACGGCTGCCTTATAGCCTGCAGCCATAGTTGCCAGCCAATGGGAGTGCAGGGTTTCTTCCCGCACTATTTAAACCAATACCATTTGACATTTTACAAGAACAGTTCAAATAAACCAATAACATTCAAACCTACATACATACCGTGTTTCCCCGAAAATAAGACACTGTCTTATATTTTTGCTCCCAAAACACACTAGGTCTTATTTTCGGGTAGGTCTTATATATTTATGGTGCCAAATAGTGGGTGTGAGTGTGTAGGGGGTGTTTCACGGGTGCACGGTTGCTCCTGAAAAGTCTTCCTGGAACTGGAGATTTACACTAGGTCTTATTTTCGGGGTAGGTCTTATATTAGGGCAGGTTTAGAAAATAGTGCTAGGTCTTACTTCCGGGGTAGGTCTTATTTTCGGGGAAACACGGTAACACTCAGTATGGCTGATAGTCAGAAATAAGGAGAGTTATTACTGTTTAATAAAATTTGGGAAACGGTAGGTTTCCCATCTCAGTTCTGAGGTTTTTGTCATAGGCCACAGAGTCAAAATTTCAAATTTCATACTAGCAATAGCAATAGCACTTAGACTTATATACAGCTTTATAGTGCTTTACAGCCCTCTCAAAGCAGTTTATAGAGTCAGCATATTGCCCCCAACAATCTGGGTCCTAATTTTACCTACCTCGGAAGGATGGAGGGCTGAGACAACCTTGAGCTTGGTGGGATTCGATCTGCCAAATTGCAGTAGGAGTAGCTTGCAGTACTGCACTCTAACCACTGCGCCACCTAGGTATCAACGATTTACAAAAGGTGACCCATCCATCAAGACTCATGTAAGTATCTGCTTTTCCAGTATCAGAAGCCAGATTGCTGAGTTGGAGCAATACAGCAATTCCTATTTCTTAAACTCTAAATTATTTATTCATGGAGTGCATTGCACAGTTCTTGCATCCGCTTGAAGCAAAGGCATAGCCCTAGAGCATTTAGCAGACATTCTGTTGCTTTCCTGAGTCACTGTAACTGACACAAACTATCAGTTTAAACATGACTTTGAACTGCCTGCTGGGAATAAGGAGACCAAAAAATATCTAAAAATATTTTTCTGGAATACTCCATGATTAGAAAAAAAAATACATGTCAACAATTTTATAAGGTTAGAAATGTTGATTTTGACACTTTTTAATAAATCTGCATGCAAACTGCTGTAAAGGAGTGAAGATGCCAGAGGTTTCTGTTATGTATGTATGTTTGAATGTTATTGGTTTATTTTGAATTGTTCTTGTAAAATGTCAAATGGGATTGGTTTAAATAGTGCAGGAAAAACCCTGCACTCTGATTGGCCCACTGCTGCTGGCTATAAGAAGCAGCCGTAGCCCAGCCAAGTCGGGTCCATTCGAGCTGTAGTCACTTAATAAACTCTTCACTGAAGCTCTTCGCGTCTGACTCTTCATGCAAACCTAACACTGGCGATGAAGGTGGGATTGCCCTGAAGAAGAGACGACGTGGAAGACAAGCAGAAGAGCGAGATGGCTGCGCTGAAACCCCCAGCCCGTTCAATCCGTGGCGGAAGACTGAAATCGTATCGGTTGCTTCCAGATGTATTTGGAAGGAAACGATCTCACCGACATCCCCGAGATGCTTGCCCCTGACCATCGTGGACAAGGATCGCCCAAGCTTGCTGGGACTTGAGTGGTTCAAGCCACTAGGCATCGAGGTGACTGGCATCAATCACGTGAGCAACTCTGAATGGGAGGAGGCCTTGAAGTCCAGAGGTCTTCAGTGAAGGATTGGGCAAGTATATGGGGACCCCTATCACTTTCAACCTAGATCCCAAGGTGCCCCCAATTCGTTTAAAGCCCAGAAGGTTCCATTTGCTTTAAAGGAAAAAATTGATGCACAATTAGACAAATTAATAGCTCAAGGGGTTTTAGAGCCCACTGACCACTCAGATGGGAGACACCCATAGTCACACCAGTCAAGACTGATGGGTCAGTAAGAATCTGTGGAGACTATAAGGGGACTGAACCATGCGCTGCAGCAGAGCGCATATCAGTTCCAGTGGTGCATCATCTGTTACATTCACTTGGCAGGGTACAGTCTGCCAAATTGGATTTGGCCCAGGCATATCAACAACTAACAGTTGATGATGCCACTGCAGAGGCCCAAACCATTGTGACTCATAGAGGTGCTTTCAAATGTAAAGGTTACAATTTGGAGTAAGCGTGGCACCAGGCATCTTTCAAAGCCTTATGGAAAGAATGCTCCAAGGACTGCCAGGGTAGTGCCTTACTTTGATGATGTGTTAATCTCTGCTGAAAATGACACTCAGCTACAAGAAAGACTCAGAGAAGTCCTTACCAGATTCAGGAAAGTGGGGTTAAAAGTCAAGGAAGAAAATGCACTCTTAAAACTGACAGGGTTGAGTTCCTGGGCTACATGATTGACAAGCATGGCATCCACCTACAGATGCCAAGGTTAAAAGCAATCAAAGAAGCCCCTAGACCTAAATGCAAAACAGATTTGCAAGCCTTCCTTGGACTTATTAACTTTTATCACATGTTCCTACCTCAAAAGGCAACCATTGCTGAACCATTGCACAGATTACTTGATAAGTCTGTTTAGGTCTGGGGCAGGAAGGAACAATCAGCATTTAACAATATTAAAGACTAATCCGTCTGATGCTGTACTGATACAGTTCTCTGAGAATTTGCCTGTTGTACTGACTTGTGATGCATCTCCTTTTGAGAGTGGGGGGGTTTTGAGCCACAGGCTTCCCAGTGGGAGAGAAGCCCCTATTGCATTTTACTCGACTTTGACCAAAGCAGAGAGGAATTGCAACCAATTGGACAAGGAGGCATTGGCAGTTGTTGCAGCTGTTAAGAAATTTCATGAATATCTGTATGGCAGAACATTTACCATTGTTACAGATCACAAACCTTTATTAGGCATTGTGGCAGGAGACAAGCCTACACCTACTATCCTGTCACCAAGAATGCTGAGGTGGACTGAATTTCTTGCAGCTTATTCATACAAACTTATCCACAAGCCTGGCAAGGACATTGGACATGCTGATGCACTGAGTCGTTGCCCACTGCCTTGCCACAAGGAGGACTTTAAACCTGAAACACACACCTTTTTCCTAGAAACTGTTGCCAAGCTTCCAGTTCATGCTGCTGAAATTGCCAGAGAGACTGCCAAAGACACTGTGTTGGCTCCTGTTATAGGCTGGATTAAGAAAGGTTGGCCTTTTCAAGATCTACCTCACCTTGCCCAACCTTTTAAGTCCAGCAAACTGAATTATCTGTATTAAGAGGATGTATTTTATGGGGTAACAGGGTGGTTATTCCTGCAAAACTGCAAAGAGAGGTTTTGGAAATGTTACATGAGGGTCATCCTGGTATTGTAAAGATGAAGGGATTGGCCAGGAGTTATGTATGGTGGCCAGGTATTGACAAAATGGTTGAAAACTGGGTTGCATCTTGTCCCAACTGTCAGGTAGTCAGACCTGCTCCACCTCTTGCCCTCACACAGGAATGGGAATGTCCTAGGGGCCCATGGTCCAGGATTCACATTGATTTTGCTGGCCCTACCAGAGGGCACACCTTTCTTATTATAGTAGATGCATATTCCAAATGGCTAGAGGTACTTCCCATGGCATCCACCACAACTGATGCTGTCATCAAGCAGCTCAGAAAACTTTTTGTAACCCACAGGTTACCTGATGTTCTTGTCTCTGACAATGGCCCTCAATTTACATCCAACCTCTTTGAATCCTATTTAGCACAACAGGGTATCAGACATGCCCTTACTGCCCCTAGGCACTCTTTGGCTAACGGCGGGCTGGATGGATGCGTTTTACCAAGGAGAAGCTTCAGCAACTGGGTCCTGGGGACATCACTGAGAAAGTTGAAAACTTCTTAGTGTTCAGCACATCACTCTAACCCATCTAATAACTTATCCCCAGCAGAGTTGTTGATGGGTAAAACTTAGGTCTTCCTTGACTGCCTTCATTCCACTTACGCACCCAATGCACCACTAGATTCCACTTCCAAAGTTTGCACATTCAGTGTGGGTGATTCTGTTTATGCTAAGAACTTAAAAGGTGAACCTTGTGGATTCCTGCTGAGATAACTCAGATCACAGGCCTCGTTCTTACAGGGTGCAAACAGAGGATGGACTCCTCTGGAGCAGGCACATTGATCAACTTAGATCCAGGTTCCTCAGGAACATCGCCTTGTCCCTCTCTAGTTCCCTCACCTGATGTCAATTTAGGGGAAGGGAGGAACAGGAGGAAAATCAGCAAGCAAGAATCAACCCCATGTATAACAAGCCATTGACAGGAACCATCCCAAAACCTGTCACAATGCCAAAATCCATCCTTAGAAGTGGAAGATTGCACATCACTACCTGACTTGGGTGCTGACATTGGGCTGGAGATGGGTTGGGAGGAGAGACCAGATTCTGACAGTCAAACAGGGTCTTCTTTCACAGGAAGTCCCAGTGGGGAAATGTCAGCAGACACATTTCCTCTCTCACTGGGTGAGAATGTTAAAACTTCTGAACCACGAAGGTCTCAACGTACATGCAAGAGCCCCACCTATTTAAAAGAATACATTAGATAGGTTGGGGTTTGGTATGGACTGAACCTAGTGGAGAGGGGTGTTATGTATGTAGGTTTGAATGTTATTGATTTATTTTGAATTGTTCTTGTAAAATGTCAAATGGTATTGGTTTAAATAGTGCGGGAAAAACCCTGCACTCTGATTGGCTGGCAACTATGGCTGCTGGCTATAAGAAGCAGCCCAGCCAAGTCGGGTCCATTCGAGCTGTAGTCACTGAATAAACTCTTCACTGAAGCTCTTTGCGTCTGACTCTTCATGCAAACCTAACAGTTTCCCTATTATGTGTCTCCCTACCATATATTGGTAATGCAACACCCCTTACAATCAAAGCAGTCTGCTATAAAAGCCAGAAAGGCATTTGAAGGAATCAAGGGATTGCAGTTCAAATTCTACTCAATCATAAAGGCTGAAGCCCATGTCAAATAGTGAGTGACATTGAAATCAAGTCTAATTCAGTATTATCTTCCCTGGAAACGTCTGAAGGCTATAGGAAAGTATAATAAAATGTCCCTTGGTACTGTATGCTATTTTTCCAGTATTAATAGTTCCAGACAGTTTGCCATATCTTCTTTATGAGGGCACTGAAGAAAGCAATTATGTTTGGAAAAGTTAGCAGTAAAAGGAAACCAGACCATCAAAGAACACGGTGGCCTAGACACTATCAAAGCTGACACCAGCCAGAGCATAGAAAAACTCAAAGAAATAGTGCAAGATCAGAAGATATGACAAGATCTGGCCCATAGAATCACCAAAAGTCAGACACAACATAATGGATAACATCATCATCAATTTATGGAGAATCCTTCTGATTATATACCCTCAATTTTCCTCCACTCAAATGGTTCATTTCTTTTGTTTGTACTTCTGCTACATTTGTTCGGGTAGGTTGACGGCCTGAAGTGGCAATACCAATTAAGTACTGGGTCTGTTCCAGTGCTGTAGTGTTCCAACTGAGTCTAAATTTTTATTTCATCTCATGGGTAGTTGACCATGAGATGAGGTGAGTTCTAACATTGTAGGATTATTAGTGTATCATCTTTCAGGCCTACGTGTAGCCTGTCATGAGAATGACATTTTTTTTATTTTATTTTTGTTTGTCAATCGCTTACAAGATAATAGGTATAAGTATAAACATGAATAAGAATACAGGAAATAGGTACAAATAAATGGGGACAATAGGACAGGGACAGGAGGCACGATGGTGCACTTATGCACGCCCCTTATACATGTCCTGTATATTAATATTTTTGCTTTAATATTGGTTCTGCGGTAAATTTCTGCATTTCAGATTTGATCTTGAGTGACCAAATATTACATATTATATATTAAATGTTACTCAAACCTCCTCTACTTCTGATATTCTTAGGCCTCACACTTCACAGCCATAGGTCATCATTAATATAATGATGCTGATGATGCCTACTCTCACTTCAGTGTTTTTCATCTGTTGGTTTGATTGGATTGATTTCCTGCAATTGAAGCTGAGCCTTGCCATTGCTGTTTGGTGTAACATCTCTTGGTTGAGTGTGTGGGTGTATTGATTTCTTGACTAAAGTAGATGTAGAAACTGATATCCACTATTGGCTTATCATCTACTTTCATTTTGTGGTATGGGCATGATTGGTTTTATAGGCACAGAATTTTTTCTTGTTGATTAGCTCCTATATGTGATTATCATAATGTCATCAATGAACCAGAGTTGATTTATTTCACCAGATGAGTCCTCTGAAAATGTCTTTAAAACTTGCTGTGGGGAGATTGTGTCACCTTGTTAGGCACTTTGAGTTATTGGGATGTTGATTGTGCAGTAAGACAGAGTGATGAAGATTGTTGGGGGCAATTAGCTGACCTTGTAAAAATGCCGCTTAGTAATAAGCAGGCATATACAATGGAATGAAGGCTATTGCTGAGCACATTGGATTGTGCTAAAATTGTGAGTCAGCCTGAGTCTTCGGAGAAGGGCGGCATATAAATGTAATTAAAAAAAAAAAAAAAAAGCAACTTTCATGTATTAATATAGTCAGCTAGAAATAGTTCTCATTGCTGAAACCAAATCCTCATTCCTCTTTGGACAATTTTTTAAAAAGATAATTAAACAATGTGTCCCTTCTCCAAATTTCTTTTTGTGTAGATATTTTCCTCTTTTATTTCATAGCCTGTTTTTATACTACACAGTTATCATAAGTCAGAATATGAACTTGCTGTTAATATATAACATCCCTAAAATAACATGCTGCACAAATGTTATGCATTATAATTAGATGAATTTGATTCCTCTTGCTCTTAGAATAAGTCATAATTCAGTTGTGTGGAATGTAAAAACAAATAGTTTACTATTATTTAAGCTTTGGTGAACTACAGAATATGGTTTGGGATAGGCTTTAAGGCATTAGGGGGCTCTTCCTTTTAGAGTAATATAGCTTTCCCAATGGAATGTATTTTAGTTTCTTTGTAATAGATGCTTAGGAAATACATTAGTCTATTATTTTCTCCTCCATATTGTTCAAATTTTCTTAAATTTTACTGTTACCTTTTATAAAACAGAGAGCTACTAGTTTTAAAAGTATTACTTTGATCCTCAAATTCTGAAAAGAAAAAATTGATGGAATATTAAGATTTTGTAGTATCTGAATACTAACTCATAGAACATATAGAACATAGAATAATAGAATTGAAAGGAACATTGGAAATCTTCTAGTTCAACCCCCTGCTCAAGCAGATTTCAAATAAATGGTTGTCTAATCTCCTTTTGAAAGCATCCAGTGATGGATCATCCACAACTTCTGAAGGCAAGCTTTTCCATTAGTTGATTGCTCTCACCATTAAGAAATTTCTCCTTACTTTTAGGTTGCTTCTGAGGTTCCAACCATTGTTTCTTGTCTTGTCTTTTGGTGCTTTGGAAAATAGTCTGACCCCCTTGTCCTTTGTAGGAACCCCTCAAATATTGGAACAGTGCTATCATGTCACACCTAATCCTCATTTTCATTAGAATAGACATACCTAATTCTGTAACTAATACTAATATTTCAGGTTGAATATGCTCTGCTTTAAATAAATCACTTTTGACTGAATATAAAGTAGACATTTTAGGAAAACTGCACATTATTGAATTCTCTGCCAAACCTTACATATTGTAATACCAGTTATATGCAAATGCAAGATCAAGCCAATTGTTCTAATGAGATTTTAATGCTTTAATGTCAATCTCAATCCAATTGATGTACCAAAAAACATTGATTCAACCCCAAATAAACTCTTACTGGAGTAGGTACTGACATTTACTATTTCTTTAGGGCAATGCCAGTTAATTGTAGACAATAAATGGGAAAAATGCTGGAGTGGTCATTCTACTTAGAGCTGATTCAGATATCTTTTTTCTGCTCTACTGCCTGCATATACTTTTCCACAGTGCCAATAGATTGCCTGCTTTGCACCAATGAATGTCTAACTAGAGCAATTCTTAGGTTTTATAACTTACCTCTGTGACTTTTTGCTATATTTCTCAGGGCATCTTCTTACCAAGACATAACTGATGTTTACATAATGTTAAAACTACAAAACCCATAATGTTCTGTCACTAGAAGCACTTATCTAAAAAAAAATCTCCATGCTATGAGGTGTGATGATACTACTTCTATCTTTCAGAACATTTTTTTTTAGGTTTTATGGCCAGGAGTTCTTTTAGTGGGTCTCTGTTGAAAATATTTTTGAGTCAATCCTATGATTGACCAATGTTTAGAGGATCTTGTTAATCTGTCTATATATTTAAATTGTACAAAGATACTGAGCCCAGTCTGTTTTCAAACCAAAACTTTATTGTACAAGCAGCTTAAATCAAACAAACATACAGAAAGACTATTACCAGTATCTTTTGCCTTCTTCCTTCAGGTCTCACTTGGTTTCTGTGACTACCTATGTAGTTAGGTTTTCTCAGTTCTTTTAGATTAGGTTGCCAGAGTTTCTGAGGTAAATATTTGAGAGAATTGATCACCTATGCTGATCAATCACTCTTAAGGACTATTGAGAATAAATCCCTAAGAAACTTAGACCTTTCTTTTTAGGCTTTTCCCTCTCTGTCTCTCCTTTCTCTTATGATATGAGATTCCTCCTCCTCATACATCTGAGATACCCAAGCTGAGCAGAAGTAATAGCAGCAAGAGCAGGCAAGGAGAGAGCTCTTCTCCTCAGAGAGAGAGATGCCCCTTATATACCAAGGGCTGTGGCTTGTGATGCCATTCCAGGGTATGTGGTGTTACCCTGGATTTGGTTTGCCTCCAAAATCCCCGCAAGTTGTAAACTGCATAGCAACACCAGAAAGTTCCATTTTCTGACAGTCTCCTTATCATTCATATATTACCAGGGCAGGGTGCCTAGGGGAAGAATTATCAAAATGCAAAGATCTCATCAGCAACCTAGGAGTACTCATTTCAAAAGATCTAAGCCCCAGAGCTCACTATAATGTCATTGCCAAAAAGACATTAAGAGTTGTTAACCTAATTTTCCGAAGCTTCTTGTCTGGTAACATTGAACTGCAAACCAGGGCATACAAAACCTTCACCAGACCAGTTCTTGAATACAGCTCATCTGCCTGGAATCCACACTGTATAATGGGCATTAATACAATTGAGCAAGTCTAGAAGTATTTCACAAGAAGAGTACTCTACTCCTCAGTTCGCAAGAGAATACCTTATGCCACCAGGCTTGAAATTTTGGACCTAGACAACTTAGAACTATGCTGCCTATAGTCTGACCTAAGCTTAGTACATAAAATTGTCTGCTACAATGTCCTATCTGTCAATGACTACATCAGCTTCAACCACAATAACACATGGGCAAACAATAGATACAAACTCAAAGTAAATCACTCCAAACTCAATTGCAGAAAATACAACTTCAGCAAAGCCTGGAACTCACTACCTGACTCTACTGTTACATCTTCAAACCCCCAAAACTTTAACCTTAAATTCTCTACCATGGGCCTCACTCGATTATTAAGTGGTCTGTAAGGGGACGTACATAAGCGCAACCGTGTGCTTACTGTCCCTGTCCTACTGTTCCCATTTATTCGTACTCAGTTATTATGTACATATTTATACCTGTTTATACTTATATGTTTATATGTTATGTTTATACTTGTACTTGTTTTCTCATACATGCTTGACAAACTAAATTAACTAAATAAAAATAAATAAATAAAAATATGATGTTAAAAAGCAGCAGGCTTAGGTTGCATAGTTCTGGACACCATCTTGTTTGTTTGATTTTTTCCTATGGATGCCCTTCTGCTAGTAGCTGGCTAGATATTGTATGGAACATAGATACTTGTAATTGTACTTCTTAACTTTCTTGTAATTGAAGAAACAAATGTTTAAAAATTCTGCAGTAAGGTAATTAAATTTTGCAACGATGAAACTGAATTTTACATTTCTACAAATATTCATTATCTATCATTTTTTAACCTGTGAGTTTGCTACTACTAATCACCTGGCTAGGCAAAAACAGATCATAACATTTCCCCCTTCAAAATTCTATTCAGATTTGTGAGACACATACATTCATTTAGAATCTCTTTGGAATTACCATTGCCAGAATGGCTGTAGTTTAGAGACAGCACACATGCTTTGAATATAAATGGTCCCAGATTCAGTTCTTATTATCTTGAGTTAAAGTGTTCATGTGGTGATGTAAAGGTGCTAGCACTAGAGATGCATTTGCAGATAATTATGATCCAAGAAGAGAATAAAAATGCAAGTATATATTCTGATCCATTTATTATAATACCTATAGTACAATATTAATCATGTCAGTGAGAGCATGGCTTAGTATTAAGCATGGATTAGATGCTTACCCAGTGAATGAGGGCTCAACTATACAGAAATCACAGCCTGTCAAAGTTTTCTATTCACTTTCCTCAACAATCAATATTTCAGCACAAAACTAGAGACCCATTCTAGCATGATTAAGGTTGGAGCAACTATGCAGGGTTGGAAGAAGTAAGATTATTCCATATAGTGTTTGTGAGTCCTTATTATCACCCAAATATACCTGTGTAAACAAAAACCAAAACCATTATAATGAAGTTGCTTCTGTATCATCTGCTTCCTAACTACTCTTGAATTATCTCCCTGGAGGGATTATGGATCTTCAGTCGGGATAACACATCCAATGAAAGAGATTAAAGCAATCTAAACTAACGTGCCAAATATAATTATATCAATTATAATAGAGATACTCAGACTTTACAACATTTTGAATCTTAATTCAGAACAAGCTGACTTCACGTCATATATGCCTCTTTGTGTCCCTAATAGCACATTAGGCATCTTCATTGATGCTCAGTAGGCTATACATCCCACCAGATTTATTTTAAAAAATATCATTGTAACTAAAAACAAAATGGGAGCTGATTCTAGCAAGATTCTAGAATCACACTTATTCTTTATAACCAAGAATGCTTTATAACTAAGAATTATTTTAGGCCCTGTTATATATTATGGTCAAGGAAGCATTCTTGGATATAGTCAAAGCATGCCTCTCTAGGAATGCCTAGAGGGAAATAAAAATAAAAGAAAGGCAGTCTTTTGTTGAAGTCTGCCCACTAGCTGGGTTGAGTGAATAAACAGCACCCAAGGGGGCTAGAGATGGCTGGGATGGTAGAAAGCAATTTCCCCAATTTGTTTTTATAGTTGGCACCCACAACCTTTGTATAGAAAATGACCATAGGAGGCCCCTTTCCCCAAAAATATCAGATAACCTTATCTTGCTAGGTGAGCCAGTGTTTGAATTCAAACTGTTATGAGGAGAATATAAAGTAAATCCAGGGGTGGGATTCAAATTTTTAACAACCGGTTCTGTGGGCATGGCTTAGGTGGTGGGTGTGGCTTGGTGGTCATGTGACTGGGTGGACATGGCTTGGTGGTCATGTTATTGGCTGGGTGTGGCCAACTCCATATCACTCATATCGAGGCATGCATCTCCTCGCCTGGCCTCTCATGACTGTGGGGATGCTGCAACAGTCATAAGTGTGAAAAATGATCATGTCACTTTTTTCAGTGCCATTGTAACTTTGAATGGTCACTCCACCCAAGCAAAGTACCAGCAAAGGAGGGGAAAAAAACTCCAGAGACGTTCCTGAGACAGGAAGTCTAGTCCTGCCAAGGAAGTAATAAGGGTTAGCGGAGAGGCAGTTTCTGTAAGCAACACCAGAATGTTTCCTTCCTGCCTTCCTTACAGGATTAGGCCAGTAATTTCTTCTAACAACTGGTTCTCCGACCTGCTTAGAATGTTAACAACCGGTTCTAGCGAATAGGTACGAACTGGTAGAATCCCACCCCTGAGTAAATCCACATGTACCCTAAGTACTAGGGAGGAAATAAGAGTTTAAAAAGAGCCAGTCACTCTGGCTGGTGATATCTTATCCCTTCCTTCACACCATTACCTCTGCTGGCAGGACTAGGCAAAAGTTATAGCAGAAAGCTTTGAAGAACTGCCACCAGAGAAGTCAGTTCTTCAAAGAGAAGTGTATGTCCCTGACAATAGTATAGTTGTTGAGCGCCAAAACGGATATCATGCTGCTGCCATACATTTTTGTTTCCTTTAATAGAAAGAAATACCTGTCCTAATCAAGCAGTATCCCAATACAGATAGAAGTGTTTGTCCTGTCATTTTTACACAAGGAAGAGAAAGATGTTGAGAGTGGCTTTTGGATTCCAAATGCCTTTATCAGCATAGAAACATAGGAAGTATATGCATTTTTTCTGTAGAATGAAATAACTTGTTGCTGCTCTATTTTTTTTTTTGTGGTCACTGTGAAGCATATGGAGGAAACACACACTTTCCTGCAAATAGGACAAGAGATGGGGAAGATGTAGTTAAATGGAGCAGTCAACAACATTCCAAGCTATGGCTAAACTGCCTGTCCCATATGGATGCACTGAGACTTTTTTTTTTAACCTTTGCATCTCTTGGCCAGATCTGATTCAGTTTGAAACGCCATTTTCTTTGACTGGCTTCTACCTGCACCCAGATTTTGGTGCCATTCTATTCAGGTTCTGGAGAACTTTCCTGTTGATTGAGGCACATTTTGATTTCCTTTATATAATTTATTTCAAACATCCCATTTGGTTAAAAAGAATTATGGAAATTCTGAAATTCCAGATTTATTACTAATAGTGACTATAAGAAGTGTCTAGTATTTTTTGGTAATGAAATAACATACTGTGTCTATGTGTATGGATTTCTGCTCTCTTAGTGTTACATCTGTTTGTGTTTATTGGAAAACACAGTGTGAGCTGCAGATTATCTGTTCTGGTCCAATCACCAGGAAGAAAGAAAGATCTTAGACTGAAGTAGATGACTGCTAGCCAGTTGTCTCTCTCATAGAGATGAATTGTATTCCCCGCCCCCCATTCCAGCCCTTGTCACGATCAGGCCTATTTTCAAACTGCCACCTTTCTTTTGCTGTTTTTTTCCCTTTGCCATAGAAAATTTGGTCCCATTCTGTTAAATTTTGGAGAAATCACCTTGCTAATGGATGGATAGACATTGCCTTCAGGTTTTTTTACATAATGTCTTCCCGTTGTGTTGGAAAGAATACTAACAGGATGCAGGATGATTGGGTAATTTTTCCTAAACAAAAAAAGACAGCTGCACAATACATTTTTTATATATAGGGTAATTTGGTCTTCTAATTCTTACAGATCTTGCAGAAGTGACAATTCTGCCTAGTTTAAAATGTGATAAGCAACTATGTTCATTTGGGAACCCTAGATATACCTTGAAGTCCTGCCCAGATAGCTGCTGCTAAATTGATCAATTGTCTAAAATGACCAGTCTTCCAACTGCAGGATCTGAAAAGGCAGCTTTATAGCGAAAAAGCAAGAAAGACAAGGGTCAAGTAAGCCGAGCATATATTGCCGAAAAGTGGTTGTATTAATTTGGGAAGAGGATTGAAAGAGAAATTGAAAAGATATGTTGCCAGAAAGATCCAAGTGAAGAAGAGAGATGGTGGAGCACAGTCAAAAATGTCCTTTGCTATCAGAATTATAAAAAGGAAACAATGCCAAAGAGGCAGGCATTAGGATGTTATTATATACATCTGCATTGCAGTGACTTTAAGTGTCCCATGTGGCAATCTTATCACTTATAACTTCTGCTCTGCCCCAAAAAAAACCTTTCTTAAAAATCATATATTGGGGTTATCCAGTGAAATCAATCCTCAACAAATAAAGGAGAAAGAAAAATAGGTACTGCTTCAGGCAACTGATAATAAACTTTCAGCTCTCATTGTCACATCTTTAAAAGAATTTAGACAGATTTGTATAGGCTATATCTAATAATTTGTTTTAGCCACAATATGTAAAAGCTAATAGTAGAATAGGAGACTTAAAGACTGAGTAATGTTGATGAACAGAAAGTGTGGCTAAATGGGGACAGACATTTTTTGTGAATTAATTAGGATGGCCTGTCAGGGTAGCTGGACATTTGATCATGATTCTCAACAAAGAATGTTTTGCATTTTTAATTTTCTGTGAATCCAATATAGAAGCTAAGGGCAAAGAAAACATAAATATTGCAGAAGGACATGAAAACCTGTTAGGGTTGAATACAAAGTGTTGAACTTTGAATTAATTTGACAGGTTTTTATGTCCCTTTGTGATATTTGTGTCTTCTTTTCCCTTAGCTTTTTTATAAGATTCCATGTGACCAATATATTAAAGGCACTCAATTCACAAATGCACCTTTCCCATGGCATGAGCTTTCTCTACGGACAGGTAAATCAAATCTAATCACTAATATTAGGATTATTTCTGATCATTCCTGGAAAAAATAGCTTTTTCTGACTGAAGATGTGAAAGTTGTAGCCCAACAATATCTGGAAGGCACCAGGTTGGAGGAGATTCATGTAAACAAAAGGAACAAGATTTTGTTGTCCCAAGTGGACAACAAATAGTCAAGTATTCTACATGTCAGCATGTGTTAACACCAGAATGCAGGGTTTTATTTCTCTCTGCTCCATTGGCCCAATAAATAAAAGAGATGTCAAGAAATCAGTCCCTCAAGATCTAATAAGATGGGATAATTTAAAATTATCCTTTATGGGCAGGATAGCTACGATCAAAATGAATATATTACCAAAAATTCTATTTCTCTTTCAAAATGCTCCCATAAAATTAAAAAACCCCTTTTTTGATGAATTAAATAGACTGACATCAAATTTTATTTGGCAAAGAAGGAGACCAAGGATAAAATTAAAATTATTACAAGATGCAACTGAAAGAGGGGATTTGGTCTACCGGATTGGGAGCTGTATTATAATGCTGCAATTATGACTTGGATAAAAGACTGGATAAATCATACAAATACAAGGATACTAACATTAGAAGGCTATAATCTCCAGACAGGATGGCACTCTTTTCTTAGACAAGATAGTTTAAAGGGACACAGCTATGTTTTGAAACACAAAGTAAGACAAACACTTCTACACACCTGGTTCAAAATTAAGAAACAAATGTATATTCAAATACCAATCTGGATATCAACATTAGAGGCTTTGATGCATCCACACTTGCTAAGACACGATAAAATCATTACTTATGAAGAACTGTTAGATGAAAAAGGAGATTTGCAAACTAGACAGCAGTTGAATGAACAGGAATAGAATTGGAATGGTGGGCCTATCTACAACTCCAAGCTAAACATGCAGAAGACAAAAAGGAATTGGGTATTAGTAAAACTAGGGACGGAATTAGATGAAATCTTGTTAGGGCCAGATGTAAAATGATTAAAAACATATCAAGTATTACTACAAACTAAGTTGGAAGAAGAAATTGTTAAAGAAACAATGATACGCTGGATGAGAGATTTCGGTCATAGTATTGCCCTGAACGATTGGCAAAATATTTGGACCAGAAATAAAAAATAACTCTTGCAATTCCATTTAAAGAAAACCTGTATAAATTATTTTACAGATGGCATATAACACCAGCAAGACTATCTAAAATGAACAATAAATTTTCCTCTCTTTGCTGGAAGTGCAATAAGGAAAGAGGTACATACTATCACATATGGTGGAGTTGTGGAAAGGCCCAAGAGTATTGGAAAGGAATATATCAATGCTTACGAGAAATTTGTGATGTAGAGTTTAATTTTAAACCAGAATTTTTTACTGGGAATCACCAATGAGACATACCGAAGGAAATCTTTTATTTAATGATTCATATTATCACAGCGGCAAGGATGGCCTTTGCACAGAAGTGGAAAACACTGAAACTCCAACAGAAGCGGAACTTATAAAGAAAATAATGGAGTGCGCAGAAATGGACAAATTGACATTGGAAATTAAAAACAAGGAAGAAACGGACTATTACAGAACTTGGAATAACTTCTATGGATGGTTAGACAAGAAAAAGACTTAACTGACTTTTTGAATTGGACCTAAATGATGGACAAAGAATGTCATGAGCCTAGCCGTACTGGGTTCGACTATAATATATGTTTTACGTTTTGTTTATGTCAGTGTTTATTTGTTTGGTTATGTGTAATTACTAAATAAAATCAATTAAAATTAAAAAAAAAAAAAAAAAGAAATCAGTCCCTCTAGTTCAAGGGTCTTCAAACTTGGCAAGTTTAAAACTTGTGAACTTCAACTCCCAGAATTCTTCAGCATGACTGGAGGAGGAATTCTGGGAGTTGAAGTCCACAAGTCTTAAAGTTGTCAAGTTTGAAGACCCCTGTTCTAGTTTTTCTACTCATTGGTGATTAGTAATTATTATTGTGTGCATAATCAAAAGGAAAGGATGATCCCATATCCACAGGGCTGTGAATTCAGCCATCTCTCTTTAGATCCATGTGCCCACTGGCTTATTAAACTGAGCTAAGAGTTGTTGCATGAATGGTGTGCTGTCCAGCCAGTTTAGAGTTAATGGGATTTGGGATAGTTACTTAAGAATTGGGAGCTGTCCCCTTAAGGAAATGCATCATGGTAAATGTAGTTAAGGTATCCTGGGAAATGTAGTTTATGTCATGTGGGCACATCTGTAACCCTGATTGGTCTCTGAATTGACCCTTGGTGGGTTGTGGGAGGTTTCTTCTTTCTTGCCTGAACACAGCCACATGGTAGTATGGCTACCCCCTACTTCTATGATATGGGAGGGAAGAGATAACCATCTTTACCTATAAAGACAGACATATAAAGGGTTGGACATTAAGAAGAACCTTGTCATAACTGTGAGTAATGAGGATGCCTGATGAACCAATAAAAAGACTTTGTATGGATGCTTTGTGGAGTTTATCTATCTGTTTTGTACAAGACAGAACAAATGGGTTCTACTCAATTCTTCCTTGAGTGAAGGGCGGTGTTGTTCATTCACTTCCTCAAAAAGCCAGCACTTCATTATACTGGAAAATCCAACCACTCCTTTTGGAGAATGTGGTTGAGAAGATAGTTGTGCAATAGCTTCAGAGAACCTTGGATGAAGCGGATTATCTGGATTTCTTTTAATTAGGATTCAGGGTGTGGAGTAAAAACAGCATTCATTGTAATTTTGGATTATTTCTGATGTGGATGGGATAGGAATTATGCATCCATCTTTGCTCTGTTTGACTTCTCAGTAGTTTTTGATACTATTGACCATGATGTTCTTTTGGAATGGTTATGGGGATTGAGAGGTAGGGTTTAGCACTGTATTATGCTGGTTCATCTCATTTCTTCAGAGTTGATTCCAGTTAGTGGTGATTGGGGAGAACAGTGAGTCCTTTTTGTATGGGGTGCCACAGGGTTTGGTGCTCCATTCCTATTCAACATCTGCTTGTAGTTGCTGGGCGAGTTCTTCCATCATCAAAGGGTGAGATATCATCACAATGCTGATGATATCCAATTATATACCTTGTCCCAGTGACCTAAGCAATGTTGTTGATGTCTTATCCTGATATCTGGAGGCTGTGAAGGTCTGGATGAGGAACATCAGAATCCTGACAAGATTAAGAGGTTTTGTGCTTGAGGTCTACCAGTTCTGGAACTATTTCATCTTTGGTACTCAATATTTGACACAATCAGATAGCTGGATCCAAGCAGTGGGGAATGCACCAAATTAATCAAATCTGCAATCTGAGGATCCTTCTAAACTCACAACTTTTGCTCTTTGCATAACTTTGTTTTGTGTTCAGTCCTTGATTGGGAGAGTCTGTTCATGGCACGCTTGGCCCAATCACCTAGGACAACGTAATGCAGTCTACATGGGGATGCTCTTGAAGAGTCTCCATTGCTCCAGAAGCTCCAGCTGATGCAAAATGTAGAACAGCACATGTCACACCTCTCCAACTGCAATGATTACTGGTTTGCTTACAGGTCCAATTTAAGAAACTGTTGCTGATCTTTTAAGCTCTTCATGGCATGAGGCAGGGTGATTTGGGGGGATTGCCTCACCCCAGTTCATCTGCCCACATATCAGATCCAACAGAAGAGATGTGATGCAAGCTCCTTTTGCCAAAGACCCTCACAGTCTCCTGGCACAACCCAGGAAATGGACCTTTTCTGCCATGGGGCCAATTTTATGAAACATTATTCCCCGCACTATCCTTGTTGGTATTCTACTATTCTCACTTTTCCTTTTAATAATATTTTTAATTATTTGGATTTGCGCATTGCTTTTTATATCACTTTTCTATTGTACATCACCCATAGGAAATTGGAGATTTATAGCTAAGAATTTATGAATTAAATCTCACTGACATAGAAATCTGATTGGCTTCTAGTTCAGTTAACCATCATGTTTGATTCTTAGCTCCTAAGAGAAAATGCCCCACTGCTATTTAGTTCAAATCACCTTCTGGGCACTTTGCCAAACTCATTAATATTGTTTACAGTTTGATTAGCAGTTGTATTCTTAGCAATGGTTTTAATTCTTGTAATTTAAAGAGCTTCCTACTGTGGTCATTGGATAGAAACCAGAGAAAATAGGAGCATATAATAAAATGTCACAAGTTCCCTAACATTCCCCACTCATTTTTTTTTCTTTTTACTGACCCTTTATTTTTGTAACCGCTTAGTTAAGCAGGATGAAATATGTAAGTCTGGCCTGTCAAGCTAACTCAGTCTAATTGTCATTTCCTTTTTGCCCCTAACAAAGTTTTGTGTCTTTTTGTAGTTGCATATTAGCAGCAATTTAACAAAGGTAGCAGGATTCCACCACCACCCCTCCCCAAAATTAGAACTTGCCATATCTCCTGAGAATAATGAAAATAAACACAGGGATTGGGATCATTTAAGAAACGAAAAGCTGAAACTCCTCTTCCCTTACTTTATAACTGGGTAGTTGCAGAAATAATGTCCATGCATTACCTTGCCTGCAAAGATAAGAGTTGGAATCATTGGGCCTAGAAATAAAAAAAATACAATTGTCAAAAAAGACACTTTTTTAAAATTACATTTATATGCCGCCCTTCTCTGAAGACTCAGGGTGGCTTACAATTTTTTGGGATACAACCCAGTGTGCTCAGCAATAGCCTTCATTCCATTGTATATGCCTGCTTATTACTAAGCGGCATTTTTACAAAGTCAGCTTATTGCCCCCAACAATCTTGGGTGCTCCATTTACCTACCCCGAGAGGATGGAAGGCTGAGTCAACCTTGAGCCTGGTGGGATTCGAGCCTGCACTAATTACAGGCAGCTGGAGCTAAGTGCTAGGCTATTAACAGCCTGCACCACCAAGGCCCTTTCTTGTGATCATCCTTTCCTCTCTTCTTCTCAGTCATTCCTCTGACATCTTTTATTCAAAGCTAAAACTCAATTTTAATTTTCATATTGCATGTCTGTGTTACAATCTATTAGGACACAGGGTGGCAATCTTACTATTGAGTTAGCTTTGTGGAAAGCCTAAGTTTGAACTAACATCATTCCTTATCATCCAGCAACTGTATGTTGCTAATTTTCTTAATTGAAGCTATTAATGGAGTGATTCTGTTGTATCAAAGACTGGATTACATTCTCAAACATAAAATGCTTGTGCAAGACATCTATTTGAATAATCATCTTACTTTTAATATATGTAGAAGAAGCCTTTTCCTTAGCAAGGTAAAAAGTTCTGTGCATTATTAGAAAGAAATGCAGCTATTTACATTGAATAATTTTCCTTATATTTTGTACATAAATACAAAATATCAAGGAGGAAAATCCTTAAAGATTTTCACTTGTCATTTCGAATATGTTGCATCTTCTTTAAACTCTCAAGCTTGAATTCCTTATATAGATGCTGATTTACATTTTGATATAAAAATTCAAATGGGTATTTGTTTAGATGGAATGAAAATTTGGAGGAATGGTCATAGCAAAAAATAATTATAATTAATCTTTTGTAGTTTGCATCTATATTGAGAGCTGTAGCATCCCACACCAAATTCTTTTTAAAAATGACAAGCCGTTTGGAGATCTTTGGAGCAATTGCAAATATTTTCACTGACTTGAAATTCGCTTGTGAACAGTCCCATTTCTGGTGGCTAATATTTGCTAAAATACATAAGTTACAGTAACTCAGAAAATGCTTCCACTCTTCTTTTTTCCACATGAAAAAGTTGTGCCTCTCAAACAAATAAAACAGAACTGCTATGACATTGAAGACACAAGTATTATACTCAATGGACATGTCTGAAGCTTTCATTCAGGCATCTTCTACTGACTTATTTTTCAGCTCTGCCAAAGTATATTTCCTTAAGCCTACTTATAACTTAAATGTCCTAGTTATCTCTCCCTGCATTTATATTACTATTGTAAGCCTTGTTTAATTCAATGGGACATTTATGAGTCTGCACACATGGGATAGCACATTTGTGGGGATAGGAGATGGCAACCATCTGAGTAAATTCTAAGCATTTTAATTCTTAACTACTCTTAAACCTAGAGCATAGATATAGCAAAAGTCTATGTATATTCCATTTAAACTGAATCTCAGTTCTACTCTTGCATAACTTCTACTTGGTTGGTATTTGTTGGAGCAATCTAATAAATATAATAACAGCACTACTCATTCAGTCAAAGGTTGGGTAAATATAAATTCTGCAAATTAATAGCATAATTAATTACATATAGTTTTAAAAAATTTTCTAATATGCTATATCATTGTAATGCATTTTCGTTGTTTAACTTTTATTCTTCTATATATTTGTTGTAATGATGATAGCAATGATGATAATATTACTATTAAATATAAAATAGAAATTTCAACCAAGCAATATGGGATTGAAAGTACAATTAGAGTGATAGATTTAGAGGGATATGTGAATAGGGTGAAATAGATTTTTCAGCTTTAATGTATTCATGGGAGCTTTAATGTATTGATGGGAGAGCAGAATACACTGGATCAAAATCTAAGCAACAGTGGAACTTGTCATGCCACAGATAGTAGTAGGTCACAAAGTTCATCATCTGATCATTGTCTATATTGCCTGGGGATGAATTGACACTCATCACTATCTCAAGGATCAGAGATTGCCAATCTCTAGACAGTTGTCCTCTATGTTAATTAATGAATGGCGTCATTTGAATTGTCTGTCTTAAGCACCAATATTTCCGTGATTGCTTCTAATGCTCACTTGCAAGCCAGATAACTCCATATATTTAGTTTTAAAATACTGACACCTGACAACTGTCAGGAGGATCATCTTGGTTCTGTCTGGGCCAAACAATCCAAGAATACATTGGCAATTCTTTTGTTTATTGATTATTTTCCTAATTTTTCTTTAAAGAAAAGAAGATTGATTAATTTCACAAAATCGGGAACTATCCTCTAATGATTTGAGCCTATCTGAACTAAAATCCCAGAAATATGATGTACTGAGTAGTGGAAATAAGGATAGGTCATGGTGATCTATACTGTTAAACAAAAAACAATATTAAATACTTATATTTGTATTTACATCATTACCATTGTGTTTGATGAAGAGAAGGGGCATGAAATAAAGGAAATATATGCCTCAAGATTCAATGCTCTGTAGCAGCATTACCAGCTTTCACAGCTGGTATGTACCTCTGCAGATAAGAGTGTATAGAAGGTGATAGATACAAAGAGATTTGCTTCACAACTTTAGATAGCCTTTACACATTTGGATGTAAGAAACAGCTTTCTGATAAATTTAAACATATGTTTTCCAAGAAAACTAAGCTCAAGGTAATAAACAACAGAAATAATGGTGAGTTTTCTAACTACTCTTTCTGTTGCATATTACTTTGAGCTTAAGTCTTAGGCCATCATTCATTAAGCAGGTGTCTTTCAATTATATTGGGACTACATCTTACCAAATTTCCATCAGCAAAATCATGCTGGTTAGAATATCTGGAGTATATCCCCAATATGCTGGAAGCGGGCAGGTTGGAGATGATTGTCATAGGTTGCTAGTGGTGAAGCTGGCAAGTTGCTTCTTTAATGCTTTATTTAGACAAGGCAAATTTAATGTTTTTCTTTCAAACTAGGGTCTCTTATGAAGCTCACAAAACACAACATAAAGAATTGTACTCCTGTTACTCAATGGATTCAGTGACCCTTGGGCAAATTCTATCAACATTCAAGATTGGTAGTCTTTGCCAGGACTACTAAATAATTTTATGTTACCCCCTGAGGGATTAAAAAAAGAAGTATCTTCAAAGAAAGAATATTCTACTGAAAGTATATTCTTGTTATCCCTCCTTACCATCCACATAAAATGCATCAATCAAAATCAAAACAATAACCACTGATCAGAGAAGAAGCACTGAAACATGCATGGATTTTAAAGAGTAAAATTATCTACATATCTTGATAATAAGGATTATGGAATAAGTTAGAAAATAGCTCTTTACTTATGCATTGTATTAAGTATTAAGTTATGCTGCTGTCCTTCCTTTCTTTTCTAGAATATGGGCTCAGTGATGAGATCATTAACATTAATTTCATAGTTTCAACTTTCTTCCCTAAACAAGGTTATTAATTAATTAGTTAAAGTCTCCTGAGTCTGAGTTGCTGTAGCCAACTATTTTGAAAAGCTCCAGTTCTTCTCTAGCTTTTTTTGAAACCTAAGCAATATTTTTTTCAGATTTTTCAAGATGCAACATATACCATCGTTTACTAACAATGTGATCAAAAGAAAAGATGGCTGGATTATCAATGTATAGATGAAATATATAGGTATATATAAAAAAGGTCTGAATTAGATATATGTCTGCAAGCATAAATGTTTGAGCATCCTTATACTAAAAGCACTGTCATGTATTTGCTTTTGGCATATATCTAGCAATGTGACAGGAATGAATAAATATGTTTTTTCCCCTTATCCTTGATTTATTTTTTATCCTGGGTCAAGTAATGGAGACAGGGAAGGATGGAGAATACTTCAGGGATAAGACAGAGAAATAAAAAAATGATCTTTAGAAATATTTAAATGTTGAGAGATAGAAGTATCCAGGATCTAAAGGCATCTTAAATATTACTAAGAAAAATTGAGTAGCAATTCAACAAGGATCTGAATGAACATGAGACAATTGAAATCCTTTACACTTTCACCAATCAGTGTGATTGTAGGAAGAGTCATGTGCTGATAAAGACAAATATCTATATACTATATCTCTCATATCTGTATGGTTGACCACACCAACTGGTTATGCCTGATATTGAATAGCTAAGCAGCATTAGGGCTTGGATAGGAGAATACCAGGAATTTGGGGAAACATATTTTGAAAGCGGCAATGGCAAGTCATTTCATACTATTGCTATGAAAATAATATGGAGGTGTTCATGTAGCCACAAAAAATTACACTTAACTTGAGAGAAAATCCCTTACTTTATTGCTAGAATTAGACTTTGGGAAAATACCAGGGAAATGAAGATTCCCAAATGCAGTGCTATATAATACTATCGATGGTGACTTCTAGTTTCCATCAGATGAGATGGCCTTCATAATCTCCTAGGCACCAGGTCTTTTGAGAATATGGAAGCTGACAATTGGTTCTTCTGGAGGGAAGTGTTAGTTGAAGAAGAGAATTCTGTGGATTAAAATTAAAATTATTTAGTCCTAGTATTATGTTCATTCTGAGTTGAAAGGATTAGCTGATGACATCACCATTGCTCAAGGGACACCTGTAGGGGCTCCTTTCATAACCTTATTATTTTCCCACTGAAGTGTTACCTATATTTATCTATATTTATCTATTTGTATTTGAATGCTTATGAATTGCTAGGTTGGCAGGAGCTGGGACAAATTTATGGGAGCCCATTTCATCACATAGTTCATGCTCTTGAATTTAGAACTGCTGAAGTGTTAACTTTTCATAACTTTTTCTGACTCAGCGTCCTAATCACATGAGCCATGGGAGCCCCTCTAATTATTTAGTTAGATCTATGAAAGCAAGTGAAAGCCAATATGACTATTGATCGCTCGCACTGCAATGCGCTCTACATGGGGCTGCCCTTGAAGAGCACTCGGAGACTTCAGCTGGTGCAAAAGCAGCTGAGTGATTATGGGTGCAACTAGATGTGCCCATACAACATGTACCCTCCGCGAGCTGCACTGGTTACCAGTGGTCTTCCAGGTGCAATTCAAGGTGCTAGTGACAACTTTTAAAGCCCTTCATGGCTTAGGAGCGGGATACCTGTGAGACCGCCTTCTGCGACCTTATGCCTCCCAGCACCCAGTTAGATCTCACAGGGAGGGCTTGCTCCGGATTCTGTCGGCCAGGCAATGTCGGCTGGTGGGTCCACAGGCTAGGGCCTTCTCTGTAGTGGCGATGTCCCTCTGGAATATGTTCCCTGTGGAGATTAGAACCATCCCAAATCTACTTGCCTTCCGCAAAGCCATTAAGACCTGGCTTTGTCGGAGGGCATGGTATTGAGATCTTGAGATTTTGCTTTTCCCGTGTATGTTTTGGATTGGTATGAATGAGTTTCTTGTTTTTATATTGTATAGAAATTGTTTTTATCCTTGTACGCCTTGAGTTCCCCTTTGGGGAAGTGAGGCGGGATATAAAGCTAATAAATAAATAAATAAATTTCTATCAAGAACTTTCTTTTCCTTTTGATATGAGTCACAATAATGCTTGATCCATTATTTCAGTCTGGGTTATTGCTCAGAATCAAGCACCACATGGTTTGAGAGACTTGAGACCATCTTATCTTGCCTTCCCAACTTCATGTTCAGTAGTTGTCATTGAAACAAAAGCTCCATCAATCAAACTTAGAATGGAATTATAATGATATCCCAGAATGTTTCAGACAGGGGAAGGATATTCTAGCATCTCTCAGATCTTAGGCTGTATGTAATCTCTGTTTGATATACATAAATATGGTGATTATATTTTATTGTAAACAGTGGTGAGACTGTTGTTTCAGAACAGTATATAAGTATATTTCAACACAGGAGGAGAGAATAAAAATAAGAAAGGAGATAGCTGCTGATAACAAAGGAGAAATATCAGCAAGTTTATGATGGCATGTGCTAACTTTTCACAACCTGATACTTGTCAGTTATGCTGGAACAACAACACCTATTATTTCAAAGAAAAGGGCAAAAAAAGGGAAATTGCATGAAGCAGGAAGTAATGATTGCAATATGAAGAAATTACAATTGTGCCCATATTTCTCACCACATTTATTATTAGAGAGAAAGAGGAGAAAGTTACAGTCATTTTTGTCATCTGCAATGACAGTACTGCTTCTTTGTTTCTGCTGTAATACACTTATTTATTTTATTTATTTATTTATTCGACTTGTATGTCAGCCCTATTCCTAAGGACTCAGGGCTAACATTAAAACAGAGAAAATTTACAATAAAACAAGATTAAACAGTAAACAAGCCAAATAAATTAAAATAAACCCAACCCCCCCCCGGTCATTCAAGGCCGCCCTGGAACAACCAAGTCTTCAGGTCCCGGCGGAAGGAGCGGAGGTCAGGGGCCAAACGGAGATCGACGGGAGCTGATTCCAGGGCAGGTGCTCCCACAGAAGGGCTCTAGCCCTGGGGACCGCCAGCCTACAATATCTGACTGACGGCACCCAAGGAGGCCCCTCCTATGAGAGCGAACAGGGCGATCGGAAAGTGATGCTGGCAGGAGGCGTCTCCCGCAAGTACCCTGGACCCGCCATTAAGGGCTTTATAAGTTGTAACTAATACCTTGAAGGCTACCGGGAGGCAACCGGCAACCAATGCAAGCCAGAGAGGGTGTAACATGGGAGTATCGGATACCCCCATCACAACCTGCTGCTGCATTCTGCACCAGCTGAAGCCTCCGACGGCCCCCGCAAGGGAAGCCCCAGAGAGCATTGCAGTAGTCAATCCTAGAGGTGACAAGCATGAGTAACCGCTCAAGGGCATCGGTCCAAATAAGGGCTAAGCTGGCGAACCAGCCGAACCTGGGCAAAGCCCCTGGCCACAGCTCCCACATGCTCCTCCAAACCGAGCTGTGAGTCCAGGAGGACACCCAGTTTTCTCTATCCACGGGGCAACACCTCTCCCCATGACCAAAGATGGTACATCCAATAAAGACCGAGATGCCGGTAAGAACAGCCACTGCCTTGAGCTGAAGCCTGTTACTACCCATCCAGACTCGCATCATCCTCCAGGCACGGACATCACGAGAGAGCATCACTGATCTGGCCTGGGGTGGAGATATAAAGCTGGGTATCATCAGCATACTGATGATACTCACCCCAAAACCTCGGATGATCTCACCCAGCTGTTTCATGTAGATATTGAACAGGAGAGGCAAAGGACAGACCCCGGCACCCCACAAGTGAGGGGTCTCGGGCCACCTCTGCCCCCCTGCCAACACCACCATGAAGCTGCCCGAAGGAAGGAGGAGAACCAACGCAAAACTCCCCCCCCCCCACCCCAAACCTCTAAGCCTGCAGAAGGATACCATGGTCGATGGTATCAGAAGCCGCTGAGAGATCTAAAAGGACTAGGACAGAGGAAAACCCCTGTCCCGGAGCCCCTCCAGAGATCATCCATCAGTGTACCAATGCTGTCTCTCTGCTGTGTCCGCCCTGAAGCCCACTGATACGGATCTAAATACTCAGTTTTCTCCAGGAACAAGGGAAGCTGCTGAACCACCACGCTCAACAACCTTTCGCTAAAAAGCGGAGGTTGGAGACAGGACGATAGTTGTTCAAAACGGCCGGTTCAAGGCAGGCTTTCTTGAGGAGGGCCTCACCACCGCCTCTTTCAAAGCGGCAGGAAAGACTCCCCACTCAGAAGAAGCATTAACAACTGCCTGGAGCCAGTCAAGACGTGAACCTCCCTGGAGGCATATACCAACCAGGAAGGGCACGGGTCCAATAAACACGGTGGAAGACAGCTCTCCGATGATCCTGTCCACTCATCAGGGAGACCAGGTCAATCAACTGTAGAATCCACCAGACTCATCACCCCATCATCAGACCACTGCCAATCAGAAGCCAGCACCAATTGAAACACTTTATCCGCCAGATGTATACTAAATTCTTTCTGCCCTGCCCTGCACCAACGGGTCATCCCCCTCAATTGAAGGAGGGAGCGGTCACCCAAACAGGGCAGCAGGGCTTATCATGGCAGACGCAATCAGAGCGAGAAGTAGCAACGCCGCCTCGCCAGATCTGATTGCCTAGGTCCTGATAGGGACGCAACTGGACACGGTCGGATTCGGAGTGGCTGGCCCTCCATCTGCTCTCCAGGCATCTTCTCCAAGCCATCCCCTCGGAGCTCCTCGGAGAACCAGGGAGCCCATCGGCCCACGCAGGGAAGAGGCCGCAAGGGGACAACCCG
>CM019155.1:104679522-104696761 GCA_009733165.1 Naja naja | reverse complement strand
CCGATTGATTTTGTTGTTTGTTTGTTTGTTTGTTTATTTATTTATTTATTTATTTATTTATTTATTCGACTTATATGCCGCCCCTCTCCCAAAGGACTCGAGGCGGCTCACAGATAAAAGAAAATACAACAATAAATTACCAAAAAGCATATTAAACAAACTAAGCCAAATTAACATTAAAACCCCAAAGATTAAAATCAAAGAAAACCCGGAGTCAGCATAGCCCAGATTGTAAAAACAGCCAGGTTTTTAGCTCGTGGAAGGGAGGAAGATGCGAGATCAGGAGCAAGCCAGAGCTCCAGTGGAAGGAGATTCCATAAAGTGGGGGCCATACAGAATAGGCTCTCCCGAGTCCCATCAAGCGACATTGAGTTGTGGACGGCACCCTGAGGAGGCCCTGTCTATGTGCCCGTGCAGGCGGTTGGTACTGAAAACTGGGAGGAGTCGGTTCTGTAAATATCCTGGACCCATGCCATGTAGGACTTTGAATGTTAACACTAAAACCTTGAATCTCACCCGGAGGCAACAGAAGCCAATGCAAGTCCAGCGAGGAGGGTGTAACATGGGATCGGGGAGGCTCCCAACACTACCCGCGCGGCCGCATTCTGCACCAGCTGAAGCCTCCGGTGGTATGCAGGGCAGTCCTAAGTAGAGAGTTACAGTAGTCCAGTCGGAGACACGAGGGCCTGAGTAATCGTCATGGGGCATCCCGGTCCAGATATGAGGCAGCTGGCGAACCAGCGGACCTGGGCAAAGGCCCCCTGGCCACGGCTCCCACCTGCTCCTCCAACTTGAGCAGTGAGTCAGGAGGACCCCCAGGTTCCGTGCCCTGTCCACGGGGGTCCCCCCCATGACCAAGATGGAACCTCAGAACTGGACGGGATGTCGGTTATGCACAACCACTCTGTCTTGGCTGGATTGAGTGAGGCATGTTCCTGTCCATCCAGATCCACCGCTTCCAAACAACGGGACATCACGGAGAGAGCATCACTGATGTGGTCGGGGTGGAGATATATAACTGCGTATCATCAGCATACTGATGATAACTCACCCAACCACGGATGATCTCCCCAGCGGCTTCATATAAATGTTGAACAAGAGAGAGCAAGAACGACTCCTGAGGTACCCCACAAGTGAGAGACCTGGAGTCGATCTCTGCCCCCTGCCAACACTGTTTGCGGCGTCCGAGGTAGGAGGAGAACCACTGTAAAACAGTGCTGCCCTCCCAACCCCCAAGACACCGCAACAAGATACCATGGTCGATGGTATCAAAGCCGCTGAGAATCTAACAGGACCAGGACAGAGGAAAAACCCTGTCGAGCCTAGAGATCATCAATCAGTCGCGACCAATGCTGTCTCCATGCTGTACCGGGTGGAAGCCGATTGGTGTGGATCCAGGTAGTCGCTTCCTCCAGGAAAAGTGGCAATTGCTGGGCCACCACACTCTCAACAACCTTAGCTAAAAGCGAGGTTGGAGACAGGAAAGTTGTTCCACGGCTGGGTCAAGGCAGGCTTCTTCAGAAGGGCCTCACCACCTTCTTTCAAGGCGGCAGGGAACAGCCTCCCTCAATGAAGCGTTGACCACTGCCGGAGCCAGCCGCGTGACCTCCTGGAGGCATAAACCAACCAGGAAGGGCGCGGGTCCAATAAACATGTGGTGGAGCTCAGCCACGCGCATGATCCTGTCCACTTCATCCTCAGAAACAGGATCGAACTCAGTCCAGATGACATTAGCCAAACCACTCCCCTCTCCAGACCCTGCAAGTCCGGCAACCCTTCCCGGATCCGAGCAATTTTATCCTGCAGATAAAGACCAAATTCCTCAGCTCTGCCCAAGTGTCCACCACCTCCCCCAAGTGTAGGAGGGGCGGGCAACCCCAAACAGAGGCGGCGGTGGTTATCTCTGGATGCTATGAGGGCAGAAGTAAAGTCTCCTGCCCCCCCACAGCCACCAGGTAAGTCCTAATATAGGCTCTCAACTGGGCTCGGTGGGATATGGAGGCGGGTCACCCTCCACCTGCTCTCTAGTCCCCTTCTCTGACCTTCATCTCCGGAGCCCTCGGTATACCAGGGGGCCAGGGATCTGCTGAGTAAGGGGCGCATGGGAACAACCCTGTCCAGGGCCCCAGCCGACTGTTGCCAGGTAGCCACAAGGACCTCGACAGGGCTGTGGGTAAGGGATGCAGGAAAAACCCCAGTTCTGCCTGGAACCTCTCAGGGTCCATCAAGCCTGAGTGAACCATCTAGATGGCTCCTCATCCCAGCGGTGTGGGCAGCTTGTTGGAAGGCCAGCCGTAGGGAGATAGTGGTCTGACCATGGAACCGGATGGGTTACAATAACACCATCCCCAGGCCACTTAGCCACTGCTCGAGACAAAAACCAGGTGAGCATATTGCCCCCTCGTGAGTGGGCCAGCTATTAACTGGGTCAGACCCATAGACTCCATGGAAGCCATGAATTCCTGGGCCAACCGGCCTTGCACCCAAGGAGGGGAGGTTGAAGTCCCCAGAACTATAAGCTCGGGAACTCCACCGCCAGAGATGGCATCAAGCAACCCAGGCAGGGTGGCTGATACGCAGCTGAGGGACAGGTATGTAAGCAGCGCCCATCTGACCATGGTCGAACCTCATGAGGAGGGAACCCCACACAATCTCAGGAGCAGCCTCCCTTGGAAGCAGGGCCTCCCGGATAATGACAGCCACCCCACCACCCCTTCCCTGGGGTCAGACCGTGCATAACCCAAAACCTGGGGGCAGATATCAACCAGAGGACACCGCCCTCTGGCCCCAACCAGGTCTTGGTGATACAAGCCAGGTCATGCCTCCTCCTGGAGGAGGCCTTCACCACAGACCTGGCATTAAAATACACCAGCGGCCCAGGGGCCCTGGATCCCAAACCCCAGAAATTGAGAAGAGGTTGAGGGGGGGCAGCCACAGCTTGAATGCAGCAGGGCTCCCCAACATGATCTGCCCCCTCCTCCTCGACTCCTACCCATTCCAACCACCCTGGGAATCAAGGCCCCCACTATTCCATCTGGAATAGTGCAAGTAAGTACTAACAGCGGTAACAAAGTACTATTTTGCATCCACCATCATGCTGCTCATTTAGTGATGTTCCGGCTAATGCTCCTATCTCTTCTTTTATATCCTTGTTCTTGTATATACTTTCTGTTTTTAAGTCATGTAACTTTTGTAATATTTCAAGGGGAACAAACGGAGACAACCAGGAGAGTAAGGCTAACCAATTTATTAATTCAAACATCGGCTCTGAAGAAACAGCTGCGAGCTAACAGAGCGGATAACTGGCAACAGCTGATTCCATCTGACAGCGCCCCTTTTATACTGAGCTGTCAGATGGAACAGCCAATCAGTGGCCACTCTGTCTCTCGCTTGAATCGCGGACCTGTGTGAGAACTTACTACACAACAACTTTTGTATCTTCTGGCTTTAAATAATACTTTTAGAATTTTATTTTTACTCTGATGTGCTATGTGCTTTTTAATGACTGTATACCACCTCATGCTGGTCAAAGATTTGATTAGATGATATATATGGAGGCAGATGGGGCTAAAATATGAGAATGCCAGCCCTTCATGATAGATCAGACTAGGAATCCAATGATATATAAATCAGTTGACAGTAGGCTACTTTTATTGTAATATTAATAGAATCTTTTAAGACAGAATGCATCCTTCCCCACTTTATCTTGGTGAAAACTAGGGAAGGTGTTATCTGAGACATTTACTTGAGTTGCATTCCTGCACTGACTCAGTCCTCTTTTATCTGATTTTTGTCTTGGTGTGGGCCCTCAAAGCCATTCCCTCTGATCTCTACATTGAGATGGAAAGCTCAACCCTACTCTACAGAACAGTTTGTCTATCAAACTGTCTATCAAGACTCTTCTTTCTCCCTACCAGCCCCATATCACATTAGGGAGTGCGATTGGTGGATGATTTTCTTTTGGACAGGACATTTCATCAATTGTTTCACCCTATCCTACCCTGCAGTAACTGTTAAAAGAGCACTATTTGCCAGCCTCATTAATATGGCAAAATAGGGACTGACTATCAGTACCGAGCAAATTATGGTGACATACTTTTGTGCTGCTTCATGGAGTAGAAAAAAGCACTTTAAATTACTGTCTGGGTGTGCCCTAGATATAAGTGCAAACAGAACATTTTCTGTTGCCCTCAAGACCACATATTTAAATCTAAAGTTTAGCTAACCTATTCCACTAAGGAAATCATTTCCTCAGTGAAGTTATAGGAATTTGTGTTAGATATTTTCCTTATGGTACTTATCTATCATAGGTTGAAGATGGATTTATCTCCCACTGAGAATAAACATTAGTTTTCCTCTGTAGATATAACTGTGCTTGAGCCAGCCTCTGTTTATTACTGCTATGCTAGATATCAGCCTGCAAATCAAGCATAATTTAATGCTTGCAGAAATGACATATTTCATCTGATAAACATGTATGAAGATCATTTTTAAGATGGCTAGCTATTGCCACTGATAACACAACATAAGAAACCAAAGGAGTAGTTATTGACAGTTGTTCAAAATTCTGTCTTTGGGAGTCATAGAGAATTGAAATGATTGAGCAGTGACAACAACAAAGGCCCATCTCTGATTATGTATTTGCATCATGAAGCAGTTTAGTTAAAGTAATATGAAGGCTGTCCACATTACTGTTTTTTGACCCAGTAATGGTTGGATAACACTAGGAAATGTCATGCTAGTGGGCAAATTTCTTGTATCTGTGTAACATTAAAAGCAAGTTTCCCACATCTGTGTCTTCAAGATATGTGGGTTATACTCTTATTGGTTGAATGACCAATAGCCAGTGGAGATTGTTGTAACCCAAAGTATCCAAGGGCATCAAATTGGGAAAACTGACTTAAATTTTGTTTTAAGGATGAGGAAGTGGCCTCATTAATTATTAAAAAGACTGTACTTTCACATTTTTATATCTATCCAAAAAGGGTGGGTGAAGATCCAGTTCAGGATGATCATGGGATTTCCCAGGAAGAAAAGGCAAACTGAAGGACAGCTCCAAAAACCAGATCTGATGACTGAGGAGGAATGAGGAGCTGGCAAGTAGATTAGTTCCTTGGTAATTCCTCTCTGGACAAGAGACATCATCCATATGTACTTCATATAGAAGATAGCGTTCTCCAAGAGGTTTAGAGCCCCAGGAGCTAACATCTTGCTCAAATCACACTGGGGAATCTTTCAAAGCTTGCAAACTTCCTGTTCTAATCACCTTCAGCAATTGCTTGTTAACTACTTTTCAGCTATTAGGAAGCTTTGGATCAACATATCAATCCTTAGTGAAAAAAGTTTTAAATATAGTCTTCGATGTATGACTATAATGGAGTCTGTCCATTATGAGCTGTACCTTGTAATGGTTATAAAATGGGTCAGTCATGTGGCTGCTTTTTTGTGGCATTTATTAAGTGACTCACCAGGGTGGTAAGTGAATCTTCAAATGTTAAGTGAATGCTGTAGTCATGAAGCAAACTAATGGTTCACTATAGGTATGGTTTCACCAAAAACTGAAAGTTAGGTACTAGTTTTCAGGAAAAGCATCACAAAATACAGTCACATGATCACAGGATATTGCAGATAGCTGTAAATGCTGCCATATAACTGAACACCCAAATTTTCAGTCACATGATCATTGAGGGGGACCTGCTCTTCAGAACTTGGAATCTGAGGCTTAAGTCCTTTTTTCTGCTCAGTTGTAACTTTGAATAATTGCTAAGTGACTGGATGTGAGATGAGGACTATTTGCATAAGTTTTAGAACTTTTTTTAAAAAAATGGAAATACTGTAAATAGAAAAAGAATATTTAAAACTTTGATTTTTGAAAGAGACTAGGGTTTAATAAATTTGAAAAAAGATTTTGGCATAAATTATAAATAATTCTTCCTGTGCAAAAATGCATATTTTTTTTAAATATAATAACATAAGATTTTAAAATTAGACACTAGAGAAAACTAAAAATTATAGTTAAAGGAAAAGAATACTAAGACACAATTTATAACACAGAACAAAGCAAAATATGTTAACAATAGAATAGAACAGAACAGAATAGAATTCTTTATTGGCCAAGTGTGATTGGACACACAAGGAATTTGTCTTGGTACAAATGCTCTCAGTATACTTAAAAGAAAAGATACATTAGTCAAGAGTCAAGAATCATAAGGTACATTGCTTAATGATAGTCATAGGGTACAATAAGCAATCAAATCATACTAGGAAATAGTCAATATAGTCAATGAACACATTGAAGGATATTTTAAATGATGGACCCAAAAATTAATTTTAAGGGAGAATATTCGTAGCTCAGGACTGAAATGAGGGTCTCTCTGAGCTTAGTTGTTTTCCTGCAGATGTTTCATTATCCAAGCTAGGTAACATCATCGGTGGTACTAAGGAATGAGGTTTGCTCTCAGTTTATACACTAGTGGTTTGCCCCATCAGTATTGGTGAAGGTGTTCTTAGAGATTTTTTGGTTGGGCTGTTTACTGTTAGCTTGTTGGCAGTTTCTTGACTCGGGTATTTACTTGATTGTTGGTCTGATTAGGTTAGAGTTAATCTATGCTCATCAGAGTTCTGATTACTGGTGAAGAGGTGCTTGGGTCTCTTTTTCCTTTTTGGGCTGGTGATATTCTCTTTTGCATAGCCTATGAATATTGTTTATGACTATGTGTCTATTGATGGCTAATTTGTTAATAGAATAGGTACCATTTCAGGCACCACAAAATGAATAGGTATCACTTCAGTGGGAAGGTAACAGGCTTGTAGAAATTCTCTAGTGTTATTGGACTTGGCTTGGTCTAGGACAGTGGTAGTCAACCTGGTCCCTACCGCCCACTAGTGGGCGTTCCAGCTTTCATAGTGGGTGGTAGGGGTTTGTCCCCTACTTTATAAATCACCATTACTGTGGAACCGGTGGGCGGTTAGAAAATTTTACTACTAACAGAGATACAAAAGTGGGCGGTAGGTATAAAAAGGTTGTACCCCTAGTCTAGGATGATCAGTTAGGATTGTACCTCTCCATCACTTACTTGATATAATAACCCAATCAAGCCTATTAAATTATTTGTACTTGTGGTGAGGTTGGGAAGTCACTTCTTTACATACTTTTTCTTTTTTATTATAATTTTTTTTAAATTACATTTATATGCCACCCTTCTCCAGACTCAGGGCAGCTTACAATTTTTGGGATACAACCCAGTGTGCTCAGCAATAGCCTTCATTCCATTGTATATGCCTGCTTATTACTAAGCGGCATTTTTACAAGGTCAGCTAATTGCCCCCAACAATCTTGGGTCCTCAATTCATTCCCAGAGGATGGAAGTCTGAGTCAACCTTGAGCCTGGTGGATTCGGAGCCTACAGCAGTTGTAGGCAGCTGAACTTAAGTGCAGGCAATTAACAGCCTGAGCCACCAAGGCCCATTTTCTTTTTTAAAATTTATTTTTCCACTGTTTTTGTTTCTGTACTTATTCTATTTTTCAGTTCTTATTCTGTTGTAATTATAATCTTTTATATATATAGATTCTGTTGTAATTATAATCTTTTATATAGAGAGAGTATTTAGATCTGTATCAGTCGGGGCTTCAGGGCTGACACAGCCTGAGACAGCATTGGTGCACTGATGGATGATCTCTGGAGGCTCGGGACAGGGTTTTCCTCTGTCCTAGTCCTTTAGATCTCTCAGCGGCTTTGATACATCGACCATGGTATCCTTCTGCAGCTTAGAGGTTTGGGGTGGGGGAACCGTTTGCGTTGGTTCTCCTCCTTCCTTTCGGCCTCGCAGTCGGTGTTGGCAGGGGGGCAGAGGTCGGCCCTGAGACCCCTCACTTGTGGGGTGCCGAGGAGTCTGTCCTTTCGCCTCTCCTGTTCAATATCTACATGAAACAGCTGGGCGAGATCATCCGAGGTTTTGGGGTGTCATCAGTATGCTGATGATACCCAGCTTTATATCTCCACCCCAGGCCAGATCAGTGACGCTCTCTCCATGATGTCCCGTGCCTGGAGGTGCACGGGTCTGGATGGGTAGTAACAGGCTTCAGCTCAACCCCACCAAGACGGGTGGCTGTTCTTACCGGCATCTCGGTCTTTATTGGATGTACCATCTTTGGTCATGGGGAGAGGTGTTGCCCCCGTGGATAGGGCGAAAACCTGGTGTCCTCCTGGACTCACAGCTCGGTTTGGAGGAGCATGTGGGAGCTGTGGCCAGGGGGCTTTTGCCCAGGTTCGGCTGGTTCGCCAGCCGCCCTTATTTGGACCGAGATGCCCTTCAATGGTTACTCATGCGCTTGTCACCTCTAGGATTGACTACTGCAATGCTCTCTACATGGGGCTTCCCTTGCGGGCCGAGGCTTCAGCTGGTGCAGAATGCAGCCAGCTGTGATGGGGTATCCCGATACTCCCATGTTACACCCTCCTGCGCGGCTTGCATTGGTTGCCGGTTGCCTCCCGGTCAGCCTTCAAGGTATTAGTTACAACTTATAAAGCCCTTAATGGCTTGGGTCCAGGGTACTTGGGGAGCCTCCTGCCAGCATCACTCTCCGACGCCCTGTTTGCTGTCATAGGAGGGGCCTCCTGGGGTGCCGTCAGTCAGATATTGTAGGCTGGCGGTCCCCAGGGCTAGGGCCTTCTCTGTGGGAGCACCTGCCCTTTGGAATCAGCTCCCGTCGATCTCCGCTTGGCCCCTGACCTCCGCTCCTTCCGCCGGGACCTGAAGACTTGGTTGTTCCAGGGCCTTGAATGACCCGGGGTTGGGTTTATTTTAATTTTATTTGGCTTGTTTACTTGTTTAATTTTGTTTTATTGTAAATTTTTCTCTGTTTTATGTTCGCCACCCTGAGTCCTTAGGGAATAGGCGGCATACAAGTCTAATAAATAAATAAATAAATATATATATATATATATATATATATATATATATATATATATATATATATATAATGTATTTGGTGTCTGATTGAGAATTTGAGCAGCGTTTGACGAAATTCAGCTGGTGTCTTCAGCTTCGTTCTCCTGGGAAGCTGAAGACACCAGCCTGAAGATGACGGATGAGATTGCCAAAGGTATTCTTACACACAAGACCTGAATACACCAAGACCTACATACCTTTACCGTGAAAATCCATTTAAAATATATATATATATATATATATATATATATATATATATATATGATATAAAAAGTGTGATTATGCAGACTACAAATATCTGCCTTCGCTATTATGACACTGATATATTTTGATCCTGTGTAACCCAATGATTATTCTTTTTCTATTAATTACTTTTAGAATTCATTTTAAAACATCCTTTTCCCTTTCTTCTACTTATCACATTTTCCTTGCAAAATTCAAAAATACATTCTCTATTTGCTTTGTGTAAGATTTGGATGTAGTTAGCAAAAAAAATTAACTGGTGGGAGATTAATATGTTCTAGCTGTTGAACTGTGCTGAAAATAGGACATGGAAGAAGATAGAAGGAATATACTGTAGGCACTGATTTGCACATCTGAAGATTGTTATTAGCCATTAGATTGTACAAACTAGTAATTGTCCTCTTGATTCATTTAGTTTCCTAGGTCATGTAGTCCATCTATATTTTCTTATTGTTTCCAGCTTTCCAATCTCCAACCACAAGCTGCACATTTTGCTTGCATCTGTCAATTTCTGATTGAACTTGACCATAAAAGACATCAATCTCTCTCTGCTATATTAGAGTGCCATCCAATCAGAGGAGCCCATTACCTAACATTATATCGTCAATCACTTTATATTGTCCGTCTTGCCCAGTATGAAATGATGCCATTGCTATTGTCACTAAACTGATAATCTGCCTCCAGCATCTTTCTATATCACTAATGTTTGATATAGGTTTCTGCTTGCTTTAGCAGGGCAGCTGGGATAATCTTCATATTTTGGATGACTCTTCTAGAAGTGTATATTTTTGGCATGTATCCCAGGCATTCTTCATTCATCTCTCCCAAAAACAAGTATCTGACAAAACGAGGCTCCAAAGTTGGACATGAGGGAGTATTTAAATACATACTATAAATTTTTATGTAAAAGTTATATTGATTCTATATGATGCAAATAAAATGTAGTAACTCTTATTGTAATGAATCTGTACCTGCTCTGTTACCTTCTCAGGATATAATGCTTGATGGGCAACTTTATGCCCCTGTTCTCTGTTCCAATTCTTAAATAATCTTTAAAGTGAACTTGGAATGGGTAGTCTTGGTAACACAAGATGCTTTCAGTAGAAGACTAAGATATGGTTGTTGCTTAGTTTTGGCTTTCAATTATATTTTTCCAAGAAAGCTATATGATTGAGCAAGTTAAGAAATAGTAATTGCCCCAAGTCATCCAGTCTGATTCATGGGGATCTGAATCTTGCTCTTCTCATTCATACAGAAAGCTCTCCACCTACAACCATACTGAGCCCAGAATTATGGTTGTAAGTCAAGGCAACATAGGACTGGACCTGATTTTTTGACATTTTTTGAGGCAATTGTTAAGCAAACATTAAACAAATCCATTTTCTCCAGTAGCTATTTTTTGTTGGAAACTAGAAGTAAATATTGGTAAACATTACAATTTTCTGTCACATAACTACAGGATGCTGCAAATGGCTGTAAAGGTGAAGCTGATTGTCAAGCACCCAAAATGTGATTTTGTGGCCTTGATACAGCCACGGGAACTTCAAAAATGAGTCATAAATAGCTTTTGAGGAGTCCATCATAATGGATATTTTCTACTGTTAAGCAACCAGCTGTAAATTGAGGACTTACCTGTAGTCCATTGCTCCTAATGCTATAACATATCATGAAAATATATTAGTATATTAAGTTGAAACTTACAAAGACAATATGATTACTTACAATAATTTTGAAAGGTATAGTATTGTAACTTTTAAGGGTACCAAATTGGGGCAAACTACCATTTTGAGTTGACTCTAAAATTCCTCCAGTATATTATCCTCTGATGTCTGCATTCTGGTATCAATAATAACTAGTTAAATACTATTGAAAGATGCAGCAAGTGCTTGTTGGTAACCTCCCCAGTCTTATTACTGAACCCAGTATTTGCATTCATTGACAGATAAAATCTAGACTGAAAGTCTCATTTTGTGAAGAAAAATACAACCTTCCTGGCTGCATTTCTCTTATTCTATAAAATCAGCAGGTCTATTAAGTCTTTAAAGTAGAGTTTTTCAAACTTTATGCTGCTGTGACTCCCTAAAATGATACATTAATTTAATGTGACTTCCTTACGACTAAAAATAATGAGTTATTTTTTTAAAAAAATACTGAGTGTCAGAGGAAGAGAAAACTGAACAACTTGCTTAGGCAGAGAAAAATGGATCCTCACATGATACAATTTTGTCTTTAGGGCTGGGAAAGGAAAAGAATAGTGTACTCAGCAGAGTCTCAAGGATCAGAGAGAAGCAGCAGCCTGACAAATCATCTGGTGATGCCAATATGCTCATCTTGAAGACCATCTTTAGGGATATCTTGCCTTGTTATCCTCCATCTTGCTCACAGACTCCCAGAGCTTACTTCCAGGCCCATTTCCTGCTGTTGGACTTATGGCCAGCTTTGCAGCATGCCTACCTATCTATCTTCAACTTCACAGACCTGCAACTTGCTTGCTCCTCAGTCCTACAGACTAATAATATACCATCCCTTGAGCTGGGCTGTGGAAGTAGTGTGTACACACCCGTGCATCCCCACTTGCTTAACCTATGGACGAGTGCATGCCTGCATGCTCTATTTGCATAAACAGTGAGTACTCTCATCCACAAATGGAGCTCCACATGTGTACACTTGCCTACCACTCACGCAGAGCCATCCCCTTTCCCTGCTGGTTGGAAAGGTTGGAGAACTCTGACCTAAAGTATAGAAGTTCAGTGCAGTATGGCATTTTCTTTATTTGGCTTCAAAGTTGTCAAATCAGAACTGTTATGTATGTAGGTTTGAATGTCATTGGTTTAGTTTGAATTGTTCTTGTAAAATGTCAAATAAGATTGGTTTAAAAGTCGGGAAAACCCTGCACTCTGATTGGCTGGCAACTACGGCTGCTGGCTATAAGAAGCAGCCATAGCCCAGCCAAGTCGGGTCCATTCGAGCTGTAGTCACTAATAAACTCTTCACTGAAGCTCTTCGCCTGACTCTTCATGCAAACTTAACACTGGCGATGAGGGTGGGATTCTCCTGAAGAAGAGACGATGCGGAAGACAAGCAGAAGAGTGAGATGGCGCTGAACACCCCAGCCCCATTCGATCTGGTGGTAGAAGACTGGGAATTGTATGCGGATTGCTTCCAAATGTATTTGGAAGGAAATGACCTCACCAACATCAGAAGGAAGAGTGGCGTATTTCTACGCGACTGCGTCCGGCAGTTCAAGATGGTGAAGGCATTGGCGGAGCTGCAGACGAAGGTAATGGAATGGCCTGATTAGAAAAGCTTTTAAGAGCCCATTACTCACAAGTATCGCTTCATTAAGAACACGAGTTTTATCGCCGGATCAAGGGAGCAAAATGTTAATCTTCATGGCAAGTTTAAGGGACATTGCTTGTGAGTTTACCAACTTAGAAGAGGCCATGCGATCGGTTTGTTCTAGGCCTTAAAGATAAGGTCTTACAGAGCAAATTACTAATGAAACCTAAGATCACATTTAAGGAGGCCATAGAGGAAGCTGTTTCAGCGAAGCAACCAAGTCCTCAGCAGCAGCCATGAAGAAAATTAACAAGGCCTCAAGCCATTCTGATGTGGAAAGTCCACAACAACCCATTGCAAATGGACTCTGATTCAGACTGTAGTGAGGTGGAGGAAGGAATTTATAGACTCAGAATGGAGAAGAAAGGAAGGACCTTGGAAAAAAGAGGCAAGAATTTTATTGCAGAGGCTGTGGGGGGGCATCCCCACACTGAATGCAAGTTTTTAGACACCATCTGCCTACGTGAGAAAAGAGGTCACCTAGCAAGAGTCTGCAAATCATCCAGAACTCCACCTAGTAGGAAGAAATTTCCTGAGAAAGAATTCAAGCCCAACAACTTCAGTGAGAAAATGGGGCGCAACTCAGAAGCAAATGGAAAGCTAACATGACTGGTGTGACTATGGGTGTCTCCCATCTGGAGTGGTCAGTGGGCTCTAAAACTCCTTGAGCTATTAGTTTATCTAATTGTGCATCAGTTTTTTCCTTTAAAGCAAATGGAACCCTCCTGGGCTTTAAACGAATTGGGGGCACCTTGGGGTCTAGGCTGAAAGCAATAGGGGTCCCCATATACTTGCCCAGTCCTTCGCTGAAGACCTCTGGAAACTCAGACTTCAAGGACTCCTCCCATTCAGAGCTGCTCACGTGATTGATGCCAGTCACCTCGATGCCTAGTGGCTTGAACCACTCAAGTCCCAGCAAGCTTGGGCGATCCTTGTCCACCATGGTCAGGGCAAGCGCTTGGTGTGGTCTTTGAACTTCACGTTGAATTCTCTTGTTCCAACTACTGGAATCTTGTTCCCTTGGTAGTCTTTAGAGTCAGTGCTTGCTTCTTGAAATGCTTCTTCTGAATGTTTGGGAGTAGTCTGTGAATAGTGTCCCATGACACCATAGATAAATATGAGCCTGAGTCCACTTCCATTTGGCAAGGCCTTCCTTCAATTAGTACCTTGACATGCACTTTTCTGTTATTGATAGAAGAAGAATGACCAATAGTTACTGTCTGATGAGTTTCATTCTTCCCTTTGCTTCTGTGCTGCCCCATTTTCTCACTGAGGTTGTTGGGCTTGAATTCTTTGTCAAGAAACTTCCTTCTGTTGGGTGGAGTTCTGGATGATTTGCAGACTCTTGCTAGGTGTCCTCTTTTTTCACAAGGGAGGCAGATGGTATCTAGGAACTTGCATTCAGTGTGGGTGGCTTCCCCACAACCTCTGCAGTAGAAATCTTGCCTCTTTCTTCCCAGGTCTTTCTTTTTCCACTCCATTCTGAGTCTATAAATTCCTTCCTCCACCTCACTACAGTCTGACTCAGAATCTATTTGCTCACAATGAGTTGTTGTGGACTTTTCCACATCAGGATGGCTTGTAGCCTTGTTAATTTTCTTCATGGCTGCTGAGGACTTGGTAGCTTCTGCTGAAGAGGCCTCTTCTATTGCTTCCTTCAGCGTGATCTTAGGTTTTAGTAATAACTTGCTCTGAAGCACCTTGTCTTTAAGGCCCAGAACAAATCGATCACAAGATGGCCTCTTCTAAATTGTTAAATTCACATGCACCCCCAATGTCTCTTAAACTTGCATGCAAGTCGTTTACGCTGCTTTCCCCTTGATCCCGAGGTAAAACTCGTGTCTCTTAATGAGGCACGATACTTGTGGGGCGAATGGGCTCTTAACAACTTTTCTAAGTCAGGCCATTCCATTACCTTTCGCCTGCAGCTCCCGCCAATGCCTTCACCATCTTGAAAACTGCCGACCACAGTGCGTGAGAAAGACCGCCCTCTTCCGCTTCTCGAAATGTCGGCAAGATCGCTTCCTTCCAGATACATTTGAAACGATCTGCATACGCCTCCCAGTCTTCTGCCATCGGATCGAACGGGCTGGGGTGTTCAGCGCAGCCATCTCTTTCTCCTTCTGTTCGCTGCCTTCTTCTTCAGGGAGATCCCACCTTCGCCGCCAGTGTTAAGTTTGCATGAAGAGACAGAGTGCTTCAAGCTCTTTGTTTATTAGTGACTACAGCTCAGAACGAACCCACTTTGGCTGGGCTGCGGCTGCTACTTATAGCCAGCAGCCGCAGTTGCCAGCCAATCAGAGTGCAGGGTTTTCCCACTTTTAAACCAATCATTTACATTTTACAAGAACAGTTCAAACTAAACCAATGACTTTAAACCTGCATACATAACACCTATAATCAGATAATACTGTAACTTAATAACAGCCAATATATGTGTTTCCTTTCTTTAGATTGCACAACTGATCTTACTAACTGAAGTTTGCTAAACTGACTAATTGTACCAGCTACTTGGCAGCGACTGTAGCTAAACTTGTCAGAGGATCTTTTGTAATCTTGAAAAATAAATTGTGTACTGTCATTTGTCTCCAAACCACCCAACTCTGAATTTTTATGTTGCTTTAATGAACTAGGGTAAATTGTTCTAAAATAAAATATCTTGTTTTAGATTCTGCCACAGGATTAATTTCTGTTACTGGATTCCAGATCATTTGTTTGAAATTGCAGGTTGGAATTTGCATGACTGAATACGCCTAAATCCAAAATAATACCTTGCAATTTGGAATGTGAGATAAAAGGCTACAGTATGTTGGAAAAAAAACCTTATTTTTGTGGTATGAGATTTGTCAGTGCAGGGAATTCTTTTGCCTGGAGGAATCTCAATTAGGTGAGTTCCCACCTCATTTTTTTCTCTGGTAATATCACACTACTAACCACGCATACAAAACATTTGCTAGACCAATACTCAATACAGCTCATCAGTCTGGAACCCCACATTACACTGATATTAACACAGTTGAGAAAGTCTAGAAATATTTCACAAGAAGAGTTCTACACACCTCTACTCTGCAGAATACCTTATGCCACCAGACTTCAAATTCTAAACCTAGAAAGCCTAGAACTACACCGCCTTTGGTCCGATCTAAGTATAGTATATAAAATCATACATTGCAATATCCTTCCGGTCAATGAATACTTCAGCTTCAACCATAACAATACAAGAGCACACAATAGATACAAACTCAAGGTTAAATCGCACCAAACTTGATTGCAGGAAATACGACTTCAGCAACAGAGTGGTCAATGTCTGGAATAGTCTACCCGACTTGTATTCTGTGGTTTCTTCCCCAAACCCCAAAAACTTTAACCTTAGACTGTCTACTATTGACTTTTCCCTTTCTAAGAGGTGCAAGTTCAACATGCCTACCATCCCTGTCCTATTGTTTCTTTTATTTTTCTTATATGTATTCATTTCATAATCTATGTTTATCTTTATAATGATATCTTGTAAGTGATTGACAAATAAATAAATAAATAAATAAATAAAATAAGTAGTAGGGCTCAATCTGCCATTAGAGAGAAGAGAGATTCTCTAAACTCTACTTGATGGGTCAGGAGTGGGGAATGGAATGGAGTAGGTAGCAAGATATTGAAGAATAGTGTAATTTCATTTGAAGTAACAAACCTGGAGGAGAGAAATTTTACCTATTTCTCCATGGTTTGAATTTTTCTGAGGTTCATCTAAAAGTCAGACTTGATTTTGATAGCAGCTATAGGCAGGGTGCAGATTAGATTCAGAAAAGTATGGGACGAAAGAGATAAAAGATTCAAATGATGCTGTTCTGAAAAAAAACAGAGTTTCCCTTCTTTTTGGAGCAGTTATAAAACGGAAATACTAAGATATTGAATCATAGATCCAACCATAGGTCCATAGATCTATTTTTGTTTTGTTTTGTTTTGTTTTTTTTAATTAGATTTGTATCCCACCATTATTTTGAATAATTTCATGCAGCATATATTCATCATCTCTTATTTTCCCCATAAAATAACCTTGGAAGGGGTCTTATCTGAGAGTAATTATTCAAAGCCATCCAGATGGCTTTTATAACCAAAGGAGGACTAGAACTCATGATATTTTGGTTTCTATGCCAGCACCTTACCCACTAGACACCAAGAACTGAATTTTAACATGAAAAGTAATTTGAATGTCCAGGAAGTTTCTCTACCCAAGACTTGCCCAGACTTCCAGAGTCTAGCTAGGGATTATAGGAATTGTGGACCAACACAGGGACACGATGGTTCAGTGGTTAAATACACTGAGCTTGTCAGCTGGAAAGTTGACAGCACAGGATTGAGACTTGAGCACCCCAACGGGTGAACTCCCATTCCTGGCCCAGCTCCTGCCCACTTAACAGTTTGAAAGCATGCAAAGCAAGCAGATGAATAGGTACCACTATAGGAAGGTAACAGCATTCCATGCACTTTGGCATATAGCCAGGCTGGCCATGTGACCCTGGAAAATGCCTTCAAACAATGCTGGCTCCCTTGGCCAAGAAAACAGAGATGGACATACCAACACCATAGAGTCAGAAACAACTTGAATGTTTACCTTTCTGATCTAACACAGGCTGCAATTTAATGAACAGAATACAATAACAGAGTTTGAAGGGACCTTGGAGGTATTGTAGTCCAACCTCCTGCTCAA
>CM019155.1:104510203-104678522 GCA_009733165.1 Naja naja | reverse complement strand
TTGCTCCCATTTTCTCACTGAGGTTGTTGGGCTTGAATTCTTTGTCAAGAAACTTCCTTCTGTTGGGTGGAGTTCTGGATGATTTGCAGACTCTTGCTAGGTGTCCTCTTTTTCATAACGGAGGCAGATGGTATCTGAACTTGCATTCAGTGTGGGGTGGCTTCCCCCACAACCTCTGCAGTAGAAATCTTGCCTCTTTCTTCCCAGGTTTTTTTCCACTCCATTCTGAGTCTATAAATTCTTCCTCCACCTCACTACAGTCTGACTCAGAATCTATTTGCTCACAATGAGTTGTTGTGGACTTTTCCACATCAGGATGGCTTGTGGCCTTGTTAATTTTCTTCATGGCTGCTGCTGAGGACTTGGTAGCTTCTGCTGAAGAGGCTCTTCTATTGCTTCCTTCAGCGTGATCTTAGGTTTTAGTAATAACTTGCTCTGAAGCACCTTGTCTTTAAGGCCCAGAACAAATCGATCGCAAGCATGGCCTCTTCTAAATTGTTAAATTGCATGCACCCCCAATGTCTCTTAAACGCTTACAATGAAGTCGTTTACGCTTCCCCTTGATCCCGATGGTAAAACTCGTCTCTTAATGAGGCACGATACTTGTGGGGCGTAATGGGCTCTTAACAACTTTTCTAAGTCAGGCCATTCCATTACCTTCACGTCTGCAGCTCCCGCCAATGCCTTCACCATCTTGAAAACTGCCGACCACAGTGCGGAGAAAGACCGCCCTCTTCCGCTGTCAGAAATGTCAGCAAGATCGCTTCCTTCCAGATACATTTGGAAACGATCTGCATACGCCTTCCAGTCTTCTGCCGTCGGATCGAACGGGGCTGGGGGTGTTCAGCGCAGCCATCTCTTTCTCCTTCTGTTCCGCGTTGTCTCTCTTCAGGGAGATCCCACCTCACGCCAGTGTTAAGTTTGCATGAAGAGACAGATGCTTCAGCCTTTGTTTATTAGTGACTACAGCTCAGAACGAACCCACTTTGCTGGGCTGCGCTGCTACTTTATAGCCAGCAGCCGCAGTTGCCAGCCAATCAGAGTGCAGGGTTTTCCACTTTTAAACCAATCATTTTTACATTTACAAGAACAGTTCAAACTAAACCAATGACTTTAAACCTGCATACATAACACCTATAATCATCAGATAATACTGTAACTTAATAACAGCCAATATAATATGTGTTTTCCTTTCTTTAGATTGCACAACTGATCTTACTAACTGAAGTTTCAAACTGGATCAATTGTACCAGCTACTTGGCAGCTACTGTAGCTAAACTTGTCAGAGGATCTTGTAATCTTGAAAATAAATTGTGTACTGTCATTTGTCTCCAAACCACCCAACTCTGAATTTTTATGGTTGCTTTAATGAACTAGGGTGGGGAATTGTCTCTAAAATAAAAATATCTTGTTTTAGATTCTGCCACAGGATTAATTTCTGTTACTGGATTCCAGATCATTTGTTTGAAATTGCAGGCTGGAATTTGCATGACTGAATACCAAATCCAAAATAATACCTTGCAATTTGGAATGTGAGATAAAAGGCTACAGTATGTTGGAAAAAAAACCTTATTTTTGTGGTATGAGATTTGTCAGTGCAGGGAATTCTTTTGCCTGGAGGAATCTCAATTAGGTGAGTTCCCACCTCATTTTTTTCTCTGGTAATATCACACTACTAACTACGGCATACAAAACATTTGCTAGACCAATACTCGAATACAGCTCATCAGTCTGGAACCCACATTACGTACCTGATATTAACACAGTTGAGAAAGTCTAGAAATATTTCACAAGAAGAGTTCTACACTCCTCTACTCGCTGCAGAATACCTTATGCCACCAGACTTCAAATTCTAAACCTAGAAAGCCTAGAACTACACCGCCTTTGGTCCGATCTAAGTATAGTATATAAAATCATACATTGCAATATCCTTCCGGTCAATGAATACTTCAGCTTCAACCATAACAATACAAGAGCACACAATAGATACAAACTCAAGGTTAATCGCACCAAACTTGATTGCAGGAAATACGACTTCAGCAACAGAGTGGTCAATGTCTGGAATAGTCTACCCGACTCTGTATTCTGTGGTTTCTTCCCCAAACCCCAAAAACTTTAACCTTAGACTGTCTACTATTGACCTCACCCCTTTCCTAAGAGGTCTGTAGGGGGCGTGCATAAGTGCACCAACATGCCTACCATCCCTGTCCTATTGTTTCTTTTATTTTTCTTATATGTATTCATTTCATGTATTCATAACTATGTTTATCTTTATACGTATTATCTTGTAAGTGATTGACAAATAAATAAATAAATAAATAAATAAAATAAGTAGTAGGGCTCAATCTGCCATTAGAGAGAAAGAGAGATTCTCTAAACTCTACTTGATGGGTCAGAGTGGGGAATGGAATGGAGTAGGTAGCAAGATATTGAAGAATAGTGTGTTTTTAATTTCATTTGAAGTAACAAACCTGGAGGAGAGAAATTTTACCTATTTCTCCATGGTTTGAATTTTTCTGAGGTTCATCTAAAAAGTCAGACTTGATTTTGATAGCAGCTATAGGCAGGGTGCAGATTAGATTCAGAAAAAGTATGGGACGTAAAGATTAAAAGATTCAAATGATGCTGTTCTGATAAAAAAAAAACAGAGTTTCCCCCTTCTATTTTTTGGAGCAGTTTATAAAAACGGAAATACTAAGATATTGAATCATAGATCCAACCATAGGTCCATAGATCTATTTTGTTTTGTTTTTGTTTTGTTTTTTAATTTTTAATTAGATTTGTATCCCACCATTATTTTGAATAATTTCATGCAGCATATATTCATCTCTTATTTTCCCCATAAAATAACCTTGGAAGGGGTCTTATCTGAGAGTAAATTATTCAAAGCCATCCAGATGGCTTTTATAACCAAAGGAGGACTAGAACTCATGATATTTTGGTTTCTATGCCAGCACCTTACCCACTAGACACCAAGAACTGAATTTTAACATGAAAAAGTAATTTGGAATGTCCAGGAAGTTTCTCTACCTTAATCAAGACTTGCCCAGACTTCCAGAGTCTAGCTAGGGATTATAGGAATTGTGGACCAACACAGGGACACGATGGTTCAGTGGTTAAATACACTGAGCTTGTCAGCTGGAAAGTTGACAGCACAGGATTGAGACTTGAGCACCGCACAACGGGGTGAACTCCCATTCCTGGCCCAGCTCCTGCCCACTTAACAGTTTGAAAGCATGCAAAAGCAAGCAGATGAATAGGTACCACTATAGTGGGAAGGTAACAGCATTCCATGCACCTTTGGCATATAGCCAGGCTGGCCATGTGACCCTGGAAAATGCCTTCAAACAATGCTGGCTCCCTTGGCCAAGAAACAGAGATGGACACCACACCATAGAGTCAGAAACAACTTGAATGTTTACCTTTCTGATCTAACACAGGCTGCAATTTAATGAACAGAATACAATAACAGAGTTTGGAAGGGACCTTGGAGGTATTGTAGTCCAACCTCCTGCTCAATCAGGAAACCCTACACCATTTCAGAGAAATAGCCTCCAATCTTTTCTTAAAAACCTCATGTTGGAGCACTCACAACTTCTGGAGGCAAGTTGTCCCATTGATTAATTATTCTAACTGTCAGGAATTCTCTCCTTAGTTCTAAATTGGTTCTGTTTTTTCCTAGTTTCCATCCATTGCTTCTTGTCCTGCCTTCAGGTGCTTCAGAGCATAGGTTGATTCCCTCTTCTTTCTGGCAGTCCCTTAGATAATTGAATACTGCTGTTATATCACCATAGTCTTTCTTTTCATTAAACTAGACATACCCAATTCCCACAACCATTCTTCATGTCTAAGCCTTCAGTCCCCTAATCATCTTTTTGGCTCTTCCCTGCCCTCTTTCTAGAGTCTTGAAATCTATTTTATATCATGGCGACCAAAAGTGGATGCAATATTCCAAGTGTGGTCTTACTAAGGCCTTATAAAGCGGCATTAACACTTTGTGTGATCTTGATTCTATATGTCTGTTAATGCAGCCTAGGATTGTGTTGGCTTTTCTGGCAGCTGCAGGACACTGCTGCTTTACATTTAAGTGATTGTCAACTAGGACTCACATACTACTATTGAGCCAATAGCACGATTCTGTACCTGTGCATTTGGCTTTTCTTGCCTAAATGTAGAACCTTATTTTTCTCACCACTGAATTTCATTTTGTTAAATAGGGCACATTAATCCATACAGGAATTTCAGAGGTGAGTAGGTTGTCGCTGTTCTAGGCAAGGAGCAATATTCATTGAGATTTTGGATGTCCCTTTCTTTTTTCTAATAGCCTGTTTAATAATGAGCACTCTGCATGTCACCTTTCCCATTGCTCTGCCCACTCATTGTCGCCTCATTAGTCAAATCACAGAGTGTTTGGCAAAGACAATAAAATATCCTGAGCATAACCTCTTTCTGGACTAATGATGCAAACTCTTTCATGAGGGTTCATTTTGAATCTGATCATATTTTATTTAGTGCTTCTAATGGAAGTGGGTGTCTGGAAGGACTTTTGTCCTCAAGTTAGTGTCTGCTGGTGTATTTTTTATAGCAGGAGTTGTGGGCAACAATTGTTTTAATCAATACTTTTGTCTATTGTAGTATATTATTGGTATTCTAGTAATCCTTATTTCATCATATAAATTAGATATGTAGGAGGAATGTGAGAGAAAAAAAGCGATGCAGCCACATAATTTTGGTGGGGGGTTGGTTGGGCAGGTGGTGTTCTCCTTTTCTTATTTTCTTACTGAGTATCTTTCTAGCAATTTCATTGTAAATGTGAAATTGATTTGAATGCTTTGTATCTACTGTTGAGGTCTAGGACTCTAGGCATAATTGTAGCATTCAAATTCCTAACAATGATTTGATTACTGTCTGTTCTTACAAACTGCTCTTTTTTTCTTGCTAGTATAATATTTTATAAACTGAGTGTGCGGTAAACTTGCCCCATGGTGCCTGAAATCTACTTATGTAGTGGTGGAGGAGGCTTATATATTGGTGAAAAAAAATCTTGTAACTGACTATCAACATTTTTTTTTCTGAGTGGGGCATGCAAAATGGCCAACTGAAATTGGTAGGATAACAAATTTTCAGGCTGAGGTGAAATTGCCCCATCAGTGGTACTGTGCTTAGGCTGAGAGTAAATTCAGGTGTTCCTATGTTAGACCCATCCAGCCATGCATCTGTCTCATTTTATCTGTTTTGCCTGTGTGTCTTTGTCAATTTTATTTGTAAAAGATTCAAAAAGTGTCTGGGTAGTTGTTGTGGGAAGAATTGTTGGAGGCATATTTCCAGTTTAGTCATCAAAGAAGGTTTATAGAAATCAGTCAATTTCAGTATAAAACCGTGTGTTAAATAATTCAGCATAATCCATTGGTGTACATTTTAGAGGAAATAGCATAAGTTTTTAAAAATGAATTGTGAATTGTGAAAATTTAACCACTATTTTGTTTCTGCCACCATCTCATTTCTTTTAGCATTTCTCAAATTCTCAGATTTTAGCAGTCTCAAATTCAACTGTTCTTTCTTCTCTAGGAATGACTTTATATTCCTAAAATACTATAATCCAGAGCTCATTTTCTTCAAAATATTGTGTTTGTTATTTCAGTGGCATTATCTCCCCGACATTCATCCTGATATCCTATTGCAAAGACTGTGTCAGGGTTACAAATGATGCCCTAATTAAATCATGAGGCTCTGGCCAAGCTTCAAAAGAAATCCAGTTATTTATTAGGAGCTTCATGTCAGCAGGGACCAATTGAAGCTAACTCAGACCTCACTTAATTTGTCCTTGCTCTGACCCTGTTTCCCCCTCCCCACAAAGTGTGTCATCAGTCACATTTCCCAATGAAGCAATTTCACGGGTTGTAGAAGTCACTCCCACTGGCCACTGTGGATCTCCGTGGAGATGACCTTAATGTTGTCAGCTGGAATGTTCTTTTTTTGATTGAAATCCAAGTTCCTCAATGCAGCTGCGAGGCTCGATTCCCTATCCCTCTGCCTATGGCAACTCGAGAGCAGGTCAGGAATGCTTCACGAGTTGACAGACTAGATATCATTTTTCTCCTCAGAGCCAGCCTTTTCTTTTCTGAGCATAATAGACTCAATAGATGAACAGGAAACTTAACTGGAATCAATCACAAAAAGATGTAGACATTATAAAAATTGTTCCAGCTGCATTGGATTTTCAAATAATCCTTTGCCAACTCCCTTGCCAACTTCTAGATTCATACTCCCAGCAAAAGTACCAAATGGCAGTATAAGAAGAATTCAGGTACATACAAAGATTCCCCTGTGCTTGGACTCTTAGCAGTTGGTATTTTCAGGAAGTTGCCTCCTGTCTTTTGTAGCTTGTTCGCTTTTTCTTTCTTGACAAATGAGAACTGAGATAATGAGACAGGTTCTGATTTCTCCATACTTTGTCATCCCACACGCTCTCTAGAAAAATATAGGGTGGAGGGGTAGAGGGGAGGGCAAAGAGAGAAGGTAACTTGATAGACAGCAGCTACAGTGGTGATGAGAAGATGAGTACTGTTAAAGGCAGATTGCAAAGAGTACCTTGCCCTTACCTTAAAAACCTATAGTTGGCACAACTCTCTGAGTGTCTGGCCATAAAATGTACAGAATCCTTCATCCCTTCAGTGAAACAGATTTTTGCAGCAAAGAAAGCTAGGCTGAAGATGTATAACTCTTTAATGAAATAACCCTAGAAATCAAATAAACATCTGTAAAACAATATTAGCTATTTGGGGGCATTGTCTAGTATCATAATGCAGCACAATGGTTGGAAACACAAAAGGAAATCTATGGAACAATAATTTGGAATGAATTACTCCATTCACAGTCTATGGCTTTTGGCACTAAAGAAAGAAAAATGAAGAGAAGACAGCCAAGATGAATTTGTATTATGTTTCTTCAAAATTGGGATTACAAGAAAAAGAAGGATTGGGTCTCTAGTCAGGTTGTCTTCCTTAGGGCTAGGGATGATGAAAGAATTTGATCTTTGAATGTTCCTGGGTGAGTTGACCTGATTGGATCCCTGACTAATGTGCAAATCAAAATATAATTATCCTTTGTATTTTACACTTTTACAAATGAATATTTGCAATTCTGTTCCAAGCACAGTTGAATTTTAAAGTATGCATTTTAAGATAAAATTGGAGCGTACATTTTATGAGCAGTTGTATTTGAAACCATATTTAAATGTTTCTATGTAGAGTTTATCCATCAGGTTATAAAATAGAATACCTGTATGAATAAAAACATGCAGAATGGACACAGATAAATAGCAGATTAGTCCATTTATCCCATCTTGGTAGCAGTTCTTTTTATCCTATGTTTGTTGAAATAGATGTTTGTCTGTTTTCTTTTATTGGCTGTGGTGAGGGGAGAGCTTTTGGCAATATATCTATTACTTTTGATGCTCCAGAAGATTTCAGACTTGGAAGAAGAAAATCAACAACCAATTAGAAGAGAAACTGGAAACAGATCAGAGTCACCAAAACATTGCTAGGATCGAAAGCGAAGGGGGAAAAACATACACCATAGAAAAGATGGGGAATATTCCAAGGAAAAGACCATTTGCTAAATCCTTGATTCGTACTGACTGGGGTTGAAAGGAAATTTTATTTTTCCTTCACCATCTCTAGGGTAAAGTGTATTTATTTACACTTTATTTATTTGACAATATAGAAGAACCTTCATCTTCCAACAAATTACCATTTTTGACAGTCCTTTTCTATGTATATGTCATGAAGTCCAATAAATTCTAAATATTATTTTTCCCACAAATGAAGGCAAAATTATTTTTTTTCTGTTATATAAGTATCTCAGAGGTAATGTGTGTTTTCCTTCAAATTCAGTGGGATGCTGATAGAATTAAATACACTGGATTAAAATCATATCCTGATCATTGGGACAAAAGCAACAGAGCAATCTTTGAGGAGGAAAGGACTTCCAGAGAAGAGTAGGAAATAGTAGAAATGAAGAAATGTCCAATATGTTGATCTTCATGTACTTCACGAGCACCCTGAAGCTGATTATTGTGGGAAACACAAATATTGGCTAGATCATCTTGGATCCTGATGGAAATTTAGCCTGCACTATTCCTAAGGCAGAAATAATTCCATAGTAAACAGAAATCATTGCATTATGTTTTCTTAATCAGTGGAAACCTTTAGTAATGTAGATGATAGTGCTTCTGCTTCAAAAGTTTGGACATGACATACTAAATATAAGTAGCTTGGTGAAATGAAACAGATAAGTAGTAGTTTACTCTAGAACAACAAGAGAATATTTGAAAGCCTCTCAGGCAAACACCTCTCTAATTTGCTGAAGTATTAGAGAGAGGAAGAGGTACAGCACAAACAGATTTTGCAAAATTCCATTATTATAATCAATCTCAATAAAAGTAGTTTTGGCCACCATATGGAGTTGATTTCCTGATCTAGTCTATCCGATGGGACTAACATCATTTTTTTTCACCCTTCTGGCTTTATTTATTGAGCATAAATATTCATATAGAAGGAATAAAATCTCATCTTCTTAAGTAATCCAAGAAAACTGCTCAACATAGTCAGCAGCAAAAAGAGATTGACTTTTGGTCTAGAAGATTTGGATTTAATTATTGGTCTGGTTTCTTTATATAACAGGACCAAAACCAAGCTATTCTGTTGAGGATAAGAATAAAATAACACCATTTCTATCTTTTCAATAGACTATAATTGTACTGGTTTGGCCATTGACTTTTATTTTAGCTTGGCAATGAAATAACATATCCTGCTTCTCAGGTTCATAGCTTAACATAGCCTGTACTGACTAGACTGTGTATACAGCTCACATCTTTCCTATCTACCAGTCTGTATTGCCTGAAATAACCATCTCATTTCTTGTAACGATAGCATCATTTTATATGTAAGACCTTCAATTTCTGAATTGCTCAGTTCTTTTATATTGGTTTTCTACTTGCAGGAAGATTTTTTGAAAAAGTATCATGGAGTAATACAGCTACGGTCCTATCCAAAATGAAATCTGACATCTTGTGTTTCATTTTGAGAACCAGTTTGATGTAATGATTAAAGACATTGGGCTAGAAACGGAGAGACTGTGTGTTTTAGTTCTGACTAGGCATGAAAGCCAGCTGGTGGCTCTTAGACCAGTCACTCCCTCTCAACCCTAAGAAAAAGAAAATGATAAACCAGTTCCAAAAATGTCAAAAAAAAAAACCTTCATAGTCCTTAGGTAGTCACCAGAAGTCAAGATTGACTTGAAGGCAAACACACAAATAAAGCTTTTTGTTATTGTCTTAGTTTTAATTATTCTTGTTCTGCAAGTGTAGCTCAGGCTTCAGCTTCTGTTGTGTTTCTAAAAAATAGGAGAATCAATGTCCATATTACAAAACATAATTTTGAGAGAAAAATGAATAGAGCTTATATAGACTAATATCAAACATAGTAAAGTAGCAGGGATATAGCAAAATTGATTGCTTTCCCTTCCCCATTAAATCTAATAAGAGAGTGAAAAAGCTTCTATATGGGCAAATATTAATTGGAAGACACTGAAATTAAGAATGCACAATCCATTGAAATACTTCTTATCACCCAACCAATTTGGTTAATGATTGCCTACTTCAGGGGGAAGCACATTTTGGCATCCAAAAGCTGCATTTTTCCTCCCCTGACTGTTGAGATGTAAAAGATGGGGCAGTTAAAATAATGCTATTAGAACAGCCCTAAAATAGTATTATTATCATAGAAGAAATAAGACAATCTTCTCCTCCCCAATTTGAGGGGTTGTGGCAGAGATGATTTTTTTAAAAATAGTAATGGGTATGGAAATGTGTTGTGGGGGAAAGCAAGAGTTGAGAGACCACAAGCCACAAGTTTCCCATTCCTAGGCCACATGAAGTAAATCCTGTGCAAAACGATATGTACAGAATGTCAACATAAATATTTTCAGTTACAGTATTAGTATTAGTATTTTTATTTTTATAGTGTTGTGTTGATTGCCATAATGGCAAAAAGCACATTATATATTTCCTACATGATGCTTTATTGATTTGGTCCATATTGGTCATGTAAACAAAAAAGTGCAGATATTCAATAAGAACTAGATTTTGCATGTTCTCCAGCTATCAAGAAAGAAAGGAAAAATAGAAGAAAGAAAAGAACAACAGGAAAGGACCTAAAGATCTACCTGACCCATCTTTTTATCTTCAAGTCCTACTCAGAGCACATTTCTGACTCACTTTTCTTTTTCCTACATGCATTACACTGGTTTGAATAAATATAGTTTATCTTGATATCCAGATTTAGAGAAGAAAGTTCACATATTTATAATAATAAGTAGAGTTGTCATGATCATTCTTTGAAAATGAAAGTTCTCTGCTTGAAGGGATGTGATAACATGTCTCATTTTGTAACTGCCATCTGATTTGTACTAACTGCAAAAGCAGTTCTGAGATCAAGAATAGTAAATTGGGTTGCCCAAAGAAACAGAGCACTTTGGCAGGTGACAGAGGGAGCAGGAATATTGGTACCTTGTTCAAACTTTTTCTCTTATGATTGGGACATAATTTACTTTCTTAAATTACACTTCTGATCCCCAATCTTTATGTATATATAGAAGTCAGCATGCAAAATTATGATGTAGATGTATTTTATGATAATCCATCTCCTGTATTTTAGCAAGCTGTAAATAGCAAGTGGGCATCAAAGTGTAGGAGAAGAGGAGAACTGTGGGAGGCTATGGCTCTTCTTTTGAGTCCCATGATATCATCTTCACTTTTAAATTATTCTGCATACACAGAAACACTGTTGAGTCAGCTGTCTCTCTGACTGGCTTCTGAACATTGCTGTGAGCACTTCTGTGTATGTTGCCTTAGGGCAAATGACTATCTATATATGTATTGCATGGAATAAAATTTTTTCACTATAATCTATAATCCAGGGCAGTATAATTTTTTTAGTCCAGTTGTAGATTCATCAGTTGTGTTGCCTGTCAGTGTAGTGTCAATATGTAGAACAGACATAATGAGAATTACAGTAGTCTGGTAGTTTAATAACTGACAAGAAAATCAAGGAAAGAAGGCAGAGCTTCATCTCAGGGGCACCACTTTTCCTTTTTGAAAAAAAGAAGAGGCAGGAGTTTGCAAAATAAATCTAAGGTTCCATTCAGTAATGCTCACGACAGTTTAAAGGAGGAGGTGTGTTTGTACACTGATGGCCAAATCTGGCTTCTAGATAACACCTTTGGTATGCTAGACCACAGTTAAATACTGAGACATATAAGATCATTTAATTTATGATTTATTTGAAATTGTTAAGTTTGCATGAAGAGACAGATGCAGGGTGCTTCAAGCTCTTTGTTTATTAGTGACTACAGCTCAGAACAGACCCACTTTGGCTGGGCTGCGGCTGCTACTTATAGCCAGCAGCCGCAGTTGCCAGCCAATCAGAGTGCAGGGTTTTCCCGCACTTTTTAAACCAATCATTTCTTACATTTTACAAGAACAGTTCAAACTAAACCAATGACTTTAAACCTGCATACATAACACTTCAGCTAAAAAGGATTCTTATTTAATTCACAAGAGATAGAGCAAAAGAGAGAAATCGCACTTTACCTTTTATAGTTTTCATAATAAAAAAAAATACAAGAGAACATTTTGATTGGGTAAGAAAAAGTCATTTGCCCAGTTACATCCTAAGAATTAAAATATTCAATAATATGTGAGCAGTTGGATTAAAAAGAGCATTGTATTCAGAATTAAAAAAAACATTTGCAAAAGGAAAAAATGTCAGAATGGGTAAGATACAGTCTCAGAGATTTCCGAGTTTGGTACTGAAAACTTATTTTGTTAATGGAGGCACGAGAACAACTGAAAAGGAAACTTTCATCTACATGGATGCTTTTCTGCCAGTCCTGGTTTCTAAAAGGGAGACTTTTCTTGAAGGTTAAGGCTTATGGCAAATGATTAGCAATACATTTGAAAAAAGCATATCTAAAATGCAAGAAAACCCATGTTAGTTAGTATAGCGCAACAGCACTACAAAAACCATATTACAAGCATTACCAAGACCATACTATATGGCCTTCCGCATGCAACAAAAATCTAAAAATACCTTAGCATTTGCATATGCTCAGGGCAAAGGTGGTATTCAGCAGGTTCTGACTAGTTTTGGAGAACTGGTAGCGGAAATTTTGAGTAGTTCGGAGAACCAGCAAATACCACCTCTGACTGGATATTTTACAGTATCCTTCCCCTGCCATGCCCACCAAGCCATGCTCACAGAACCGGTAGTAAAAAAAATTGAATCCTACCACTGGCTCAAGGGTGATTCTCAATTTTAAATATCACTGAAAGCAGGAACTCACAAGCAAGCTGTGTTATATCCAAGCAGATACCAAAGTGCTGCACTAGGATTCTAACAAATGAGCAAAAAATGAATCCGCATGTAGTGATACCATTAAAGGTGTTATGTATGTAGGTTTGAATGATATTGGTTTATTTGAACTGTTCTTGTAAAATGTCAAATGGTATTGGTTTAAATAGTGCGGGAAGAAACCCTGCACTCCCATTGGCTGGCAACTACGGCTGCAGGCTATAAGAGGCAGCTGTAGCCAAGCCAACTCGGGTCCATTCGAGCTGTAGTCACTGAATAAACTCTTCACTGAAGCTCTTCGCGTCTGACTCTTCATGCAAACTTAACAAAAGGTAAAAGGTTGGTTTCTTCTCCTTGCTTTCTCATTAAGATGTATGATTAGTGTCTCATCACTAAAACTGACAATGAGCTAGAATCTTCTTGTTAATTTCAAGCAGGCGGGGCTTCAGATCTAAATTCTAAACAAAAATTAAACTGAACTGCACCAAAGCACTTGCTCATTTCCCTGAATTTGTTTCTATTTCAACATGACAGCTTAATTAAAACCCAGGCAGACAGGATGCAACTTTCTTAGCATATGACATTTGCTATGATTACACTGCCAGAAAAGAAAGAAGTTAAGCTTCAGATAACTTATTATAGAACTGTAGCTGTGATTGGATGAAGAATTTTTAAACCATTTCTCCACTTTCAGATTATGAGGAAAACATTCAGTTGTTCTATTCTCCCAGGTGTTTGCAATTGTCCCATTCTCTGAGGCTGTATAATTTCAGAATCTATTAGCTTTTGGGAGAATTTGAAAACTGACATGTTAATGTTTTAAAATTTGAATTAAAGAACTATGTATAAAAAGATTTTTCCAGTCTAGTGTACATTAAGCTTTGTGAGTTGGGATCAGACCTTTGCTCTTAAACAATATAAAATGCAAGTATTTTCATTTTGTATCTTATATGCAGTACACACTATGCTTTGCCTTTCTGTTTACAATGGTTTACTGCAGTGCTTCCCAAACCTTGTATAATTTATCCAACATAGGATAAAAGTGTTTTTCTTCAGGTAATGATACATAAACCCATTAACCAATTACAACAAGGACATTTAAATTGAGTTAAAGTGTTTTATCTACATAAGGTTAAAGTGACTTTCTGATTAGTGGTTTGGGGTAATGAAGGAAAAAGGTTGGGAAGCACTGGTCTATTAGATACATTTTTGGGCAAATTTTATGGTGCTCACAGAAAAGAGACAATTTAAATATAGTAAAGGAATTAAAAGCATTTGATAACCACTTTAGTACCATTGATAATATAATGTATAATGTGTTTCATACTGTTGGGATTATATAAATACAGTAATAAAATACAAAAGCTAGCTGAAATTCTGAGGTGATTTCTAAGTCCATTCATTTGACAACCAATGTTGCTTTTGTTAGAACTGCTGAGATATTCACTGTCCCTTTGACTGGATACTTACAGTAATTAGGATGGAAATAGATTTGTGCTGTTTTGCACTGTTTAATTTCCATCTTTTTTTTCCTCATAACTAAATGACTTTGAATCAAAATGTCTTCAAAAGCATTTTGGCTCTGTTGCTAAATTATTTAATATCTGAACAGAAGCCTGTTTTAATAAGAATATGGATGACAAGACTTCCATGCAGGTCTCCTACAGTTTCAGTCTTCACACATTCATATAAAGATCTGAATAGGTGTACAGCCCTTAAACCAAGAATTAACCAGAGTTCTGCACATAGGTACAAGTTAAATCTCTCTGCATTTTGACCTAAACTTGACATTTCCAGGAGTAATTTATTTACAACATTGAGATGGAAAAGTTATAGTGAAGAATATGGTTCAATTTAACATATGAAATAAATATTTATTCCGCAAATTGTAATTTACTGATTTGTGGGTGGGGGGAAATCCTCCAGAATCTGATACCTGATGCTTGTGGAAGTATCAGAATAATAGAAAATACAGGTCTCAAAATTGTCCTTGAATATCCACAGAGCTGCCACAACAGGGAAGCTCATTTTAAAGGATCTATGCAGTCTACAGACATTATATTTCCACCTCTTGACTCTAAGAACCTTGTCTCAGATATTCAGTCTTTCCCAGTTTAGATAACTTCAAGATGTATGGGTGTCAACTCTCAGAAATCTCAGCAATTATCATAGGAGCTGGGCAATTTTTGGAGTTCATACCTAGGGAACATTTATATAATAGTGTCACTATTTCTTTCTTGAATTGTTGGTCAATGAATGGCAACAGAGTTTGCATAATTTCCATTTAACAGCTTTTTATCACTGGAGTAGGGCCAGTCACATAGATGTAGTTTCCTAGTTGGTCTAAGATCTAATTTTAGATTTGAGTATTGCTGAAAAAAACATTTGAATCTTCTGTTTGGAAAGTCTCACAACTTGTCAAGAATTCTTGTTCTTTTTTTTTGAACTAAAACTCTGGATATCTTTGGCTTCTCCTTCTCTACTTCTTTCTGAAATCTATCCACTTTTCTCTCAGGAATAGTTTCCAGTTCCCATCTAACCTGTAGACTTGTCATTTCATTTGAGCTTGGTTTTGAGAGGTGGAGAATTCAAAAAGGCATTGCTTGTGAAGATGTTTTTTTCTTGCTTTGTCAGTATCAGCCCAGTAGCTGCTATCCTTTCTGACATCTGCATCCTTCTAATTCATCTATAATATAATACACTTATCTATCTATCTATCTATCTATCTATCTATCTATCTATCTATCTATCTATTATATCTATAATATAATACGACTTCAGCAACAGAGTGGTCAATGTCTGGAATACTCTACCTGACTCCATGGTTTCTTCCCCAAACCCCAAAAACTTTAACCTTAGACTTTCTACTATTGATCTCACCCCTTTCCTAAGAGGTCTGTAGGGGACATGCATAAGCGCACCAACTTGCCTACTGCCCCTGTCCTATTGTTTCTTTTATTTCTCTTATATGTATTCATTTCTTGTATTCACAACTATGTTTATCCTTATACTTATTATCTTGTAAGCGATTGACAAATCAAATAAAAAAAATAAAAGTAAATCTCCCAAATCCTAGTTTCTTAAAAAAAATGTTTGTGGATGATGAGGCAGTCTACCTAAGTAGACCTGACTAGAAAGTTGAGTAGACTCCCATTTTGTGGCAAAACAAAGTTGGTGGAGACATTTGTATCAATACATTCAGGAATAGTTGTCTTTAATATCATATTTCTCTTTCTCTCATTTCTTGCCTATAGAAAGTAATACACTAACATTAGGGAGGGGGGATATGTTTTCAAATTTTTGAGGACTTTTGAAAAGTAATCCTTTTCTAACTTACACAGATAGAGATACAGATATTTTTATTTATTTCTTGAATTTTGAAACTATCTCCCTCACAGACAGACTCTGGGTAGTATATAATAAAATATTAAATGATAAAATCAGTATATGACAGATAGGATTTTAAAAAGGCAAGGATGATTAAAACAATGTTAAAATGAATTAAAAATCAAAGGGAGGGCTTCAGGAGGCTAACCAGCCCCATGATTATGTGTTGTCCCCAGACAAGTCCATAGGCACCATATTCACATATATGTAATCACTACATTTTATAATTGCAATTGCTGTTGGAGGTTATTGGCTGTCATTGCAAAATGGATTATTTTCTCTGGATGTTTAAGGACAGTGTTAACCTCCTATACCTAAAGTAGTATATGCTAATGGGACAATAAAGACAGGGGGATTAATTGGATGAATCATTTCATTAACAGAACTGGGTGAATCACTCAGTAGCAAATGATCTGTCTTATTTCTCCTTCGCTGTAAACAGATTGCACTCACAATTGATATATTCATCACCCCAAAATTGTTCTGTTAAAAGCCTCAGGTTTACTGGTAGCAGATAAAAATCTGGTTCTGGGCAGGAATAATTCTAAGTACTAATATGCTGAAAGATAAATATGTTGAAGAGAAAGCCAGCCTAGAATCCTCAAAATGAAGTATGTAGAATAATAGAAGTGGAGGAGATCTTGAAAGTCCAGCCCCATCCTCAAGCAGGACACCCTATACCATTCCAGACAAGTGGCTGTCTAGTCTCTTCTTAAATGCTTCAAGTAATGAAGCATCCACAACTTCTGAAAGAAAGACATTCCTCTGGTTAATTGATCTCACTGTTAGGAAGTTTCTGCTTAATTCCAGGTTGCTTCTCTCCTTGATTAGTTTCCATCCATTGTTTCTTGCCTTGCCTTTTGGTTCTTTGGAAAATAGTTTGATCCCCTCATCTTTGTAGCAGCCTCTCAAATATTGGAATACTGCTATCATGTCACCCCTAGTCCTTCTTTTCTCTAGACTAGCCATCCCCAATTCCTGCAACCTTTCTTCATATGTTTGAGCCTCCAGCCCCCTAATCACTTTTGTTGTTCTTTTCTACTCTTTTTCCAGAATCTCAGCGCCTTTTTTATAATGCGGTAACTAAAACTGGATGCAGTATGCTAAGTATGGTCTTACTAAGGCTTTATAAAGCGGTACAATATTTCACGTGATCTTGATTCTATCCCTCTGTTAATGCAAGCTAGGATTGCATTGGCTTTTTTGGCTGCAGCAGCACACTGCTGGCTCATATTTAAGTGATTGTCCACTAGGACTTCAAGATCCTTCTCACAATTACTTCTGTTGAGCCAGGTTTCATCTAATCTTTATCTGTCCTTTTGATTTTTCTTGCCTAAGTGTAAAACGGTACTTTTCTCTACACGAATTTCATTTTGTTTGATAGAATCCAGTGTTCAAGCATGTCAACATCCACCTGGATCTTGAGTCTACCTTCTGGGGTATTGGATATTCCTGCCAGTTTAGCATGGTCTGCAAATTTGATGAGCTCTCCTCCTAGATATCTGCCTTGTGCTGAGTGAGAACATTGTTCATTTGTGTACTATTCTCAGTGTATGACTAATAATGACTCTTCAGGAATTAAGATAGAAATCTTTCCCAATACTATTTAGGAATGCTAGACTTTGAATCTTTTGCACTTTAACTTTAGGAGAAACAGTACTGTATATGTACAAATTTATCTATGCAAGTTCTCCACATCAGTCCTATAGCCTAGTCATAAGTTTATGACTTTATATTCTATTTCTATTGTGGCTTACAATTAAAACTATTTTATGGAGTATTTAATGTTCAGAATATAGTTGTTTCAAATATGCTGATTTCAAGCGCCAACTGAAGGGGAATCCTAATTTTTGAGGTCACATTATTTCTAGATTTTTTAATAGAATAGGAAACTTTCATACAGTCAAAAGTAAAATGTTTCATGTTCACACATATCAGGTCAATGATTGTTCCAAGTTCTGTGGAACAGTAGTCGCATGGAGTGACAAGAGTCATATACTAATAAAACTCCTTTGACAATTAATCTTGTGGATGTTTGTTAATATGTAAACTATATCAATAAGAGGTTTGGAATGCATATTCTGTATCCCTTGTTCTGAGAATTTAGAACATGCATATAGAAACTTCAACTATAATCAGAACAAAAATAAACTGAAACTTTGTTAGAAAGCAAATAGAGGAAATGCCATAACTTCCTTTGTGCAGATCATTCCTTTGACAGAATAAGAACCATTTGGGAGAAATCTCAAAAAATATTCATTCCTAAACTAGCCAACTTAAAAACTTTAAATTGCCTGCCTATCAGTAAGGATTACATTTGAAAAGTTATTTTGCATGTCTGAATAACTGTAATCCTGAGTAACTCAAAGACTAATCTGAGTAACACAAATCATGATTAAACCTTTGAGTCCTTGGTCAGAAATACTGCTTAGTCTATACCAGAAATATAGTCTAAATTTCCTAGACATAACAATATTAACATTTCATTTTAATAAGCACTTGGATTAATGGTGGGATTCAAATTTTTTTTACTACCAGTTCTGTGGACATGGCTTCGTGAGTGTGGCAGAGGAAGGATACTATAAAATCTCGAGTCAGAGGTGGTATTTGCTGATTCTCCGAACTACTCAAATTTTCCATTACCACTTCTCCAGAACTGGTCAGAACCTGCTGAATACTACCTCTGACTTGGATTCATTCTTCTAAAATTAGAGGATAGGCAGACACTAAAAATTGCTTCAGAAAGTTCCATACTGTTTTACCTCCATTAGATGGAAACTGGGCTAATGAACTAAATTGAACAATTACATTAAATTGACTAAAGCTGACTGAGCTGCTTATTTTCATAAGAAAGTCAATGGAAATATATTTTCATTTATTCTGCAATTGACCTAGTCATTCTTCATATTTCAGTTCTTTGGAAATTGACAACCCTTGGATTTTGAATAGATTCAGTTGATTGAATATGGAAACACATATACCCAAAGGATAGTAAATCCAGTAAGTTAAATCCTGTCATGAAATAGATGGCCCCCATGTGTTCCATTATTCATGCTCTGAAATTTGATGCTGTGTTTAGGATTGATGACTTACAGTTACACATCCAGTAAATTTAGAAGATTTAATGTGCTTAGAGAATACCCAAAGCTGCAAAAAAATTTTTTTACAGTCTCCTCATGTAGGATTGAGTAGAGTTAGAGTTAAGTAATTTTTTTAAAAAAAATTTCATCACAGTATCTCTAGATACTTTGAACTATTGGTTTTAAAACAATTCTCAATTTGATTTTCTGTTCCAAGTAGTCATTAATCAAATCTGCAATATTTCTGGACCATGTAAACCTTTGGAAAAGAATCCAGGGATCTAGTAGTATTAAAAAAGGGATTTTTATAGTCATTCAACCAATTATATATTCCTTAGTGAGGCACACATTCCTTTTACTTCTTTTGCTTTCTGCCTAGTCCAATGACTAAATTGTTGGGATTCTAGCAATAGTATATTAGCTTGCAAAATAATATTGGGATTAGTGTTGTAGACAATAACATGACCATGCTTGAGGTAGGCTAAGCTTGGTGTGCTTTATGCACATTGGACAAAATGTACCTAAAATGATTGGTATTGTTTAATCATTACCAAATAAGGTTGTATGGTGCCCAGATACAGATAAGGCGTGTTTGCAACTTTTTTTTATTATTGAAAAAATATTATATGAAAGTCTTAATTGAAAAAAAGCCATGATGCCGTAGTTATACTTTACATATTGGACCATCTAATGATAACTATGATAAATGGAAGTTTATGACTTGAAATGTCAGAGTTTGAATGATGAAGAATATGAATTAGCAAATGGAATGAAAGAAATAGAAATAGATGTGGCTAAAAGAAATGGCAAAAATGTAATGAATCCGTTCTGGTGGAATAGACTTGAAGAATCCATGCAGGAAAATGAAGATATGGGTTTAGTGATGAATGAAAGGGCTAAAATGATTTTCAGAAAGTATAAATTGTGCCATCTAGACTGTGGGTGTGTATGAAAGAAAGAAACCATAGAGGTGAGTGGCAGTTGTATGGTACACTCCAGTGAACGTGCTAATGGAAGAACAAAGAATGGATTCGGGGGGAAATTGTGCAATGTTCTGAATGAATGAAATCTAGGGTAAAATGGTTCTGTTAGGTGACATGAATGAATGGATCAGAATCAGATGAGGGAGTATAGAAAAAATGATTGCGCCATAGAGACTGGTGAATATCACTTTAGAAATGATTCTTTTTCAAAAAGATGATTAGAGTTAGGATATAAATACACTTGATAGAGGGGTAAATATAATTCTAAAAGTATTTTGATGATGATGATGATGAAAGATTCTAAATACCTGACAGATTATTATTTGGTAGAAAGATAAGTGGAAAAATAGGCATATAAAAAGTGTGCTAGCTATACTCTTCCTTTGGTTGCATTGCTGTGCTTACCTTTCACCAAACTTGAAAAAGCAAGCTGCAAGAATGGGGAGAATTCCTTCTTCCTCCCTAAAGTAGTTTGCAACCCTACTACTTTATTTTCTCAGCATGTAGAAAGTTATGTAATTGATGATAACAGACATGAGAAAGAAGGTCAGGCCAATAGGCTAATTGCTCCTCCTTCATATATAATGACAATTATTGAGTAACATTGAATTGGTTTTCTGTAGAATCTAATGTTTGTTTGAAAGATGGAAGATTCTTACTCATTTAAGATTTTTAAACAAAGGGTGCTACATATCCATTAAGATTTCTGTAGCAGCATTAAAAAAGAGCTGCGCTCAAAGTCCTTGAATGAATCTTATAACTCTAGACTTTTATTTATCAGATATCACACATGGGCAGTGAAGCCCACTGAAGCTTTGTTTACTGTAGGACCATCTCTGTGTAACCTAACTTGTTTAGCTACTAATCCTAAAACAGGTTCTCTTAAGCTTTTTTCCCGATGTTTCATTTCTCAAAGTTTTTAATTAAATAATGGGCACTGTAATTGAATGCATCTGGAGGATCCAAAAGTTGCTTTCTAATGTCTAAAAGTTGCTTCTGGTTGGATTATTATTTTTGTTGACTTCTACTTTTTTTTAGAATTTCATCCTTGCAATTTGTCATATGTGCAAAAAAAGGGTAATCTTGGGATCAAAAGAAATAGCTTTTAAAACAAAACAGACATTTTTGCATAGCCACTGCATAGAATAATTAAAAAATATATAGCAGTGAACCCATAAGATTGAATGGCCACAACCTTTGAATTAATACATCAGAAACTTGCTACTTAAAATTCCAACCATTAAACAGTTTAATACTTTTGGGATCATTCTAGGAAGTATTTCCCATCCATGGAAATTTTAGGACACTTTTAAGATAGATTTCTCTTTTGTCCCAATCAAAAGAGAGCCAACATTGCAGACTTAGGAAAGTTATGATCTCCTATCAATTATGTTCAAAATAAAATTATATTCAGATGACAATAATGATGTCCAAAACTGCAAGTACCATTTTTTTCATGTTTGAGAAAATATCTTAATGTCTCTTGCTGATTTTATTCTTGGCTTCCTGCATAGTTATCCATTATATTGAGATTGTTCTGAGTTTTTTATATTGTCCTGTCCAATTCAAATCAGTACACTTTATAGAAGTTCTTATTCTAAACCGGAAAACGATTTATGACAGCCTTATGGGAATTTCATTGAAAACTTGTGAAAATATAGGGCTTGGTACTGGGGACAGGAAAAAAGCTGGTGAAAAGGGGTATCTTTAATCATTTGTAAGATTATAATTTTTTTGAGCCAAATCCTTAAATATTTACCTGAAATTGATTTCTGTTCTCTGAATTTTTTATACTCCATTTCAGGAAACAAAATCCTTTCAATCTTTATATAATAAACATGACCAATGAATAATTCTATTGGCTTTAAGACAGATATCATTCTTTCCATTTTTTGACTAAATTTTGTTAGATGGTTAAAATATTTGCAAATTAATATTTCAGCAGTTGGGCTGGTTAAAAGTATATTTATGCATGATATTATTTCCAATTACTTTTTCTGGAGCCCATCCAAATCTATTGGGTTACAGTGGGTTACAGGAGTGGGATTCCACTGATATAACAACCAGTTCAGTGATCGCACGCTTTGTCTTTCTGCTTGGTAATTTTATACATATGTAGATATATAAAATATAAGTACATTTTTGGTTGGACATTTTTCTCTGTAATTGTTGTTATGGGTGACAAAGTTAAACAATCAGCATAGCCTCCTCTCCCCTCTCTGCCCTTTCTTCTCCTTTTCATTGTCTGTATCCTTCTTTCCTGTTCTTATATTTAATCGAGCACATTTTGAAACAAACAATCAAAGGCACTCTGATTCTCATGGTAACCTTTATGAAACTGCTAGGGTCAGATCTCAGGCTAATCAGGGCAACTAGCCCCATAACTTTACAGCTGTGACTACCACTATAGTGAGAGATATGAAACCTTAGTGGATCCATACTCCAGGGAAGGTAATGCTTGTGTCATGCCTGTGATACTATTGTAAGAAATCTAACTTCCTACACAGTATCCTGTAGGAGATGAGCGGATTGAGCCTGAAGGTGGGGTCAAAGGCATCATCAGTTTGGAGTCATTGCGCTCCCACAAGAGACCCAAATCCAGCCCCCTATGAATTCTTTTTTAACATTTTTTTTTATTTTTAACAACAAACATAAACAAACACAAAAACACAACAACAAATAAAACCTTATTTCAGTTGTACAATGTGTCAGTTGGTACATATTTCCTGTGCACAATATCAATAGTGTTTCCCCCTTAAATTTAAATTTATATTCATATTATATTAATCAACTTTCCATGTCGTATTGTATTATTATTGCACCATCATTAGACTTTAATCATTTTCCTGTTTTTCTATCCAACCATTGATAAAATTCCCATATTTTATAATATTCTTTTTCTTCTTGCTCTCTAATAGCCAGTGTCAATCTACTCATCTCTGCACATTCCATTATTTTCTTTATCATCTCCTCTTTTATTGGAATTTTTTCATTTTTCCAGTTTTTGGCAAATACAATTCTAGCTGCTATTAAAATGTTAATAATCAAATATATCATTTCTGTACTGTATCCTTCAGGTAAGATACCCAATAAAAAATATCTCTGATTTCAAGTCTATATGCTGTTTTGTCATTTTTTCCAGCCATGTATGAATTTTAGTCCAGTATCTTTTGGCTTCCACACACCTCCACCACATATGGTAATATGATCCAGGTATCTGATGACATTTCCAACATTTTGCCGATTTATCCTTGAACATCCTTGCTATTCTTGCTGGGGGTAAATGCCACCTGTGAAACATCTTATACAATTCTCTTTATATGCTGTCGACATTGTTGATTTATAATTTCGAGACCATAATTTCTGCCATTTTTCTAAATCTATTCCATAACCAAAATTTTTCCCCCAGGCAATCACTGTTTCTTTAACTTGTTCATCTTCTAATTTCACTCCAAGTAAATAACTATATAATGTTTTAATCATCCTCTAATCTGTACCTGTTAGAATTCCATCTAATTCAGTAAGTTCATTATAATTCTGCCTTACTATCTTTATCATATCTAGAATGTATTTGCACATATGAATACCTATTCATCTTTATCTCTTGCCCTTCTAGTTCTTGTTTTGTCTTGAGTTCACCCTCTTCACTTAATATATCTAACTATATACTCCATTTTAAAAACAATTGGATATGTGAATGCCTCTATTATTGACAACCAGTCTGGTATTTTCAAATAATATTGTTTTCTTATTTTCTCCCATACTGTCAATAATGCATCTTGAATATAATGTCTCCTAAAATACCCATGTGCTTTACTTTCCTTATACCATAAGAATGCATGCCATCCTAGTAGCAAATCATGATCTTCCAATGTTAACAATCTAGTATTTCTCAGAACAATCCATTCTTTCACCCACATTAACATTACTACCTGATAATATAATTCCCAACTGGGTAGTCCAAAGCCTCCTCTTATTCTAGCATCCTGTAACAATTTTAATTTAATCCTTGCCTTCTTTCCCTGCCATATATATTTCAACATTATTTTGTTTAAATCCTCAAAAAATTCTTTCCCTAGTTTAATTGGAATTGTCTGAAACAAATATAATATCCTTGGTAATATATTCATTTTAATTGTAAATATTCTCCCTATTAGAGATAGTTGTAAATTTTCCCATTTTTTCAAGTCTGTCGCAATCTATTGTTTTAGTTTATAATAATTGTCTTTTAGTGTTACACATCTTGCTGTTAGATGTATTCCTTAATATTTAACTTTATTTGTGATCTGGATATTCAATCTCTCTGTTAATTCTTTCCTTGTTTTTCCATCATGTTCTGTTTCACAATTATCATAGACATTGTGGTCAAAGCAGTGGTGCAATGCAATTTTTTTACTACCAGTTCTGTGGGCATGGCTTGGTGGGCATGGCAGGGGAAGGATACTGTAAAATCTCCAGTCAGGTGGTATTTGCCAGTTCTCCGAACTACTCAAAATTTCTGCTACCAGTTCTCCAGAACTGGTCAGAACCTGCTGAATACCACCTTGGGTCAAATATATATGGAGGACAACAGTTTAGAGAAAGCCAACTTTACAATGAGAATTTTGTGGTTCTATAAACCTTGCTAAACTTTGTTTCCTAGTAGGATAATCCATCATGGCCAGAGAAGAGAAAACCAGGTGTTCCACCCAGCAAACCACTAAAGACTTTGAAATTTTCACAGTGTCTTTGAATCCTCTAATCTGTTCCTGGTTACCTTTATGTATCTCCTTTTTTTATTTCTGCCTCAGTGGTATACCAAGGATGATATGATGTGATTGTTCTTCTGGATCAGGCAATCACATAGTGCATTGTCTGAGGAGGTAATCCACAGAGTCAGCAACAGACATGGAATTGGGTCACTGTTGACAGTGCACCAGTCAGTTTTTTTGTTTTATAATGGAGGTCATCAAGGTGTGATACAGTGACGGAGCTGGAATAGGGTGAACTGAGAGTGGTGTGGTTGGGCTGCCCAGATCCTGTGACTGCTCCTCAGCCCCCTGATCTGTTCAGATTATCAAATACACTAGTATACCACTGTTCTGTCTAGACACCTTCTCTTTTTATCTTTTCTTGTACCTCCTCTTTTTTTCATTTAATTTTAAGATTTTCATCTCTTTCTTTTTTATCTTATCTAACTTGCCTGCTTTTTCAAAGACAGCAAACTTTTTGCACTCAGATGCCATTAAAAAAACTATTGAAGGCTACAGGGGCCATGATAAAGATGTAGTGACATCATTGGATATGTTTGCTTGCTTCAGGGGATATTTAAAGTCAAAACAGCAGGTTAAACATTTGGAAGAAATGTTCAGAAATCATACTAGTCTGAGTGGAGCCTGAAGATTTAGAGCAGTAACATCCTTTGGGATGCTTGCATGGCAGCTACTGATCTCAGCATAGGTATTATTAATCCATGCACACGCAGAGCACTGGGGAAAGATTTTGAAGCAGCCATGCATTCGGAGGGAGTTTAATGCTGGGAGGAGAGATTCTTTGCTTGTGCTAATGTATTTTTGAGGCATTTCCTTCAAATACTCTGTGCAATTCCATTAACACATTTATCAACCTTTCCAGTGGAACAATTTGTGATAAAATTGTTTCAGTGAAAATCAGTAATTTTAGGGTCCAGCAGAGGCCATGTGAAAATTGACCATCCTCCACTATTTATTATCATTGGAGCCCTTTCCAGCCCTTTGACATCTACTTGGCACTTTCCTCAAGAACCATGGTTTTTTTTTTCAGATTTTCCTCATTGCATTAGCTTCCTCTTTTGGTTCTGCTGTGTTGTCATGCTTCTTCACTCTTTATAAGTCTCTGGACACAGCTCTTCCTGATGTTTGTAAGCAATCTGTATTCAGATGTTTAATAATTTCTTACTGAAAATATGAAGAGTAGATTCACAATTGTTTTTCCCCTGACAGTGTCTCTCTTCTCACATTTTCTACCTTGCAACTTAATAAACCTACTTTGTAATTATGGCATCCTAGAGAATATGTTGCTTTCCGCTGACTCCTGAAATGCCGAAAATGAACAATTGCAAATATCAAAACAATGCAAGTCATTAAAATGCATAAATTATTCCACACATTATCAAGGAAACCAGCAGGCTGTGTGATAGGGACAGAAGTTAATAACATTAGCTTATAAAGAGTCTCTCTCTCTCTCTCTCCTATAATGAGTCTTTATTTGCATTGGATTTTTAGTTCGCTAGTCCATTACAGAAACAGAAGATACATTTGCTTTCAGATTTGGGCACAGTAGTTAAAACAGAAATGAATTTAAGTATATTCAGTATACATTCTATTCTCTAACACAATTAGTCAGCTTCCCAAAAAACCTCCCTTTTCTAATGTTGCTCTGTTTGCTTGCTTTTTACATTTTTTAAAAAAACATCTGCTTAATTTTATGTTGCATTCTGTTTGTGGAGGTTTGTTTGGATTAATTATGTGTTTGAATATAATTTTATCAGTATTTTTGTACATCATCTTGTATTCTTTGAATTGAGGGTGATTAAAAATATATGGCTTAAGAATTTTATATAATCCTATAATACAATGGTCTACATTAAACCAATCAATTTTTCCTCCTGAATCTGTTTGCTAATTCTGGCTTGAGAAATACTGCAGACAATAATCATTTGCTTCCCTCTCCATTATGCCTTCTTTCTATCTAAATAACAGGAGATCAATAGCCTACAAGCCAAACCTTCCTTCTTCCCTCAGATCTATTAGAATGAATTTATAACATTCTATTCTAATTGCCAATCAGTTGCTATGCATTTCAGGCTGCTAATTCCAAAGGATATTTAGCAACCATCTGGGCTTTACTATTGCTATAACTTGTGGCCAATTTAACAAAATGCTATGGATAACAACTTATCTGGTATTATTGATAGTGATTGATGGTCATACAGCAAACTAAGGATAGATAGTTTGAATACACTGTAATTATGTGGAATCACATCAGAGGTGGTATTCAGCAAGTTCTGACCAGTTGTAGAGAACCGGTAGTGGAAATTTTGAGTAGTTCAGAGACCTAACAAATACCACCTCTGACTGGCCCCACCCCCATCTATTCTCTGCCTCCTGAGTCCCAGCTGATCGGATGGATCATCTTTTGTTGCCCTGCACAGGAGAACGGAGCTGGAAAGTAGGTTAGTGGGGTGGGGAGGGAATGGGATTTTGCAATAATCTTCCCCCAGGAGTGGGGAGGGAATTGAGATTTTACAGAATCCTTCCCCTGGAGTGGGGTGGAAATGGAGATTTTACAGTATCCTTCCCCTGCCACGCCTACTAAGCCACACCCACCAAGCCACGGCACACCCACAGAACCAGTAGTAAAAAATTTTGAATCCCACCACTGGAAGTAGCACTTCTAAAACTGCTATAAGGATAAGAGTTTCTTGCAAATATCTTTGTTTCTTTGGCTCCTAGAGAGTTAATAAGAAGTAAAAACTGTGGGCAATTCAAACCGGATATTGGCACCATATTCCAGAATCTTTCTTATTCTTATTGTTAAGTTTGCATGAAGAGACAGACGCGGAGTGCTTCAAGCTCTTTGTTTGTTAGTGACTACAGCTCAGAATGAACCCACTTTGGCTGGGCTGCGGCTGCTACTTATAGCCAGCAATTTTGGAGATTTTGCAGTATCCTTCCCCTGCCATGCCCACCAAGTCACGCCCACCAAGCCACGCCATGCCCACCAAGCCATGCTCATAGAACTGGTAGTAAAATTTTTTGAATCCCACCACTGATTATCACATGACTTACTAAGCCCCAAAAGCGGGACAAACTTTTTAGTGGCCACAGTGTACCCTTAATGGAGAACTGAACACTGCAAAGTGGACAGGACTATGTGATATACAGGCAGAACTATTTAAAGGGGCGTTCTTGGTTTTGTTACATGGGCTACTGTAAAGCTTTCAGCTATTTTCCATTTCAAAGTGGTAAAAAAAAGATTTTCAGTTTTTCCCAATTTCTGTGAGAAGGCTCCAAGGGTTGGGAAAAAAAGGCTGTGGTATTGGGTCCATAGATGATCCAAATTTATTTCAATATTACTGTTTATGGTAGTGCTGGCAGCTGTTTGAGTATTTCAGCTGAAAAATAATGCACTACTACTAAATTATACTGCAAAAATTCTACTACCAGTAGCATACCAAAAAACTATTGATAGAATTCATCAATAAGGTAGCCAAAATACACCTATGATTTCTCAACTGGTTTTTTAAGATGTTGTAATTTTATTTCTCCCCTATTCTTAATACTAGTTATTGAGTCTTTCTTTAATCTTTCGACTTACAGCATCAACACAAAATATTTCATTTTTTTCTTGCTGCTCAGGTATTGATTGATTGTTTTTTATATATCATCTTTTTCCTGAAAGCTTAAAGTAATATCAGTGAGGAAAGTCCCCAATCTCTTGATCTTCCTGAAAGGGATTGAAACGTGGCTCTGCAGCTTTATATGGGGGCAGAGAAGACCACACAACCATCTATGCATTATTTATTTATTTGTTTGTTTGTTTGTTTGTTAATATTTTTGTCATGTTTATGTAGTATGCATTGGAGGTGGTGACCCTTTTAATGTATGACAGGGATGTCAAACTCAAGGCCTGGGGGCTGGATCCGGCCCACGGGGTGCTTAGATCTGGCCTGCAGGCCCACTCTGGAAACAGCAAAGAACTGGCCTGCAGTGCCTCTGCCAGTGAAAATAGAGCTTGAGAGGGCTCTGTTTTCACTAGTAAATGGTTTCAGGAGGCCTCACAGCCAAAAAAGGAGCTCATGAGGGCCCCAGGCAGCCCTCCCGAGCTCAATTTTTGCTGACCGAAGTTTGCAGTAGGCCATTGCAGCTGAAAACAGAGCCCGGGAGCCTGTTTTCTCTGGCAGAGTGCTCGGGCCACCACATGTGTCCCTGACATGAGTGATGTCAAGGTGTCCACACCAGAGGTGGTATTCAGCAGGTTCTGAACAATTCTGGAGAACCGGTAGTGGAAATTTTGAGTAGTTTGGAGAACCGGCAAATACCACCTCTGACTGGAGATTTTACAGTATCCTTCCTCTGCCACGCCCACCAAGCCACGCCCACAGAACCGGTAATAAAAAAATTGAATCCCACCACTGGTCCGCACCCATCCTGGCCACACACCTCCAGCCCCCTTGAGGTCAAACACAACCCAGATGCTGCCCTCAATGAAATTGTGTTTGACTCTCCCTAATGTATGCCAATTAGTATACATTTAAAATGACTATAAAATTATTCTAGTTCTAAGTGCCATTAAGAACTAAAAGTTCATATGAAAGACAACCTAAATCTCATCATTGGCAAGAGTAATGGAAGATTCTTGGATGACCACAACTGATAACATTGTTGCCACCCCTCTCTGGTTAGTACAGAGTGGAGCTCTTACCCCTGGCAATGAAGCCCAAGCCTCTCTTGTTTCACATGACGTACACTGAGAGACATTTGGTCAGGTTGATATCCTTAGCCCATGCAGCAAAGTACAGCCTCTAGGCCATTCCTGCAGACTGTAATTATCTTCAGACAGCAGGTGCTGAGTGGTGGTGGTGCCAGACAGTCAGATTGGAAAGCACTCTCCAGCACCTTCTTAATCCATCTGCCTGGCACCACCACCTCCTCAGTGCCTTCTCAATACTGCCACTGCTACTTTTCCACACCGCTGCTGCTGACACCCCTCTTTGCCCCCACAGAGGCCATGATTGCATTGGTGCTTCTCTGCAAGTACTTACTCCTGCCCCACCTGTCACTGATGCCTTTTGCTCATCCCACCAGCAGGCATGGCACAAGCAGTGTTAATCATCCCATGGGGAGAATTAGTGATGGAGATTTGTGTCATCGCACATTGACCACAACTAGACAGCATGGGAGAAGTGGTGGGGTACTAATGGTTGTAGTATAGTACCTGGGGAGGGCCAGCCTGTGGTAAATGGCTTGGGGTGGGAAGGGGGGGCATGGTTAGACGTTCATGGAAGGCCACCCAGGGACAAATGCCTGCAGTGGGTCAGCTGAGCCAGAGAGGCCAGGGTAAAGTGGGCATGACTATGTGTCTGTAAACAATTGTTTCATTCCACCAAGGAAGACTTTTACAGAGATTCACTTTGTGTGCCAGTTATACCCTTTCCTCAACTAGGAGGCATTTCAGGGTCATTCATGCTCTAGTCAACTCATCTGGAAGTTACAGAAAGTTCAAAATGCAGTGGCATAAGTAGTAATGGTTCACCTCTCACTATAGCCATGTGATAGTGCTGCTACATGAGCTGTATTGATTCCCACTCAGTTTCTGGATGCAATTCAATGGTTGTTGTTACCTATAAAGCTTTTCATACAGTAGGATCTGGTTTTTTTTTTAATTCATATTTATATCGTGCCCTTCTCCGGAGATTCAGGGCGGCTTACAATTTTTGGGATACAACCCAATGCGCTCAGCAATAGCCTTCATTCCATTGTATGTGCCTGCTTATTACAAAAGTGGGCGGTAGCTATAAAAAGGTTGTACCCCTAGTCTAGGATGATCAGTTAGGATTGTACCTCTCCATCACTTACTTGATATAATAACCCAATCAAGCCTATTAAATTATTTGTACTTGTGGTGAGGTTGGGAAGTCACTTCTTTACATACTGTTTCTTTTTTATTATAATTTGTTTAAAATTACATTTATATGCCGCCCTTCTCCGGAGACTCAGGGTGGCTTACAATTTTTGGGATACAACCCAGTGTGCTCAGCAATAGCCTTCATTCCATTGTATGTGCCTGCTTATTACTAAGCGGCTTATTACTAAGGTCAGCTAATTGCCCCCAACAATCTTGGGCCCTCAATTTACCTACCCTGAGAGGATGGAAGGCTGAGTCAACCTTGAGCCTGGTGGGATTCGAGCCTGCAATAATTGCAGGCAGCTGGAACTAAGTGCTAGGCTATTAACAGCCTGCACCACCAAGGCCCTTGAGGGACCACCTGTCTCCAACTGTTTCTGGTCCTTGGTATACTTGGAAAGAGTGGATGGACTGAGAGTCCCCTTAATTAAATTTTATCATCTTGTGGAACCAAGGAAGTATGCCTTCTCTGTTGTGGTCCCTACCTTCTGAAACACCATCTTCCTAACATGGGCATAACTCCAATTCTTCAGGTGTTCTGTAAATTTATTAAGACTTGGTTTTATTCCCAGTTCTGCGATTAGGATTTCTAGGGAGACCCTGTTGTCTTTTTTTAAAATGTTATTTATATGGTTTTGTCCAGGTAGTCATTTATTTTTTTTTAATTATTGTGAATCTGCATCACTGTGAATCAAGTTCAACACCTTAACTATTTCACTGCAGTGGGTATCTTTGTAAATTTATATATCATAGCAAATACGTTGGTAGATTTTTTAAATATATAATTCATTATTACTTTATTACTTTTTAATTGAAATACATAGAACAATTACAAGCACAGATAAAATTGGCTATCCTGGAATATTATGTATATAGCTGAAGCTGTACAGATGCACAGATGTAAATGTATATACATACTTAAATATATAGGGGTTCACTTTCAAGAACATTTAAGCCAGAAGAAGTTGCAGGAGAAGCTCTCCTCCTATAAATAATTTCAGTTCTACAAGCAGGGACAGTCCCTCACTTTATCTGATAACTTATCTTGCAGTGCTGAACAGCACTTAGAGCCAGATTTTTCCTCCCCAACAATTGATCAAAATTTCTTCCTATAATTTAAATCCATTCATCTTTTGTAGATAAGGTGAACAATTGTTTCCATGCCTGCGGTAGTTGGTGACCAGGATACTGTTGTATTAACTGCACACTTGTGACTATATAGAGTTTCACAGTTGTTATCATGCTCAAAAAAAGTCATTGATCTCTTTTCTCCTCAGCATGAATAAGAAGAATATTGCTCAAGTCAAGAAAGTATTTTTGCTGGTTTTTGCAATATCTTGGTTATAAATTAATCAAAGTTGGCTTTATTTTTCTTTGGCGCACTTATTTCCCATGTTTCTTTTAAAGATTTCTGGTCAGCGTAAAAGGAATGCCACTGTCAATTTTACCACTGAAACAACTCTATGAGATAGACAATGCTGGGAGATGGTGAATGGCTCAATATTACACTAATCGTCCTGTACAATCATAAGCACTTTCAGGTTTAACATGCAAGGAAATGTTCTCTCAGTTTCCAGATCTACAGATCTAAGAGAGGCTCATGCCTCTGATTGTTTGGCTTATTGGTATGAGTTTATGTTTGTTTAATACATCATAAAAACAGAAAGGCATATTCAAAAGGAGTTGGAAATGTACATTATTTGTTTAGTACATTTCCATGATGCTATTCTTTTGCTATGGAACTCAAGGCAAAGAATCCCAGTAGTTTCCAAATGGTATCCCACTTAAGTACCCTTAGATCATTATACATAGAAAAAACTGACTACATGCTTCACTTGACTCCAGATGACTGCCAGGCATCCTCCAAGGCACAACAATAAATCTTAGCTCTCTGGAAACTCTACCTGTATTCTGCAGCTGAATAACAACAGGCACTTCAAGGACTAACATAAATTCAGTCCTTTATTGCTTTATTGCTAAAAAGAAAGAATACACATACATTCAAACACAGAGAGAGACAATACACACACAGTGCATGCACGCAAGAATTCTGCTTACTATAGAATATAATAAGCAGTCTACAAAGATCATTTCCAGAGTTTATATTGTAAGCCTTTACTGACTGCCTTTTTGAGACTATTCTTATTCTTGAGCCTTGAGTATTTGTTCCATGTTTACATAACAATGTCTAGGCTAAGAATGTTAATTTCCCCAGGTCATTACCTTCAACCCCTATATCTTCTCTCCCTATTTACTTTTTCCTTTCCTCTCCTACCTGATGCACCTTGTCCCATCTTCTTGTGATCATGTGAGACTATGAGTATTATGTCTCTCCTTCCATTCCATTTCTTCATCATCTGGAGCTGATCAACCTCTCTACCTAAACCCTAGCTGTCTGCAAATCTTAGGAAGGATATGGTACTATAGAGGGAGAAGTTGTTTTCTAAAGGTCAAAAAGATAGCAAAGTTTGAAAGTTTGGTTGGTAGGAAGAATGTTAAAATGGCTGCTCCCTATCAATTCCCAGAAAACATCTATAGTTAGACAAATAGTTGCTTTAGTCTGGCAAGATTCTGTCTATAAATGAAAAACAATAAAGGAAACTACTCAGAAGTAAGTTGAAAACACAGATCATCTCAATTTTTTCTTCCTCTGAGTGAGATGTGATGTCTGTGTGGCTGATGAGTGCTAGGGGAGAGGTAAGAAATTATCAGAAGAGAAAAATGGAAATCTGAATCTATGCACAAAATTCTTGAAGGCTGGAGATGAAATAAATAAAAATAAAATCTGTGCAAGTACAGGAAATGGACCAAGAAGCTTGGTGTTTGGCTTCTTGTATGGTCATGTGGAGGGGAGAATTCTGGTAAAAAGTCAGATGTAATCTGCAACAGCAATGAAGTGGAACTCCTGAAGATGATAATTGGCAAGTGTTTGAAGGAGGCTATAGAGAATAAGGTAGGTGAACTTGATGGAGATAGGCAAGATCCATTCAAAAGCAATGAGGAAAAATATACTTTAAATGCAAAACAAGTAGAAAATACCTTCCTAATTGAAGCCCTGCAGACTGTGAATTTTTGCATGATGCAAAATCAAAGATTACAGTCTCCTTGGTTCAATAAATATGTAGACTGTAAATCTGAAGGTAGCCAGTTCCCAATGCTACAGGAAACACAGGAAAGCTGAATAAAGTTGTAGATGATAGTTCATGCAATTATGAGCAGTCTAGTGTACTCTGTGATAAGTATTGAAGGTAAGAAGCAGCCATATATAGTTTTAAAGTAGGAGATTCAAAAACCAAAGAAACCCAAGCCTATTGTCTATCACCTCAGTAAAAAGAAAGGCAGATTCTTGTTGAATGTTATGAAAAATTTTGTAGTAGTAAAAGATGTTCAACAGTGAAACAAGTTACCAAGTGAGATCATGAGCACCTCTTTTCTGGAGATATTGAAGGAGAAACCACTTTCAATTCTATAATTTTCTCTTTACACTTTGGTGAAATTAAGCATGCATCAACCCAATCACAAATTTGAATGGAAGAACATGGGGAAATCATAAAGTCACAGAATATAAAGTATAATAACTTCAAAAACTTAAATTGACTGTAATATTATATATTTATAACTCATAATCAAAATGGAAATGATGACATTCTTGCTTCAAACATGGGGAAAGTTAGCTCTGGCCTGGAACATAAATTGTGCTAGAGATTTCTAGTATTCAATTTTAAAACGTATTTTCAACACCAGAATTGAGTGCTGAAATATATGAAGTAATAAATAAAATATCTTTGATCATGGTACAACTGCAGCAAAGATAAACAATTTTAAATCTTTAAAACAAATAGCTTATATTAGGAATGGGTAGCCTGAAGGCCTCCAGCAGAATTTCAGGGTCTAATAACCCCACCCAGCATGGGGAATGGTAAAAGATGCTTACAGAACATGTGGAAGATCATGGCTTTTCTACTCCTGATTGGTATAAAAATATTTTCATGCAAATAGATGCATTTCCATCCTAGGAAATGCATGCCAGACAAAGTGCTATCATGACTGATTTAAACACAAAAACAACAAGAAGAATAAATTTCTAACCCTAAGATTGTGGGTTCAAACCATATTCATCTGGATTCCCATACCAGACAAGTGGATCTTTGAAACGGAATATATGTACCTTAAGGCAGTATTTCTCAGCCCTGGCAACTTTAAGATAGGGAACTTTAAATCTGGGAACTTCAATACAAGTATTCTTGAGCCATTATATCAGAGTTATACAATCTGAAGCCCAAAAGGTTTGAGTGCAACTATTCCAAATCTCCAAATGTTGTTACCAAATGGTAGTTTTTAATATGAAAAAGCAGAAATTATTAAATTCATGCTATGAAGATAATTATAGTAACTGCATATAATGTCAATTAAATGTAAATAAATATGTTTAGTCCACTTATTTTTGGAGTATGGCTCTCTGCATCTGCTGAAAAGCTGAGTGCAGTCTTTCACTCAGAAAAAGTTACACAACCTATGAAAAAATACCCCTGGATCAAACCCCAAAGTCTCTCTAGTGTCAAAGCTGAAAACAGCAGTAGAGCCAATGCTACTTGGAGAAGGCATTCTGAAAAAAATGAATTCTTGATCTGGTTCTACACAAAATAATCTTCAATTTTATGTGCTCAGATTTTACATGGAAAAAATGTCACTGCAAGGACCAGGATTTTCTAACTTTCAGAATGTATTTCCCATGACAATGTTTCTTAAATTGTTTGATTCAATTATCCTTTGGTCTGGCCTCAATTACCCCTTTCCAACAACAACAGCCATGACCCACCTCAAGCTGTGTTGTTTTACAGAAGTGTCTCAATAGCAGTAGTCCGAGATTGGATCCTTACTTACAAATAAGCAATTACAAAATGCTGCATTTCCCCAAGGTATGTCTGTTACCCCATTTGGGGGTAATTACTCCCTATTTAAGAACCACTATCCTATGAAGTAAGAATAAAAGCAGAATTAATAGAAGTCCCACTTTAGTTTAAAGTATTATCAGATTAACACATTATTTTGTTCTATTTCACTTACTCAGTAAATGCAGTTTACCAGATTTATGCTTTTGACAATGCATGTTTGCCTGGGTGTGCATATTCATGCGCAGCCATTTAAAAATGTTGCCAATCTTTTCTCTTCATTTTTAAACATATTGCATTGTCAGAAGTACAGTATATGGTTTTGTTAGTTGCTTCTAGAAGTAGATCAACGTGAAAGCAATTTCTCATTAATAAAAAAGAATCAGGAAAGCTTTTTGGAGGCATTTCATAATTATCTCTCCTATTCTTTGCTGTATCCTTTGTCTGTTTTATTCTTTTTCTTAGGTTTTGATGTACATTTTAGTGAAAAAGTCATAAATTTTGAGGTAGTTAATGGGTATTTATATCTTTGGGTTAAAAATTGAGACCAACCATTAGGTGACATAAAGTTATCAGCACAACTCAAACCCTAAAACTAAATCTAACCCTCTTTAATAGTAGGTCACCTGGCAGTTAGCACAAATCATTTTAAAATACCACCCATTTGATGTTTTATTATAACCACCCCTATTAAAAATATTTCTATTGCTCCCCTTGTCTGTTATTTAATTTACTGCTGTTTTAGTTTTAGTTTATTGTTTATTTGATTTCAAAAATTGTAGCACTAAAACATTTTAGACAGTTTTAGTCATGTTAGACCTCTCAGCGCTGGTGAACTTCTATGGATTCTAGTCCTCATATCATGTCTTATTGCTTATCATTTGGTGATGCAGGAGTGTTTTCCTTCTGAGGGCACTTGTTCTCTGTCCTGTCTCCCAGCCCCCCAATATCCAAAACCTTTATGCTTACATGTTTTAGAGATCTTTTTTTAATTGTAAAATGAGAGCTAGTTCCGGCCAGGGCAGAAGAAAATAACCTGAGCCAGATTATGTAACAACAACGGTGAACAAGTGGCTACCATTCTTCCAGTTCACAAATGTGCTCATCTGCCCAATGGTGCTATGCAGATAATAGAAATCGGTGCAAAAATTAAATTTTGTTTGAACTATAAAGAGGATTTCCATTTAGTACTTGGCAGTTGATGGTGTTTTCTTTAGTGATTTTCCTATTCTTAAAGTAGTCTTGATTAACAAAGAGCTGTATCCATGAATTACTACCTGAAAGGCTTTTATTTTTGATATGAGAAGAGTCTGATACCTGCTTTTTTATATTGCCCCTTTCCTACCAATAACATTATTTACCTGTGTATTTTTAAAGGGCTGAATTTATTTTGAAATATTATTTTTAAACTCTATAAAGTGCTTTCAGTTTGTTCTGTAAGAAGTGCCATACCAATATTTGTAATAAAAATAATTTTAATTACTTGTTAGCTGATTTATACAATTCATTCCCCCCCATAGTGTGCAAGTGATATATCTGTATATTTATCAAAGAAGGCAAGTCTCTGTAATGTTGGGGTTCATTTTCTTTGATGGATTCCCTTTCCTAGAGGTGCACAAATCCTATCATTTTCTAGTTCCTGAATCAATATCATCTTAACAGATTAGATGGTAAATGTCTGAAGAGAAAATAGCTTGGTTACATTATTCTTCTGAAAGCAGCTAGTGTGTTGTTTATTCTCTTCTCACATATATAGTTGCTATCATAGTCTCACTGACTGATGCTTCAGCCTTGAATCTCTGAACTCTTGGACTTCAGATTTTTTTTTCCCTGTGTGTTTATTTGCAGTACTGCCCTCCCTTTCACAAATGGTGAAAAAAAAACTTGAACAATTTGTGGGAAAGAACTTTGTATCTGTACCTTACTGTTCTATATAAACAGAAAAGAGAGAGAGAGAGATAAAGTTGAACAGAGCAGAGACCATTAAAGACACAGTGCAAAAAGATTTAATTTCCCCATTTGCCAGCGTGAGTGTGAATCAGCAGCCCAACAGAACAAAGCCTGGCATTTTCAGATCCTTTGCACAGAAAGTAGTCATGCCATAATTTCTTCAGCAAGCCATAGGCTGGCATGGTGACATTTGCAGCCCCTCGCTTTGACAAACACTATTCATTTCTGGCTGAGGATCTGCTGCCTGTTTTGGTGGTTGTGCCAGTCACTTTTGTTTCATGCTGAATATGATAATGCCTTTGCTGACCCCACACAGGTGAGACAAGGGAGAAGAACCGAAGAAACATCACATTTGTATGAAATGGAATGTGACAGCTTAGAAAGGAGACAAGTTCTCTCATTAGCAACTGCCAGCAGTTTTGTGCTGAAAAGATCCCTGCCTGCCTGAGTGCAAAATTCAGTTCCTTGGGCCTTAGAAATATTTCCACTGAAATTATTTCTCATGTACCTACACTAAAATTCTTACTATTTTCTCTATATTATTTTCTCCTGGGGTTTATGTTTCTGAGAAAATCCACCATTCATCTGACCTTTGTACAGATTTTGTATTCTTAATTTTCTTTCAGGGGGCATTCTGGCATTCTTCAATTTGGCATCTCATTATAGTGAGTAGGGCATCTTTTAACATTTAATTTATTTTGCTCAGTATAATTAAATTTTCTCTTTTATTTATTTTAAAAACAAACTTTATTTACAAATATTTAAAAAAACATACAAATTTTAAAAACTATTAAAAAGCAAACATCATTAATTACATTTTATCTTGAAGTGGAGTGATCCTGGTACACATTTTAATCAAAGTCTGGCACGTCTTCCTTGACATTCATATATTTATCTACCAAAAAGTGCAATGTAACACAATAATATTCTATTTTTATGTTGTAATATAACTATTAAAATAAATACTTACTTCATTCTTCATACAATGGAAGCGATGTTCCATCCCAACACCATGGAAATTTCCAAAAAGCTCAGGTACTATCAAATTTTAGATAAGGAAGGGAAACTTAAATCACTGCAGGAATTAGAGGCCCAAGAAATATGTATTGATAAATGGTCTTACTTTCAAATTAAAAATAAATTTTCATATAATTATACTTACCTTTAGTTTTCCAGTCTAACCATCTTATTAGGCTGTGCAGCAGTAAACCTTGGGTGTGTGAGCAGACACAAACTGAAGATTTATTGCCTTTCTATAGCTTTGTTGGATTAAATAAATTGGCAGGGTTAAGCTATATACAAGTGGGTGGAGAACCAGTATGATCATTGAAGGATAGTAAGAAGTAAAGAAGACTGAATGAAATTAAGAATTAGGCTGCATCCTCATTTCATCTCCTTAAAAATCTTGCATCTGTGACTGAACAAGCGCAAGGCTGGCTCTGATTAAAAGATATACATGAACTTCTCAGTGTGGGCCTCAGCATCCAATAGGTTGCAGCAATAACTACATGTGCATAGTTATATAATTTTATATATAATTTCTGGCTACCCATTTTGATGATGGCCACTGATCTAAGTTAAGTTAAGTTAAGTTTATTGGACTTATATGCCACCCTCTCTCCCTAGGGACTCAGGGCAACTCACAATATAAAATTACACAATACAAAATTAGAATTCATTAAAACTCAATTAAACTCCAGCCCAATAAAATCTAAAACCGATAAAACTTAATCTAAAATACAATTAAACCCCCTCACCCCCTTTCACTTCAGTCCAGGCTGGCCTGCTGAAACAGCCACGTCTTCAGGTCACGGCAGAAGGAATGGAGGTCTGGGGCTAACCGGAGCTCCAAGGGGAGCTGATTCCATGGGGGGGGGGTGCTCCCACCGAGAAGGCCCTACCCCTGGGTGTTGATAGCCAACACTGTCTGGCCAACGGCACCCCAAGGAGGCCCTGCCTGTGGGAGCGTACAGGGTGATGGGAAGTCAACGCTGGCAGGAGATGTTCCTGCAAGTACTCCGGCCCCAAGCCATGTAGACTTTGTATATTAACACCAACACCTTGAATCTCACCCGGAGGGTAACCGGCAGCCAATGCAGCTGATTTAGACTATTTTTTTAAAAAGCCCTTGACAATTCTGTAAAGAACTAAATTCTCTCTGACCACTTATAGATAGATAGTTATTTATTTATTTATTTTATTTTATTGGACTTATATGCCGCCCCATCTCCAAAGACTCGGAGCGGCTCACAATTAAAATGTACAATACAATAAATATTTAAAAAAGGATTAAACAATTATAAAGCCCAATAAAACCAAATTAAAATAATTAAAATTATCCCATACCCCTGGTGAGGTAGTCACAGCCCGATTTGGTCAAACAACCAGGTCTTTAAATCGCGGTGGAAGGTGGGAGGTCAGGGGCCAGACGGAGGTCCAGAGGCATAAGTCGGGGACTGCTACAGAATAGGCTCATCACCAGGGGACCACCAGCCGACACTGACTTGCCAACGGGACCCCGAGGAGTCCTTGCCTATGTGCCCTCACAGGCGGGTGGCACTCGATGCTCGGCAGGAGACGCTCCCTTAAATATTGTGGACCCATGTCATGTAGGACTTTGAATGTTAAAGTCAGAACCTTGAATCTCACCTGGAGTGCAACCGGCAACCAATGCAGGCCGCGCAGGAGGGGTAATATGGGAGAATCGGGTAACTCCCATCACCACCCGCGCGGCCACATTCTGCACCAGCTGCAATCTCCAGATGGTATGCAAGGGCAGTCCTAAATAGAGAGCGTTGCAGTAGTCGAGTCGCGAGGTGACAAGGGCATGGGTGACTGTACGCAGGGCATCTCGGTCCAGAAACGGGCGAAGCTGGGGAACCAGCCGGACCTGGGCAAAGGCCCCCCTGGTGATGGCCCCCACCTGTTCCTCCAATTGGAGCCACGCATCCAGGAGGACCCCCAGGTTCTGCGCCCTATCCACAGGGGGCAACACCACTCCCCCTATGGTCAACGATTGGTAGTCCTGACTGGACTGAGATGCCGGTATGTACAGCCACTCAGTCTTGGCTGGATTGAGCCGAAGCATGTTAGTTAGAATTCTTTATTGGCCAAAGAGCTTTGGTGGCTCAGGCTGCTAAATGCCTGCTCTTAAGATCCAGCTGTCTACAATTACTGTAGGCTCGAATCCCACCAGGCTCAAGGTTGACTCAGCCTTCCATCCTCTCGGGGTAGGTAAATTGAGGAGCCAAGATTGTTGGGGGCAATTAGCTGACCTTGTAAAAATGCCGCTTAGTAATAAGCAGGCATATACAATGGAATGAAGGCTATTGCTGAGCGCATTGGGTTGTGCTCCAAAAATTGTAAGCCGCCCTGAGTCTTCGGAGAAGGGTGGCATATAAATGTAATTTTAAAAAAATGTGATTGAACACACCAGGAATTTGTCTTGATGCATATGCTCTCAGTGTACATAAAAGAAAAGATACATTCGTCAAGAGTAAAGAGTCATAAGGTACAACACTTAATAATAGTCATAGGGTACAACAAGGAACCAAATCATATTAGGAAACAGTCAATAAAGTCATTAGGATACAAGCAACAAGGTTATAGTCATACAGTCATAATTGGGAGGAGATGGGTGAAAGGAAGGATGGGAGGATTAATAGTAATAGTAATGTAAACTTAGTAAATAGTTTGACAGTGTTGAGGGAATTATTTGTTTAACAGAGTGTTTAGCAGAGGAAAAAACTGTTCTTGTGTCTAGTTGTTCTGGTGTGCAGTGCTCTATAGCATCGTTTTGAGGGTAGGAGTTGAAACAGTTTATGTCCAGGATGTGAGGGGTCTGTAAATGTTTTAACAGCCCTGTTTTTGACTCATGCAGTACACCGGCCCTCAATGGAAGGGAGGTTGGTAGTAATTGTTTTTTCTGCAGTCCTAATTATCCTCTGAAGTCTGTGTCTGTCTTGTTGGGTTGCAGAACCAAACCAGACATTTACAGAGGTGCAGATAACAAACTCAATAATTCCTTTGTAGAACTGTACCAGCAGCTCCATAGGCAATTTGAGCTTTCTGAGTTGGCGCAGAATTGTGAAGTTATAGATTATTGTGAGGTTATAGGTTACTGCCTTCTTCTCATCAGAAGCCTGAAAGCTTCTGATGTAAATATAAGGCAGTTCGTATAATATGTATAAATTGTAGGATGATGACCAGGCTGAGCCTAAGGGAGGAGTCAAATGCATCATCAATCTTGAGTCCCTTCATGCCCACAACAGATCTAAATCCAGCCCACCTTGAATTCCATTGGTTCTTTTGCTTTGACTGTTAGTAGTTCAGATTCTTATAACAGGCTTAAGCTTGCAATAAATCCTTGTATTCACTTGAACTGCCTGGAATTCCTGATTTCTGTGCATGACATAAATTTAAATATAAAAATGTGCAAGAATTTTCACATGGACTTTAACAAATATTTGAGGGTGCTAAAAATGTGGAAATTAAAAAAAAACAATCAAAAATGACATTTATCCAGCTGTAGTCTTCATTTTTCCACAGCTGTTTTTGGTGATAGCAGAACTTAATCCTTACCTTGAATCTCAGGTAGTAAAGGAGACTTATCAGCATGCAGCATCCAGTTTCATAAATATTATGGTGAACGGTTTAATTCATCCGCTGCCATCTAGCTAGATTAATTCTAATTTCATTCTGTTCATAATGCTGTGCATATATTAAAGGCAATAAATACATAGTAAAATTTTGAAGGACACTCATATATAATTCGAAATATTTGATTATATCAGGGGAGGGGGAGAAGAAGAGTATCTAAATCAATCAATCAGTCCACAATATGCCACCAAACCTGTTTCTACATGAAACTGCTAGGTGAGGTCAGATGTTAGGTTGAGGTTTGGTATTATCAGAATGCAGAATGATATCAAAATGTACATCTCAATCCAGATCTGCACTGGTAATACTGCCAAGGTACTAAGTGTTTCTTTCCACCCCTCTGTGATCCGCCAGGAAACAAATGACTCCCCCTTTGCAATGAAATTTCTGTAGGCATTAGTTGTTTCATTCACAATGACAGTTGATACTATATCTCTCCAAGATGGCTATTTCAGTAATGCAAATCTATCTAAAATGAGGTGTTGGCATGGCATTGGAGGTTTTACAGTATTTCTGAAATGAAAGAGATGCTTCCCCAAACATGCTATAGTCATTGCGCAGAGTTTCTGCCAATCATATATTCTTGTAATATTATACTTGATAATGATACGGGTGATAAGATTTCAGACTCAGTGATATTCTGATTTTTAAGGATCTAAAAGCTTATTTTCTTTTAATTCTTGTTAAATAAATAATGGGAAGAAAGTATTCCATTGTTACTGATAAATTGAAATTGAAATGAGTAAAATTAGATCTTGGATACAATACAATTTATTAATTGGGATAGCAATCATTTAATCTTTGTCCAAGAGGAGAAATGAAAAAATAGTAATAGTGGGTCAACACATTTTTCTATGCTCTACTCCCATTCAAAGGGTCCTCTGTATATTGAGAGAAAAGATGCTTGTGGAAGTTTCACTTTGAGGAAGTGAAAGAAACAAGGAACAATTAAAAATCACATCTCCCCCTTACATTTTCATTTCCTACTTATTATTTTTCCTAGAAGCAATTTATTCTGTAATGGGAAGCAAAGACAATTGGTAAAAGCAGCCTTCCCAAATGTAGTGTCTTTTGGTTATACTGAGACTACAGTTCTAGGAATTGTAATTTCTATGTAATTCCAATTACCTGCAGCTGCATATGAAGATTGCGCAAGAAAAATCCTTGATTTGTAACAAGAGGATTAAAAGAGAGAGGTTCAGAATGTGAAATGTTGGAATATGCCCATGAAAATTAAATGGAAGAGTGAGCTAGCTATGCTTATTCATTATGGAAGATTCCCCCCAATCTCTTTCATTACACATGAGAGTGGAAATCTACAATCATGTTATGGTATTTCAGTCAGGAGCATTGTTTCACAATTGTCCTCTAGTGTACAACTAGTTCCTCTGTCTTGGTAACTTCATGTATAAAACTACACATTTGGGACTGGAAGGTTGTTATTATTACATGCCATTGAAGGAAAGATGATGTTTGTCTGGCAAGAAACAGTTGTATTATTTTCATCATTCTCAGGAAGGACTATAGTACGATCCTTTCTCAGAGTAAAGCACTGGAAGGAAAATGCTTCCTGAGATTTTCCTGTGAGTATGTAGAAAGATGAAAATACAGTATTGGCTAGGCTGTGATGGAAAATCTTGCCTCAATTTAGCAAGTCAGCAACTTGAGTGAGGAATGTTGGGAGGATATGCCAGAGATCTTAGTCCCAATGTTACTGGAGCAGCTTTCTGGCATTTACCAATTGACTAGAGATTTCAGCTTACCAGATCATGAGATCTGAGAAAATCCAAAGGAGCTTAGTGGTTCTTCACTACTGTTGTCTAAATTTTTTTTCTGAGTCTTGAAACTATCATTACACATTAGAAGACATTAGAATACTTTATTGGCCAAGTGTGATTGGACACACAAGGTATTTGTCTTGGTGTAAATACTCTCATAAAAGAATACATAAAAGAAAAGATACCTTCATCAAGAGTCAAGAATCATAACATACAACACTTAATGATAGTCATAGGGTACAAGAAGCAATCAAATCATATTAGGAAACAGTCAATATAAATCATAAGGATACAAGCAACAAAGTTACAGTCCTACAATCACAAGTGGGAGGGGATGGGTGATAAGGAGTGATGAGAAGATTAACAGTAATAGTAGTAGACTTTGCAATAGTTGATCATGAATATACCAACTTTGACTTCATGTTCTGGACTTTCATTTGCCTGAATGTAACACACTGTCTCTGACACCAGTGAATTCTGCAAATTGTGCATATTTTTTTTCTTTGTTAAAAATGTTCCATGATGGCCTTCAGTCTGAAAATTATAACATCAAGGTATGTATATCTGTTTAAGATGTTGATGTATTATTCTAGCCGAGACTTTTCTTCATTGTATTTATGCCTCTCTCGTTCTCTCTACTTCCTACTAACTAAAAGAGAGAAGAAAACTGACAAAGGAAAACTTTGGCTTTGGTTCAAGAATACACATTATCCTTATAAGAACACAAGCATCTGCTTTGTTATATAAGATCAAGATCTGTTCAGCATGCTGAGCTGAGTACAGAATTAGTTATAAACTAAAACAAAGGAATGAGATCTAAGTTACTCATGTCATGAGATATTTAAGTCCCATTGATTCCAAACTTGATTAAATCTGTACCTAATTCTTTATCTCCAAGAATGACCAGTGAGGTGTATTTGGAAGATTATAAACAATGCATATTCTATGTAGGTTTTCATTTCTTATTCCTAGCCTGAAAAACAGCTTCTGCATCAGAAGCTTTTACTGAGCTAAGTACTGTCTCTTAGATTTATAACCATATTTAATCATTTTAAAGTGCCTCATAGGAAATATCCATCAACATGTATTTTATTAAAAAAAACAAAAAAAAACATGTATTTTATGACAATGATTCTGAGAGTTAGTTCTAGAATGTGTGAAAATGACACTGCTAATACACAAAAGGTTATTCACTGAACTCAGAGTTCCAACATTCTAGGAAAGGATGAAGAAACATTCTTCTAAGTGACATCTTTCTTTTCAACAACCATTCATCTTTGTTCTTTACCAAAATACCTTATTTTACCATTGAAAAGTCTATTGGGCTTCAGTATAGCACTGTTTATTGGGGTTCTCTTAATATCCTACTATTGCACTCTCCAATGGTAAATTATTTTCAAAATTCTGCCTAAAAAAACCTGTGGGGATTTGCTCAAGCATGCGCACACATGCATACACAGACACAAACTAATTTCATTCTTACATAGCTAGGTTTATCTGAACTGTAGCTCATTTCAAGGGAATTATTCTGACTGTTGATGTATGAGATAATATAAAAAATAAAAAAACTCCTAAAAATGTGAGTCTCTTCTTGTATCACTGGCTTCCAAGTTATGAATCCACCTTAAACCTAAGGTTTGTCCTACCCTATCTTTCATTTAAGTACATTGCCTCAGTTTCTGCATTCAATCCTTGAGCTCTCCCCACCCCCACCCCCAATATTATCGCTTACCCCGCTGAACAGGGTAAGAGGATGATAGGAAGCTTCCAGGCTTTGTTTGTTATTATTATTTATTTATTTATTATTTGAACTTGTATGCCGCCCCATCTCCGAAGACTCGGGGAGGCTCACAACTAAAAAATACAAAAACAATAAATACTTAAAAAGCGATTAAACTAAGTTACAAGCCCAAATACTAAAAAAATGTACAATAACAAACATTAAAATCCATCCCTCCCCCCAAGGAGGGGTCACAGCCCGGGCTGGTCAAATAACCAGGTCTTTAACTCACGGCGGAAGGTGCGGAGGTCAGGGGCCAGACGGAGCCCCAAGGGCAGTTGATTCCAGAGGTCAGGGGCCATGACAGAATAGGCTCGCCGCCGGGGAATCGCCAGCTGGCATTGACCTGCTGATGGGACCCCGAGGAGTTATTGAAGGACAAAGGCTGGCGGTTTGAAAACAAAAGTTACATCAGCCTTAGTTGAGTAGGCAAGTTGAGTAACTTTGAAAGGAAAATTAGGAACAAACATCCCAAGGAGCTGTTTATTATGAGATCTACTTATTATCCCTCCAATGAAACACTAGAAAGTTCCTAAAATACTCCAAGGCTAAACACTGGAGAAAATAGAGTCACTCTGTGAATGAGATGGGCAGTCTCAATAATTAATAAATAAAATAAAGTAGCATAACATAATCAATTCTATATTTGCAGTAGGAAATTCAGCTAGTCCTTTGAATTAATTCTGTGAATTAATTTTTTAAAATGATCTATAACTTTTAAGCCAGTTTTCTTAAAGTTAAATAGATTAGCTAAATCTATTTAATGCCAACCAATTCTTTGCTGTGTCCTTCCCTTGGTGTTTTAAATACTCAATAAACAACAACAAGAAAAAGCTTTACCAAAGCCCTGAGACATATCAAGATGATATGTTTTATTCATTGAATAACAAATTAGCTATATTTGCATAAGTTAGTTTAAGTTTATTTAAGCCTTTTCTGAAGCATACAACTACCTTTCATTCACCTGGGGTTGCCTTTCTGGCTGCAGAGGTGAACTTTTCAGTCTGGTCCTGGCTCTCCACGATTTTGAAATTCAGCACTGGACAGTTCCTAAATAGTTTCTAAAATGTGCTCAATATATAAATGAGAGCCGAAACAGTTTTGAAGGAAATGGGAAACTGTTTCTGAAAGAAGCAAAAAATGAACATTGGCTTACCTGAATGTACTTTCTCTCCTGTGGCAAAGAGAGTCCAGAGCTCTCTCTGGCTAGGCTCTTGTCCTCACTGATTGGACTGAGTCTGCCTAATTGATTGTAGCTCCGCCCTGCACCATAGGCCACACCCCAGCTTTCGACGAAGCATTTGACAGACTGGATGTGACTCTGTATAACCAATGATAAAAACAAACATCATTGCTCCCCCCAACTGACACCCCAGACCAGACAATTAAGGGTGGGGCTGGACTCTCTTTGCCACAGGAGAGAAAAAACACTCAGGTAAGCCAGTGTTTATTCTCCTCTCTGTGGCTGCTGTAATAAACACCAAGTGGGAGTGAAATGACTCTTCTTGTAATTAATTGGGAAGCTGTGGTCCTGCAATAAGGAAGCCATCAGATGGAGGTTCCTCAAGGCACTGCTCTGCGAGGATAATTGTATTTTAATATCATCCAGGTAGCATTGCATCCTTACCGGGATAGTTTTTCCCTTACTTTCAATGCAGCTAGTATTTTAGTGAGTACCCAAGTGGAAGAAGATAGACCAAAGGTAGAAGATAGACCAAAGGTAGAAGATAGACCAAAGGCCCTGTATTGAAAGTGTCTCCCAGAATAGCTGAAGCACAGGAAACACCTCTGCACTTGGAAAATCCTGATATGCATGTATGCCTCTGTAAGATCAATGAGGTGAGGAAGTCACCCTCCCGAATGCTCTCCAGAATGGATTGTAGTGAATGCATCTTGAACCACTTGTAGAACAAATATTTATTCAGCCTGTTAAGATCAAGAATAGCTCCCCACCCCGCAAGGCTTTAGGAATAACAGACAGTCAGGAGTAGAATCCCTTACCCTGTTGACTCAAGGGAATTGTTTGGTTCAAATATCTAGCAAATGCTGAATAGCCTGTTCCATAAACTCCCTTCGAGATGCCTCCCTGGAAACAGGACAAAGCACATAGAACCTGGGGGGTTGTGATCTAAATTCTAAGAAAAGACCATATCTAATTGTATCTAGAACCCAAGCGTCAGATGTTGTAGCTTCCCACTGGTTGACAAAACTAGATAATCTGCCCCCAATGGGGGAACTACAACCACAATTAATGGGAGTGATGGAAAAAGTGATTTCCTCCCCCATGAAAGGACTGCTTGCCTGAGTACTGTGGCCTGTCCTTGACAGCTCGTTTCTGCGACTGTTCCTGGCCTGCCTGTGTGGCCCTTGAGCCCCGGTACTGCCCTCTACTCTGAAGGTTGATCTACAGGAATATGGAGCTGCCCTGTAACCTCATAGTTCACCTTGACAGGGAGGGGAGGTATTTTCTCTTGTCCCTGGTTTCAATTAGATGGGGTTCCAAGGCTTTTCCCCAAAATTTGTCCCCCTGAATCATGGCAGATGCCACCTTTTAAGGACTATCTACTTATGGTACAAGGATCTGCAAGGATCTAGTAAATTCAGAACCCATGGTAAAATAATGACGTTCATTAGCAGACAACATGGCCACTGTGTCAGGGGACATCAGTTGTTTGTTGACTACATTTAAAAATATTCTTGGATCTGCACTATCTCAGGTCTCATAATTGGTTCTGCAAAGAATTGGTCTGGAGGGGCTGGTGTCTCTTCTACTATCTCCCCAACATCTACCTCCGGCCCCAACTGGGTCATATTCCTAGCCTTGAACAACAAAGAATGGAACAGATTTGATTTGAATAGGCCAGAGAAGGCTGATCTTTCTGGAATCATGCCTTCATCTTCAGAGAGGATCACACAGGTCCACAGCAGTAGGTGTAAATGTGACCTACACCCCTGGTCTAGGCCTCTTAGGGGATTGTACGCATGATTCATCCTTGGAAGGCTGCCTGAGGAGCTCTTTCATAATCTCTGCTGTCTTCTATTAACTGTGGGTTAGTAGAGTCTAATGTTTCATCAAGTGACCAGGCCTGTAAACAGAGCCTATATGCAGGGTCAGGCCCAAGCTCAATTTGTAATATTGGAGCTTGAGCAGATGAAGCTGACTCATCTGGAGGTGACGATCTGAGGCTGCTCCCCACAGCAGCATGCTGGCTCTTCTCCACCTGCTTCTCCAAAGCTCTTTGTCTCATCATGGCATTCTGTTCTTCTGCCCTGGAAGGCTTTTTGGGTTCAGGAGCATTTCTTTTCTGCCTGCCCCTTGATCTGCCCCTAGAGGAGGAGGGACTGTTGCCACCTTCCTTCTGTGCATCCACCATCTTAGCTTGGACAGTAGGAGCAGTTGAGCCACACGAGGGAAAAACTGATTCCTGAGGGGAGGAGATGAGGGGTTACTTCCACTTTTAAGCCCCTTAACTTCCCTCTAGCCCCCCCCTTATAGTTAACACAGTCTCTCTTACCTCTTATCTGGCTGAAGCAGGCCTCAGAGGCCTATTGCTAGGCTGTAGCAACACCTGCTGGTCACTACCTACCTCCAGGCTGTGGCAGGCTCGTGGCCACGTAGTGGCAACTTCCATGCCCAAAGCAGCCACTGATTCAAAGGTGCGTGCAGGTCTACTGGGCATACCATGCGAGGCCTCAGCACTGTAACTGCTCCCCAGCACTGGTAACATGGTCGATTCCATGCCCCCAGCTGGACCTTGGGACGATCTGCCCACCGATTGCACTAACCGCTGCCATGCAATCATGAGCATCTGTTGGGATCAGGCTGATCTGCCCAATCACGTGGCCTGATACTGCTCTACCACACCTCTCAGCTGATTCCTTATTGGGCCGACTGCCCAGTCACGCAGGCTGCTGCTGCATGGCTGTGCTGTACAGCTGATGCTGTTATTGGGCCGATCGCCCAATGCCACCACCACACAGCCACAGTCCATGTGCTAGGGCCTCCACCCTGATTAGTCACCACCTGGGTGGGGATTATGGAAATCCCCCCTTTCCAGCTTCTGGCCATCCTGAGAGATTTTGGCTGTGGCTTTCAGCTGTGGATCTATTTTTCTTTCTTTAAAATATGTGAAAATGGCCTCAACTTCTCTGAAAAGTGGAGCTCCAGAACTCATGTCCCTCCTGGCTGGGACTGAGTTGAAAACTGAGGTGTGGTCTATGGCACAAGGCAGAGCTACAATCAATTAGGCAGACTCAGTCCAATCAGCGAGGACTAGAGCCTACCCACTCTCTCTGGACTCTTGCAGCCACAGAGAAGAGAAAGCTCTAGCTTTGTGCAAATCTATGTTGCTCTAAAACCCAAGAAGGCCAGACATGCCATTGAGGTGTGTATAGACAAGCATCTACTTTGTACCTGATTCCAGTACAGTTTGTTGTGAAAATCCTGGCTTTCCACCTTAGAGCCTAGACAGATGCAGGCTAGCAGCAAACTGAGCAATATTCCCAATGCGGGTAAAACAAAATCAAATACTCTCCTCCTCCTAAGTTGTGATTACTATTGTTACTGCTATTAAACTTGTTATTGTAAGTACAGTTCATATTTTGCAGATTCCAGAATTTTATTTGTCTCCTTATTTGTCATCTTTTTGCTGATGTTGTAACGAACACTTTTGGGGACCATCTAGATCAGGAAAATGGTGTGAAGAAATGCTTAAACTATTGTTCCTAATATTATTCCTGAGCTGAAATCAGCTTACTCCAATTACTTTCAAATAACATTTAAAAAGCAATAACAGGAAATCTGCTCATGGATGTCCTAAATCAAGGGTGGGCAAAATTTAAAAGATTGCAGGCTGCAATTAAGTTTCTGGAGAGCATCAGCTAATATTATTTTGATCCTAGTCCTTATGAAGCTCAGCTTGAACTTCTTTCATCTATGCCTCCATTTCAGGAGCCACATGGAAGGTCAAGATGAAGATCTTCAGTACACATTAGATTTTTTTGCTTCTTCCTCTTGAATATTTTTTTTCAAATGAACTAAGTCTCAGAGAGTTGGATCCATATTTCTAGATGGCCTATTGAAATCAACGTTAATTGTAAATCTAAAATTTATTCATTTGATTTAAAGGAGACTTTTCTGGGAAAAAAATCAATAGAATTTAACTTAATTGTAAATTTAAAATGTATTGATTTATAGGAGACTTTTCTGAATATTGTTATGTTTAGTTCCAACCCTTTCTTCAGTCATGTTGCAAAATTGAGTTATTCTTGGTATAATGATGATGATAATGAGGATGAGGATAATGGTAGTGATTACAAGATCATAAAAAGATTTTTTTTAAAAAATGAATAAAGTTTATTTAAAAAAAGAAAAAATATTTCAAGCATAGTGGAGTCTTAAAAACTTGGCTATAGTGTTGGTAATTAAACATTTTTTATTTAACTTGGCTGGAACAGGTTTGAATGACACCCTGACTACCAAAAATAAGTGGAAATAGGAAGTTAATTTCCTCATATACCTCCTGGGAGACTATGTAAGTGACATCTTAATGACAGAGAAATGAGAACAGAATAGGAAATCACACAAAGAGATTGTTTTAAAGTTTGTGTTATCACTAAGAAATAAAAATGAGATTTCTGCTGCTGAAGAAGAGAATTTACACAGCACAGAAGACCATAACATAATGCAGTGACACTGAAGTTGTTCACTGGTATTTGCAATCTGCTAAATATCCTACATTTGTATGCTTTGACAGTGCAATTTTGGATCTTCCCAGGAATCTGTCAGTGTTGGTACTGAGCAAATCTAAGAATATTGATATTAGCACAGCTGGGAATATGTAAATGCAAAAGATAGTACATCTTTTAATTCAGTTTTGAATTGATTTATTTAATGGAACCAAAGCTGTCCTAGTAGGTAGTAGGTGGCAGCTGCCACATTTCCCTTGTTGCCTAAGCTAACTAGTAACAGAAGCTGTCTCATCATCAATGTTCACAAGATTCAGTTGTCAGTCAGCTTAGCTGCTCTTTGTGAAATAGGAAAGGGGCTTGTAATCTTTTATCTCCAGCAGAAAAGCATCTTGGGTACTTTCTAAATTGAATGTATAAATATATCTGTTTACTTGGCCTTCTTTTCTGACAGTGGTAGCTCTGTCTCTCCAAGGATCCAGGAACTGTTATCTTTCCCACTAGTTGTGTTTACACATTATGGTAAGCCAAAAGGTGCTTTGTTTGATTTTGGCATATGCTGTGATCCCAGTTTGTATGTCATGCTCTATGACATAGTATAGTAGCAAACCCAAAAAGTTGTGATTTATTCTGTAAATTATAGATAACCAATAAGATTGTTTTCAAGTATCTAAGGCACTTCTGAATGCTGCTGCAGACTCTTATTAGCTTTTCCGTGCAAAGCATGTGATCTCCAATGAACCATAATCCTTCCACTAAGATTAATAAAAATAGAGAGCGTGATTTGCCCAAAGCCACTTTGTGAGGTACTACATAGCATTGTTAATACCATAAATTACTTCATGAATATTTCATAGAATGACTTGAATTAAGGCCGAGCTGAATGCTCATGAGTTAAATATTCAGATTGATTTGCATTAATTTTATTAAAGTTGTGTTGATTTTCATTAGTTCAATACTTGCCTATTTTATATTAAAGATCCTTTAAGAAAGCACTCGTAATAATACAATGCCATGTTTTCTTATTTAGAAGGAAGTTCAGTTGATTTTAGTATGACTTACTTTCAAAATAGGTTGTGTGTAATCATATATTGCCCAATTATAATTAAGTCATTTAATGATTCAATTGAGTATAATATAATTGAATATAATTGAGTCATTTAATGATAAAGTCATTTAATGATTGGTCAAAGCTAATTGGTCAAAGCTAATTACTGAACCGGTAGTAACACTGGTTAAATCCCACCCCTGGATAGAAGCTGTTTTTCTGCCTATTTGTCCTTGTTTTTATTATCCTGTACTATCTGCCAGATGGTAACAGTTAAAAAAAAAGGATGTGATGTATCTTTCAGAATGTTTTGAACTTTCTTAAGGCAGTGGGAATTATGAAGCTCTTCCAAAGAGGGGAGAGGGCAACTAATGATCCTCTGGGCAATGACGTTAACCCTCTGGAGTGCTGTCCTATCTGCCACTGTACAATTGGCAAACCATACATAGGTGCAGTAAGTTAAAATACTCTCTATGGTGCAGCAGTATAAAATGATATAAAATATAAAACTCCTTTCCACAAATAAAATGTGGGAGTTTTCCCATTACAGGTAAAACAAGCTCATTAAAATTACAAGTTATGGTAGCTTTTTCTTTTAAAGTAAATGTTAGAAACTTCAAGCTGACATGGTTTAGCTAACTCATATAAATTAAAATCAGTTTTAATATCCCTTTTCACTCTTACAGATAATCTGTATCTTTCTTATTCTTATTCTGCTACCCGAGGCTTGTGAATTTGAGGAATCTCTGCTGTTTTTAGAAGTGCACTTTTCTGGACAGAGAGCTCTGATGTCATTCCTGTGATCTGTTGAAGCCATCTCCCACTTAGGAGTCCCTTCTCTGACTGCTCCGACCACTATTGATATATGGATGAGACAAGAGAATCTGAACTGATGGAATGCTGTTACAAAGCAGGTCTAAGGAGAGGGGATATGTGAAGTGTATTAGGGAACTATGGATGGACAGAAGACACTAACCAAGAAACAGATGATTGCCCAATATTTCAACATAGTGAGAGAAAGCTGCTCTCACAACTGGAGATAGACCAAGTATACATTACATCCCATACTAAGGAAGACCCAGAAGAACAACTAGATGTGCAACCAACACCTTAAGATAGGCCTGTCAAACTAGCAACCCTCAGGCTGGATGCGTCACATGCAAGCCATGCCCACCCCAGTTCTGCAAAGGCAAAAGCATCACAATATGTCACGATATATCATGCGATGTGATTGAGTTTGACACCTGTGCCTTAAGCTGTAACATCATTAACATCCTCTCCATTACAAAGTACAGCTGTTTCTATGAGGCATATGATCATGGATAATCTAGCTACAATTAACCCTTGAGACTGATTACCAAGGCTTAGCAGAGAAGTACCATCAGACAAATGCCAATACAGCCCTCACAACAATCCCTAGATCCCTTCTGGAAAATAAGGTTAGAGTTTAAAGCCAAGACACTCTGGTTAGTCAACTGGTGTAATTACAGAAAGATGCAAAAAGCTAGAAACCACAGAAACTGACATATGGGAAGAAGAGAAGACATATAACACCAGTGTAAAGTAGTTGCATAACACCAGTTGCAAAGTGGTTGCAGAGAGAGACCACAACAATATCCCAGAACAGAAACCAGTCATCATCAAAGTAGCAGACATATAACAATGGGCTAAGAAGAAGAAAAGCTGGATAGCATCCAGCCTAGATATGATCCACACCTACTGGTTAAAGAAACTTAACAGCAGTTCATGAATGCTTAGCAGAACAGGTGAACCAGCTGCTAGCAGTAGGTTTCCACCCAATCTGCTTATCCCAAGGAATTATAGTGCTGATCATAAAATACCCCCACAAGGGAAAAGCACCAGACATTAACCTGCTTCCCCCATAACATGGAAAGTCATATCAGGCACAATGGCTACGAAGTTACAGGCCACATAGGCCAGTACATATATTCCACTCAGAATAGCATTGAGAATAACATGAGATTCAAAACACTATTGCTTAATAGATAGAATAGTTGCACAAGATTCAAGGTTTGGATAGACCAATCTGAGACCAGCTTGGATTGACCACAGGAAAGCCTACAACTCAATGCCACACACATGGATCTGTGATCTGTGAATGTTTGGTGCTGAACAAAGTCAACAGAAAACTAAGAACTGTTCTCAAGAACTCAGTGAGACGGTGGAAGACAACACTAGAAGTCAATTCAAGACAGCTCACACAAGGAGCATTGAGTGCAGTACATACCAAGGTGATGCACTGTTCTGTGCTGTTCTGCATAGGCTCGGGATGTATCCTTGATAGATAGTTTATTATTTATTTATTTATTATTTGGACTTGTATGCCGCCCCATCTCCAAGACTCAAGGCTCACAACTAAAACATACAACAACAGTTAAGGAATAAACATTGAGAATTCCTATCAATGGCTGGAAAGGGTTGGATTAAAATTCAGCACCCATCAGAGAAGCACAAGAATAGGCACTAAGCACCAGACCCACAGAAGCAGGGTTCTACTACACCAGACAGGATCCAAAGTGTAGACTAGGCAGAGAGACTTCAGAGACAGTCCAACATAGTGGCAGGGTGTAAGATGCAGACAGGATCAGCATATTCCGAATGGCACTATCAAATAGTTGATATGGTGAACAGGAATATGGCTAGCTAGACCTTCCTAAGTCTACTGGGAGATCCCATATAAGTTTGTGGAAAATAAGAGGGCTATGATCCTATGATATTTTTTGATCCAGGTCGATAGCCAGATACTGGCCAATCAACCAGACATTGTGATGGTAGACAAAGACCAGAAGTTATCAGTGGTGATAGATGTAGAAGTGTCAAGTGATAGCAACAGCAGGAAGAAGGAATATAAAAAACTAGATAAGTGCAAAGACCTGCAGGAGGAACTGTAAAGGATGTAGAAAGTAAAGGCCAAAGTTGTAGCAGCACAATAAGAGCAGGGTAGTAACTCCTAAGCTTGGAGAGGAATGTCAACAGATCTCAGGAACAACATCAGAGCTTTCTCTGCAGAAAAGTACAGTGCTAGAAACAGCTAGGATCCTGTTCAGAATCCTCAAATTTACAGGTGTCTGGTAGAAGACCCCATATTGAGGAAGATGCAGACTATCCATAAGGATGAGAAGAAAATTTTATATATACCAGTAGGTAATCCTCTATTTACAACCAATTGTTTAGTGACTGTTCAAATTTATAGCAGCAACAAAAAGGCTTTTCACACTTATGACTGTTACAGCATCCACATAGTCACATGATCAAAATTCAGATGCTTGGTATCTGATTCATATTTATGATGGTTGCTGTGCCTCAGGGTTATTTGATCACCTTTTGAGATCTTCTGACAAAGGGATCCAGAGTCACTAAACAATCGTGTTAATTTAACAATTGCAGTAATTCACTTAACAACTATGGCAAGAAAGGTCATAACATCCACCTTACTTAGTAACAGAAATTTTGGGCTCTGTTGCGGTTGTAAATTGAAGATTATCAGAATTCATTTTCAGCTTTTAAATAAACCTGCTCACATGTTTATAAGGAGTTTAATAAATTGTGAATCTCTTAATATAACCAAGAATATCCAGTACTATGATTATGTAAAGTAAGGATTTCATTAACAGGTTCTTTTCTTTTCAAATGGGTTATTTCTTATTTATGTAAAACAATTTTGTATTAGTTCCATGTTATTAGTTTCCATTTTAATATTTTTGAGAAAAAATATTAACTATAAATATTAACTATAAATATATTTATTACTTTATAAATAAGGTAACTATAAATCTCTTGCAATTATTGATAGTTTGTTATATAATGAATAATATACTGCTAATTTCATTTTTTTATTTCCACATTTTATAAGTGTTTGTATGTGTGTCTCAATCAAACTGGTTTTTCACAGTAATATATATTTCACTGGTACTTGGGATAATTTTCTTTCTGTTTTAGTCCTGGGAGTTATAATAGGGCAGATTGTGGAAGGCTGTTGTATGAATGACCAGACTCATGCAATAACACATGATCATATTCTTAGGATGTATCCTTTATTCAAACCAGACTTTGGAGAAATTATTGTTCTTTGGTAAACAAAACTTAATACTTAGGCAGAGTGTGTAAGGTTCCCCAGTTCCGTATCACATTTATGGGGCTATTGGCAGTGCTGTTTGTTAGGCAGCTACTAATTATGTAAGTCACAATATGTGAGTTTGGCGATTATATAAATTTGTTTAATAAATAAATTATATAAGAAGAAGAGGATTTATGGGAATTTTTGCTCAGTCAAATGTGGGAAGATTCCAGCAACTTTATTTATTCCATAATGTGCAATGAAGCTGATAAGGTAAGCCACAGAATGCAGAGAAAGGTCAGGAACAAATAACATTGAGAGGTATTCATGTTCTGTTTTGCTTTCTATAGTCTAGCTCCTAGGTATTTGAATTGTGAATTTTCTGCAAACACAACTTAAAACAAAAACTGGTATTTGTGTACAAAAAAGAAGCCATGGCAAAATTGAGATGCATTACTTTTTCTTAAGAAACAATACCTTAATAGTTCTATATAAAAAAATTTCATCTGCCCTTAAGGTAGAATTTGCTTATGTAGCTAGCTTCTAGCAAATCCATGGCTGAGCCATGATTTGAATCAAAGAATAATCTATATGATTTTCAATCTCTATTCACTAATCTGTTGGCTGAAATTCATTACAGGCCCTACCAATATTTCATAAATGAGATTTTGTACACTGATTTGCTTTCTAAAGTTGATATAAATTTTTACTAAGTAAGGGTTAGAAAATATAAGTGAAGATGTATCTGGCTGAACCCAAAACAAAGTTGAGTGAATTAAATTTCAGTTGAAAGAAAAAAGATCATTTTCTCTTATTCAAAAGGAGCTAATTGCAGACTAATCACAACTACTAAACCAACTTACACATTTAAAAGAATAGTTTAAAATATTTGCATCATTTTGGGCTGTCTTATGTGATTATATGTGGATTATGCATTGATTACATAATGTATTTAGAAAACTGCTATTGGATTGAATATAGTATTAAAAGTAGTATTAAAACTACTACTATACTATTGAATATAGTTGCTAAACTGATTATAGATATCTAGTACTGAAATAATTTTTATTTAGCATGTAATTCTATAAATACATAATCCTATAGTCTTCTATTATTTGCTCTCCTGACTCATGATTTTATTTATTACTTGGTCAGGGGCATCTCCCTATCCCTCTCTATCCCTTTCCATCTCTATCTCTCTATATCACATTTACAGAGAGCCCTCAGGACTGAATTCTGACAGAGATAACTTTTGAAACTCAAGTAAGCTATCAGTGTTTTATAGGAAGTGTTGTGCTGAATATCATACTGGAACTGTAAGATGGGGACCATATTTTAAGAAAAAAAGAGAGTCTCTGAATGATAGCATGAGGGATGGATGAGGCAAAAATATAACATAAATGTTGGCCAGCCTTACTAAATGGAAAAGTCCATACCTGGGTCATTGCCATATAGATTAAAAGCATATTCATACACAAATATCCAATGGTATTAATATAGCTGCTAAACAAAAAGGTTTTTTTAAAAATCAGATCAGACCAGTAGAGAGCATACAGCATTTAAGTATTATATTTTCCATTAGCTAATGTGGACTCTATCTTTTAGAACACCAACTCTTATCATGTTATCAGCAATAGGTTCCCCCCCCCCCATTTCTTCTCCTCCTTGGTATGCAGGCTGTAGACCAAGTTCGCTACCAGAAAAAAAATTCAAATTATTTTGTAGATGTCCCCAAATCATGCCTGAGCTATGACCTTGTTTCCTCCTGAGACTAGCCTCTTTGTTTTATCTTATTCAGGTTGTCCACTGACCTGTCATGCCCCTGTCAGAATCTGATTCCGAGTGGGAGGCCCAGCAGCTGACAGGGCATGGGAGTGTGGTTCCATTGGCTGTGGAAGAAACTGGGGAAGGGCAAAGTCCGGCTGGGCAGAGCAGGGGAGAGGTAGAGGTAGAACAAGGCAGAGGGAATTCAGAGGAAGATTCAGGGCTACCCACTCTTCATCGTAGGGCACACAGGGAGGAACGGAGAAGGGAGCAACATGAGTTGCGTGGCTTATGGGGGAGGGAAGGGCCCTGATTCCCTTCATTAACTGCAGCTGGGAACACAGTGTTTAAAAAGGGAAGCTACACACAGCAAAGTCATTGGAAGCAAAGCGTGAGTTATCTGTTATTGTTGAGGCTTATCTGGGTTCCTGGTGTCTTCCCAACTGTGCATGTTTTGTTGGCCTTTCAAGTCTGCAATTCCGTATCCTGCCCTGTCAAGTTAATTGATGCAGCATGTGTGGATTTTTATTTACAGTTTGTATGTACTTTGTTTTCGGACTGAATTTCCTCCATTTAAAGACTGTTCTTGGGAGAGTTTTTTCTCCAGCTGAAGGTAATCTGGACATTGGAGGCAAAGTTGGAGGTATTAAAGGGACTCTTCTTGCTTATTTGACTGTGTTGCCTTTGTGCCATGCCCCAGGTCATAAAGGACCACTTGCAATTTCTTATTCAATCACTAACCCTGGCTGCAGACAATTTCACATTCTTGGTATTCCTTCTGCATTCAGTGAACTGCAAAATAATATTCACATTTATCCTCTGCTGAAGAATCTTCAAGCTAGAAAATGATTAGGTATTATAGCTGGCATTTTCATCTTAACTTCCTAAAGAAAAGTTACCTAGATAGGGAAAGGCACGGGACTACAATAATTCCTTTTTACTCATTCATGACCACAATTTAACTCCATATTAGTATGCCCTTCATAACTCTTGACATTGTTATTTATTATTTATGTAGTCTGAGTCATGTGTCTATTCTATGTAAGAAAATAAAAGTATTCTTTTAAAAAACTGCATCTGAAGTGATCTCTAAATTCTGTGACCACTCAGGCCTGGATTATTTCACTGTATATATAAAACTTCTTCATAGTAATGGAAATCAGGATTTAAACAACATTACATTGAACAACTTCTCCGATATACACGTTAGCTACAATTAGAGTGTCTATTCTCTATGTGTATCTTTATGGAAATTTAAAAACAGTAGTGAAATAGTAAAGTTCATAATTCAGCTGTTGAATTATTTGTACAAACCTTGTCATAGCAGTTTATCTACAGTAGCTGACTGAAACAAAGATAACACTTTACACTTTAGTCAACAGTGATAAAGATGTGTGGGGTGAAATGAGCCACACTATTTTTCTTCAGAAAGCTATATCTGCTAAACTACATTTACTGCCAACCCCAAATGCACTACTTATGAAGCAGAGGTGGTATTCAGCAGGTTCTGATCAGTTCTGGAGAACTGTAAAATTTTGATAGCGGAAATTTTGAGTAGTTCGGAGAACTGGCAAATACCATCTCTGACTGGAGATTTTACAGTATCCTTCCCATGCCACGCATGTTATGTATGCAGGTTTGAATGTCATTGGTTAAGTTTGAACTGTTCTTGTAAAATGTCAGAAATGATTGGTTTAAATAGTGCGGGAAAACCCCGCACTCTGATTGGCTGGCAACTGCGGCTGCTGGCTATAAGTAGCAGCACAGTCCAGCCAAATCGGGTCTGTTATGAGCTGTAGTCACTAATAAACTCTTCACTGAAGCACTCGCGCTGACTCTTCATGCAAATCTAACACTGGCGACGAAGGTGGGATCCTTCCAAGAGAAGACAACGGAGAAGAAGCGAGAGATGGCTGTGCTGAACACCCCCAGCCCCGCTCGATCCGACGGCAGAAGACTGGGACTCGTATGCAGATCGTTTCCAAATGTATTTGGAGGGAAACGATCTGCCGACATTTCCGACAAGCGGAAGAGGGCGTCTTTCACCCACTGCGGTCCGGCCGTTTTCAAGATGGCGAAGGCATTGGCGGAGCTGCAGACGGAAGGTAATGGACTGGCCCGATTAGAAAAGTTATTAAGAGCCCATTACGCCACAAGTATCGTGCCTCATTAAGAGACACGAATTCTACCGCGATCAAGGGGAAAAAAAACGTTAATGACTTCGTGGCAAGTTTAAGGGACATTGGGGTGCATGTGAATTTATCAACTTAGAAGAGGCCATGCGCGATCGATTTGTTCTAGGCCTAAAAGACAAGGTTTTGCAGAGCAAATTATTAATGAAACCTAAGATCACGCTTAAGGAGGCCATAGAAGAAGCTTCAGCAGCAGCCATGAAGAAAATTAACAAGGCAAGAAGCCATCCTGATGTGGAAAAATCCACAACAACCCATTGCGAGCAAATAGATTCTGATTCAGACTGTAGTGAGGTGGAGGAAGGAATTTATAGACTCAGAATGGAGAAGAAAAGGAAAGACCTTGGAAGAAAGAGGCAAGACTTTTACTGCAGAGGTTGTGGGGGCCACCCCACACTGAATGCAAGTTTTTGATACCATCTGCCTCCGTTGTGAAAAAAGAGGTCACCTAGCAAGAGTCTGCAAATCATCCAGAACTCCACCAAGCAGAAAGAAGTTTCCTGACAAAGATTTCAAGCCTAACAACTTCAGTGAGAAAATGGGGCGCAACACAGAAGCAAATGGGAAGAATGAAACTCATCAAACAGTCACCATTGGTCATTCTTCACCCTTAAGAAGCAGAAAAGTACATGTGAAGGTACTAATTGAAGGAAGGCCTTGCCAAATGGAAGTGGACTCAGGCTCCTATTTATCTATGGTGTCATGGGACACTATTCACAGGCTACTTCCCAACATTCAGAAGAAGCATTTCCAGAAGCAAGCACTGACTCTTAAAGACTACCAAGGGAACAAGATTCCAGTAGTTGGAACAAGAGAATTCATCGTGAAGTTCAAAGGCCACACCAAACGCTTGCCCCTGACCATCGTGGACAAGGACCGCCCAAGCTTGCTGGGACTTGAGTGGTTCAATCCACTAGGCATCGAGGTGACTGGCATCAATCACGTGAGCAACACTGAATGGGAGGAGGCCCTGAAGTCTGAGTTTCCAGAGGTCTTCAGCGACGGATTGGGCAAGTATATGGGGACCCCTATCACTTTCAACCTAGATCCCAAGGTGCCCCAATTCGCTTAAAGCCCAGAAGGGTCCCATTTGCCTTAAAGGAAAAAATTGATGCACAATTAGATAAACTAATAGCTCAAGGAGTTTTAGAGCCCACTGACCACTCCAGATGGGAGACACCCATAGTCACACCAGTCAAGACTGATGGGTCAGTGAGAATCTGTGGGGACTATAAGGGGACATTGAACCATGCACTTCAACAGAGCGCATATCCAGTTCCAGTGGTGCATCATTTATTACATTCACTTGGCAGGGGTACAGTCTTTGCCAAATTGGATCTGGCCCAGGCATATCAACAACTAACAGTTGATGATGCCACTGCAGAGGCCCAAACCATTGTGACTCATAGAGGTGCCTTCAAATGTAAAAGGTTACAGTTTGGAGTAAGCTGGCACCAGGCATTTTCCAAAGCCTTATGGAAAGGATGCTCCAAGGACTGCCAGGGTAGTGCCTTACTTTGATGATGTGTTAATCTCTGCTGAAAATGACACTCAATTACAAGAGAGACTCAGAGAAGTCCTTACCAGATTCAAGAAAGCGGGGTTAAAAGTCAAGGAAGAAAAATGCACTCTTAGAACTGACAAGGTTGAGTTCTTGGGCTATATGATTGACAAGCATGGCATCCACCCTACAGATGCCAAGGTTCAAGCAATCAAAGAAGCCCCTAGACCAAAATGCAAAACAGATTTGCAAGCCTTCCTTGGACTTATTAACTTTTATCACATGTTCCTACCTCAGAAGGCAACCATTGCAGAACCATTACACAGATTACTTGACAAAAGTCTGTTTGGGTCTGGGGCAGGAAGGAACAATCAGCATTTAACAGTATTAAAAGACTAATCACTGATGCTGTACTCATACAGTTCTCTGAGAATTTACCTGTTGTACTGACTTGTGATGCATCCCCTTTGGAGTGGGGGGTTTGAGCCACAGGCTTCCCAGTGGAGGGAAGCCCCTATTGCATTTTACTCTTGCACCTTGACCAAAGCAGAGAGGAATTACAGCCAATTGGACAAGGAAGCATTGGCAATTGTTGCAGCTATCAAGAAATTTCATGAGTATTTATATGGGAGAACATTTACCATTGTCACAGATCACAAACCTTTGTTAGGCATTGTGGCAGGAGACAAACCTACACCCACTATCCTGTCACCAAGAATGCTGAGGTGGACTGAATTTCTTGCTGCTTATTCATACAACCTTATCCACAAGCCTGGCAAGGACATTGGACATGCTGATGCCTTGAGTCGTTGCCCACTTCCTTGTCACAAGGAGGACTTTGAACCTGAGGCACACACCTTTTCCTAGAAACTGTTGCCAAGCTTCCAGTACACGCTGCTGAAATTGCCAGAGAGACTGCCAAAGACACTTTATTGGCTCCTATTATAGGCTGGATTAAGAAAGGTTGGCCTCTTCAAGATCTACCTCACCTTGCCCAACCTTTTAAATCCAGGCAAACTGAATTATCTGTATTAAGAGGATGTATTTTGTGGGGTAACAGGGTGGTTATTCCTGCAAAACTGCAAAGGGAGGTTTTGGAAATGCTTACATGAGGGTCATCCTGGTATTGTAAGGATGAAGGGATTGGCCAGGAGTTATGTATGGTGGCCAGGTATTGACAAAATGGTTGAAAACTGGGTTGCATCTTGTCCCAACTGTCAGGTAGTCAGGCCTGCCCCACCTCTCGCCCCAAACAGGAATGGGAATGTCCTAGGGGCCCATGGTCTAGGATTCACATTGATTTCTGGCCCTACCAGAGGGCACACCTTCCTTATTATAGTAGATGCATATTCCAAATGGCTAGAGGTAATCCCTATGGCATCCACCACAACTGATGCTGTCATCAAGCAGCTTAAAAGCTTTTGTAACCCACGGGTTACCTGATGTTCTTGTCTCTGACAATGGCCCTCAATTTACATCCAACCTTTTGAATCCTATCTAGCACAACTGGGTATCAGACATGCCCTGACAGCCCCTGGGCACCCTTCGCTAACGGCCGGGCTGAACGAATGGTACATTTTACCAAGGAAAAGCTTCAGCAATTGGGTCCTGGGGACATCACTGAGAAAGTTGAAAACTTCTTAGTGTTCAGCATCACTCCTAACCCATCAACTAACTTATCCCCAGCAGAGTTGTTGATGGGTAGGAAACTTAGGTCTCCCTTGACCGCCTTCATCCCACTTACGCACCCAACGCACCACTAGATTCCACTAGCAAAGTTTGCACGCTCAGTGTGGGTGATTCTGTTTATGCTAAGAACCTTATGGGTGAGCCTTCATGGATTCCTGCTGAAATAACTCAAATCACAGGCCCTCGTTCTACAGGGTACAAACAGAGGATGGAGTCCTCTGGAGCAGGCACATTGATCAGCTTAGATCCAGGTTACCTCAGGAACATCGCAATTGTTCCTCTCTAGTTCCCATACCTAATGCTTTTCTAGGGGAGGGGAGGAACATGAGGATAATCAGCAAACAAGAATCAACCCCATGTGTAACGAGCCATTATGACAGGAACCATCCCAAAACCTGTCACAATGCCAAAATCCATCCTTACAAGTGGAAGATTGCACATCACTACCTGACTTGGGTGCTGACATTGGGCTGGAGATGGGTTGGGAGGAGAGACCAGATTCTAACAATCAAACAGGGTCTTCTTTCACAGGAAGTCCAACTAGGGAAATGTCAACAGACACATTTCTCTCACTGGGTGAGAACGTTAAAACTTCTGAACCACGAAGGTCTCAACGCATGCGTAAGAGCCCACCTATTTAAAAGAATACATTAGATAGGTTGGGGTTTGAGTATGGACTGAACCTAGTGGGAGGGGTGTTATGTATGCAGGTTTGAATGTCATTGGTTAAGTTTGAACTGTTCTTGTAAAATGTCAGAAATGATTGGTTTAAAAAGCGGAAAACCCTGCACTCTGATTGGCTGGCAACCTGCTGCTGGCTATAAGTAGCAGCCAGCCCAGCCAAATCGGGTCTGTTATGAGCTGTAGTCACTAATAAACTCTTCACTGAAGCACCGCCTGACTCTTCATGCAAATCTAACGCCCACCAAGCAAGCTTCACAGAACTGGTAGTAAAAAAGTTGAATCACCATCATGAAGATATAAAATATATGGGTTTGAAATTATATAGGTTTTTTTTTTTAATTTTGACAATTTGCTATGTAAGGGATAGAGTAGCTCCTTTTTCTTAGCTCCATGCCTCAGAACCAAAAGAATTGATAACCATAAACTCTCGATTGTTAGTCATTCTCAACCATTTACTTCTGAGAATCTTCAGCCCTTCCTTCCTTACATTCTATTCTATTCTATTCTATTCTATTCTATTCTATTCTATTCTATTCTATTCTATTCTATTCTATTCTATTCCATTCCATTCCATTCCATCTCCATGTTGATTGAATTTTTTAATGCTTTACTTTATTTTCATGTGTATGCCACCCTTTAAGAACTTTGTTTAAGCTATTCCACACTGCTGATGAAGTGAGCAGCTCCCAAAAGCTTTTGCCTTACAATTAAATGTGTTAATCTTTTCCAAGTTTTGCAATCTGGACAAGTTTTCTTGGCTTACAGCATATTACAATCAAAATTCTGAATACCTAAAATATATTCTACAATTCAATAATGCAAACACATGACATTAAAATAGTAACACAAATAAAGTTGGGTACACAAGTATATTTAGAAAGCTTTCAGATGCAGCATTACAGGATTAATTAATTATATTTTATGACATGAACATGATATTCCCTTCCTATTCCATGTAGATAATATTTATTGATGAAGAAATGGTTTCTGGGGGCTGCAAGCCAGTTTAGAGGGACAAAGAAGAGAGAGGCAAAAAACCTTGTCATATCTACCAACCATATTTGCCTTTACCACCTTCTTCCTAATGGCAGAGGCAAGTTGGAATTGGCACTTTTTGTTCCTCATATTTGGATGATTTCTTGAGAAGCCAGTCTGTAGCTTTCCTCACCAGTTTGTTAATTGATTCACACAGCCACCATTTTTGTGAAAAGTCTGGCATGTGAGGCCAATGTAATCCTAGAAAGTTCAATTAAAATGGGCCATTTGGAATACTGAGCCTGACCTCCTAGTTAGGTGACTATCTAGGCCAGGGGTCCCCAAACTTGGCAACTTTAAGACTGCTGGCTAGAGAATTCTGGGACTTGAAGTCCACGTTCAAAGTTGCTGTTTGGAGATCTCTGGTTTAGACTTTGCCTGAGCACATCTAGCAAGGGGAGTCCAACATTTTCTGGATAAAAGCCTTCACTTCAACTATCAAATTTGTCTACTGCTATTTGATCACATTTGATTAGAATTTCTCTGTTTGCAATTTAAATCCGGTCTTTTGCTTTGGAATGATAAAAATTATCTCCTTTGTGACAAACCTTTTAGATATTTGAAGAATACTATTATATAGCCTTCTTACTCAATCTTTCTTCAACTTCTGGCTGAACATTTCTATTCTTCAATTTCTCTTTATAAGATTTAATTACTAGTTCCCTGATTGTCCATGCTGCATTTATCCGTTGCTGCATCCACATTAAACTGTTGAGTCATATTCACAATTTATAACAATCAAAATTCTAATATTTTTCTTTATTATTACAGTGACAAATATTCCCTATAATTCTCCCTCTCTCCTCTCTCTCCTCCATTCATCTTATCTATCTATCTATCTATCTATCTATCCATCCATCCATTCATCATCTATCTATCTATCTATCATCTATCTATCTATCTATCTATCTATCGGAACACATTCTGTTACATTTTGCTTGCTGTTCTCAGTCCCTCCAAAACTGAGTTTATAAGACAATCCACTGAGGTCCAGGAAAAAATAGATTGTTTATTTACATTTCTTTTTTATTAAAAAAAGAAAATAGGATGCATTAACACTTAATTTACAGAATGAAACTGGCATCCTCACTAGATCCATATATCACTATGGAGCCATATGTCATCTATGATTTATTTATTTGTTATTATTTATTTATTTATTTATTTGATTTGTCAATTGCTTACAAGGTAATAGATATAAGTATAAACATGAGTAAGAATACAGGAAATAGGTATGAATAAATGGGGACAATAGGACAGGGACGGTAGGCACGATGGTGCACTTATGCACGCCCCTTACAGACCTCTTAGGAATGGTGTGAGGTCAATGTCGCAGCTCCTGATCTCTGGAACCAACTGCCCTTGGGACTCCGCCTGGTCCCTGACCTCCGCACCTTCCGCCATGACTAGAAGACCTGGTTGTTTGATCAACCTGGGCTGACCCTCCTTGGGGAATGGGGTTTTTAACTATTTAATTATTGTAGATTTTAATTTTTCTATTTGGGCTTGTAATTTTGGTTTAATCTCCTTTTAAATATTTATTGTTACTGTTTTTAGTTGTGAGCCTGGTCTTCGGAGATGGGGCGGCATACAAGTTCAAATAATAAATAAATAAATAATAGTGGTTAGATTGAGGTTAAAGGAGTGGGGATTAGAGGATGTAACAACAGAGTCAGATAGTGGTCTTCTGTAGTATTACAGGTAGAGAACAGAATGTGCCAATCAAGAGATGATAGGTCAGCATCTATGAGATTATAGTTGGCTTTTTTGAAGTTGTATTTTGGGGATCCATCATTATGATCTTCTTTGTGAGGGCATAAATTGAGACAAAAGTTGATCATACTGTGGTCACTGTTTGAAAAGGGTTCTTGTATTTGTAGGCCATCAGTTGAGTTTGAGCTGTTGCAGAAGATAAGGTCGAGGTAGTTATTGAGTCTAGTGTTGTTAGTTACTAATTGATCCAGTCCCAGTGTATTAACAGCATTGTACAGGGTTGCATGTATGGGTTTGGATGTACATTCATTTAGTGTCCAATTTATAAGAGGTAGATTGAAGTCACCAAGGAAAATAAGAGGGTGAGGGCAAGAGGCAGTCCATGTTAACAGTGAAGTTAGCTTGTTTGCATGAACTATGTCATAATCCGGGACTCTGTAGCATAATAAGAAGCGGATTGTGGCATTTGAGAACAGTTCACAGACGATGGTGTCTGGGAGAGCAAGTTCCTGTGTAATTTGAATCTTTTTTAGATTTAGGGATTGTAGAAGATAGAAACTCCACCTACTCTATGGATTTCGTGATCTGACCGATAAATGTGATATTCGCTGACTGTGGTAATGAAGTCTGGAAAAGATGCGTTTAACCATGTCTCACAGACAAATATAATGTCAAATGTGGTCGTGCCTAATAATTTATAAATAATAAATTAATAATAATTCTTTGGTAAGACCACACTTGGAATATTGTGTCCAGTTTTGATTGCCACAATATAAAAAAGATGTAGAGACTCTGGAAAGAGTGCAGAAAAGAACAACAAAGATGATTAGGGGACTGGAGATAAAACATAAAGAACGGTTGCTGGAATTGGGTATGTCTAGTTTAATGAAAAGAAGGACTAGAAGAGACATGAAAGCAGTGTTCCAATATCCCAGGGGCTGACACAAAGAAGAGGGAGTCAAGCTATTCTCCTAAGCAGAGGGTAGGACAAGAAGCAATGGGTGGAAACTAACCAAGGATAGAACAAGTGGTGGTATTTAGCCTGTTCAGACTGGTTCTGGCATACCGGTAGCAGAAATTTTGAGTAGTTTGGAGAACCAGTAAATACCACCTCTGGCTGGCCCCAGCCCCGGCCCCAGCCCTGCCTGCCAGCTCTCTGGCTCATCAATTGCCCCATCCACCTGGTCACCTGGTTACCGCTCACCCCCACTCGCCTGCCTCTCACCTGCTGCTCACCCTGCCCACTCAGCCCACCCCGGCCACCTGCTCATCTTCCCTCCCTGGCATAGCATACTGAGTAGCTCCTCACTTGCATTGACCACACAGTCTCTGCAGCTTTCCTGCCTTTCCATGTGGTTCCTGCAGCCCAACTGAGCAGCCCTGATCTGCCTGCCTGGGTAAGTAAGCCTGCGAGTTGCAGACTAGCTAGCTGTCCCCCACTTTAACGTCCCTGGCCTCCAGCTTGACTGGCTTGCTTCCAACCTAGAACTAAGGAGAAATTTTCTGACAGAGAGAACAATTAATTAGTGAAAAAGCTTGTCTTCAGAGAGGGTGCTCTATTACTGGAAGTTTTTAAGAAAAAAATTGGACAGCCATTTGACTGGACAGGCATTGGACAGGCATTGGACTGGAAGACCTCCAAGGTTCATTTTGATTCTGTTATTCTGGTATTTCTGAGTGGAGTTTTCACATCACAAAGAGTTGACAGTGGAGATTTCAATCATTCATTCACTTTCAGCATATTGCAACACCTTGATGTTTATGTGTATCAGGTTAAGTGGATTTATGGAATATATTAGCTAGTTTTAGTCAAACTTCCCATCACAAAACGAACAAGTAGCTTTATAAGATTTATGCAAAAAAGCCAGATTGAATGTAATAGTAATAGTAATAAAGTAAGCACAAGCTTAGTTGTGAAACAGGGAAATGGCAGAAAGGTTGTTTTTTTCTAATCCTACTACAAGCTCGGTCAACCATATTATGAAATAAAAACATCAGATATGACAAAAACCAGCCAACCATTAACTTTATCAAAACTATTTAAAATAAAGATTTACATTCAGTATAGTTAACAAAAAGCTTAACCCTAAGAGTATTGTGCCTTAGATATTATTAATATTTATGCTATTATACCTACCATTATATTTACAAACTAAGGCTTGAGAACATGAAAACAACCCTCCACATTTTGTTCAGTGATGCTTTAAATCATGCAATCAAGTACTTTACAAAAATTTACCAGACTTAATCACAAGTATTTAGAAGCCTCTTTTTTGTGTGTGTGGAATGTACTCCCTTCCTCCTGGGAATCCGGATTATATTCCACCATACATTTTGAGGTTTTATACTTAATAACAAAAGAAAAAAAGCCACATAGCATTGGGGAAACCTATGAAAGTTACAAAGAACTTCTGTTTTATGAGCCACTAAAGGAAAGATTTCCACAGAAGATATATTTTCAACATTAAATACCTTCTTCAGTAAAACAATGTTTTATGGAAAAACTGTACAAGTTGATGGAATAGCAGCTTTGACTGGAAGCGGGGAAAAAAGAAATCCAAGGAAAGGTTACAGAGATAACATCTCATGTAAAATTCATTCACTGCATCATTCATAAGCAAGCTACTACAGCAAAGAACTTGGACTCCACAGTGCATGGAATGCTGCAGAATATCATCCTTGTGTTTATTTTTATAAAAATAAGATCTCTAAAACAGTAGAATTTTTATTATGGGGAGATGGGATATGGTCACAAAATATTTTTGTATTACACAGAGGTTCCCTGATTGTTTTGTTGCAAAGTGCTTAAAAGAGTGAGAGAATTAAATTATGAGTTTTTTCATCTTTCCTTTTACAAAAAGACGAGTGTTTGCAATTTGCTGATCTTTTCTGTGAAATCAAAGGGCTATCAGTAGTATGTAAACTAGAATATTTTTTTACAAAAAATAAGCACATCATTTGCGTCTTCAAAGAAAATATGATGTTTTAACAGTGAGTAAGAAGTAAATTAAATGTGTGTGTGTGTGTGTGTGTGTATGGAATGAGAATTTTGAAAATGCATGTTGGGATATGTTAAAATGTTACTTTGCATCAATATATAATTTTGAAGCTCAAAACAATGTAGGTGTGTTATCTATAAAAATCCTCATATCTGCACATTTAATAACTTTGAAAGCAAAATTTTGGGTTTGAACTTTTGTTATATATTTTAAAAGAATATAAGAAATAGTGCTAATAAGAAAATTAAATTGGTACAGAAGTATTAGTAGACAATTAATATATTCTAATACATAATTTCAAACTCATAGTATTACTTCATATTTATTTTCTAATAAAATCCACATGTTCTGTTAACCTTTAAGTTAAAAATGTTTGGCTAAGATAGTTGGATACATTCAAAGAAAATAATGCATTAAATCAATACTGCATCTTATACATCAAGTTAAGATATAAAACCCAATCCCATTTACATTGTAGTCCAAGAATGATTTCTAATTAACCTATATTCTAGGTAAGATTTACCTTTTAAGTAAAAATATATAAAAGCATCCCCCCCACAGTTTAATTAGCCATTTTTTCAAAAAGAAAATTAAAAGTCTTTTTTTAATCTATAATATCCTTGCATCTGTTAACACATAAATGCCAGTTCAGTATATTTTGAAGGGAAATATGGTTATCAGCCTTTCAACATAGTGCAGGCAAGAAGAACAACTACTACCTTTACTGTAAATAAATTCACAATAACAAAATCTTTCAAATCTGGAAACAATTATCCTCTCCTTTTCACTTTCCAGAAAACTTGGGAGGATCCAGAGGTGGTATTCAGCAGGTTCTGACCAATTCTGGAGAACTGGTAGTAGAAATTTTGAGTAGTTTGGAGAACCGGCATATACCACCTCTGACTGGAGACTTTTGTATTTTAAATATGGTTTTACATTCTTTAAGCTGCCTCGAGTCACCATGGGCGAATAGGTGGCAATATAAATTCAATAAATAAATAAATAAATAAATTTGTAAATTGCCTCTATCAATTTAACAGTGTTATGTGTGATTTCCAAATTCAGTCAAATTCAACATCTTCCCTTTTTCTATAATTCTTTTTATTGCTGCATTATCTATTTCAAGATACTTCTACTGGTGAAATATAGACAAACACTGTATAGTAAGAGACTCATGAGATTTTATTTTTGTCCTATTATCAATATAATCTTGTAATCTAAACAAAATTATATCTCCAGGAAGCAAATTTCTTAGTATCTTCATCTTTGTAGAAATAGATGTTTAATAACAAGGCGGGTGGAGGGGGATAGGGAGAGAGATCTGGACTTATTTTTTTCCAGTACTTATCCCTGCTTTCAATTGGTTAATTAGAACTACACAATCTCTTATTGATTGTTTATTTCTAAGTGTGCAGCCTGTATAGAAAAGTCATTCCTTCCATGGAAATAAGAGAACTAAAGCACAATATAATTCATTCTGGAATCTGTTATGCAACTAGCATAATAATATACTTTGAAATTCAGAACCACTACCCTACCGCTATCTTTTGAATCCTGAATATTTTTCAATGTAGTCCTTTTTATATATTCAGATTCTAATGTTTATAAAAAAAGATAAATGCATTTCAGAAGATATTTTTAAAATGTATTTATATATTTCTTAGATTTTTATCCCACCTTTATTACCTTATAAATGACTCAAGTTAGCATACATAATACTCCTTCCTCCTCCTATTTTCTTCAAAACAACCTGCAAAATTAAACCATTCTCTACAATGTTGAATTTTTGTTTTTTATAAAAAGATCCTGTGTCCATATAAAAAAGTAGAACTATAACCCACTTTCTTTATAATTGCAAACATGAAAGTTTACTCCAAATTATCAAAAGCTTTTTTAGCATCAAAAATATCATAACTTCTATTGTTCTTCAGTTTTGTCTTGTCAATAACATTTAAGATATGTCTGATATTATTTCTTATACATCTCTTTAATGTATACACAAAGCTATGGAAAAGTGCTTCTGGTCATGACTTGAAACTGCTTCTCAAACAAGAGGTATGAGCCTAAAAGGACCCCAGTTTTTGTACTGGGTTTGTTTTGGCAATGCCATCCCATCCTGTACTAAAGATAATAAAATTCCAAACTTGAGAAGGTCAAATCTAGTCAATCTTGCTAGTGATAGCTAAAGCCTATTGTTATAAAGGATTTGAGCTTTTTTTCTCAGTGGTAATAACAACAGTTCATTTTTCTTGTTCCCTCCAAAAAGGCAGGTATGGTTCTTCCAATGAAAAGTGTTTCTGCGCTTTGATTTCAGACATAATGGGTGGCATTTTGTGATTGGTAATGATTTTGTTTCCTGTTCCTTGCTATGTGGATACTGAGTTAGAAAGTGTGAGAACCCCTGAATAAGCCATTGCACATATAAGAAACTAAGTATAGGTTTAATTTCTCCAGAGCTACATAAAAATCTATCTTTGTGAATTGTAGCAAAACATAAGAAATCATTAATGATGATTATTTTCAAGGCACTAGATTCTAGTTCCCAGATAAAAAACTAAACCATCTGTTTCTACTTATATTAAGATATATGCGTGTATCATGTCCTGCATGGTTAATTGTCTTACACCAATTTTATTGGCAGATTTATTGGTGGATCTTTCTGTATGTATATTTGTTTTCATATGCTTCAACTGATAGCTGGAACTCTTTGTGAAAAGCTATATCACCCGTGCTGCCACAGTATGGGTGGGAGAGATGTTGATCTTTCTGGCAATGTATTTCAAGTAGGAAGCATAGAACAACTCAAGGACTTTCTTGAAATTCTTTGATGCAAAATTTTGATTTTCTGCTTCTCCCTGCACATTTCTGCACCTGCAGTTAATATCTCTAATTCTGGATTAACACTTCTATAACAATTTTCAAATAAATTAAACCTACCTTTTATGAAAATCTTTTTAAAAAAAAATACTTTCCACAATCTGTTCTTTTTAGTGAGTGAACAAAGAATACAGCCAACAGGCCACATATATTCTATATATATGTAACATAAATGTCCAGGAGTAAAAACAGAATTTCCATTAATGGCCAATGGGGCTTTAGCGATCTTCCTTCATTAGTAGAGAGAATGCATTTTACTACAATATAATACATGCAGATATCCTCTACTCAACATTATAGAATCAGAAGAATTTTATTTTTCTAGGAAAACAACTTGGCATTTCCTGGCACATATTTCTAATATGTATTATCTTAAAATACAAAGATGTATCTTTTACCATCAACATCCATTTTTAATATAAATGTACTATGAAGACAATACAGTTCTGAATGCTTGCATTTAGAACCAATTGACAGAATAATAGAATCTAGAAGAAAGTTTTTCTTTTCTTTCCTTGGACTTTATCATACTAAATAATAGGAGGGGTGGTATGTATAAATGTATGGATTTTTAAACCTTCTAATAAACTTTCATGTCAGAAAGGTTTAGACTATTTTTTTTACTATAGTTTATAGCATTTTCCAACTATTGCAATGCTTCTTTGATAGGCTTTAAGCTGCCACAATAATAACTGGGTAGCCACAATAAGATTCTATAAATCATCAGTGAGGAATGAACGAAGTCTAACTTCACACCAATGTGCTATTTTCAAGGTGCATAAAATTATGTTCCAGGAATAACCCTCCTCCCCAAAAATATATTTCCCATTTATATCTTATATAGATAAAATCCATAAAAGATGAGCAACTCTACAATTAAGTCTTCTCCAAACAAATTAGCTCAATAGACTACCTCACCTATCATCTCAAGCTATCAAGGATACAAAGACTAAAGTGTTGTGCTGTTACTATACACTGTTTTTATTTTCATATGTTACTTGAAAAATTGGATTTCATTCAATTTAGATACCACCAAATTCCAAACTAACACTGTGTGGCATCCAATAAAATCAAACTATAATAGAAAATACAACATAATAAAGGTTTTAAAAGGGAATAAAGAACTAGAAAAAGCTGAGCATGGGAAGAATAGGCAAGCATGCAAACAGCTGTTGTAACCAAATATGTGTGGATTTTAAACTTCAGTAGCATTTAGCTCTGAGGCCTGTATACTCCAGATTAAATTAGCCCACATGCTAGAGGGTAATTTCTCTTCCACATAAAGTAATATATTGGTCACAAAAATGAGTAAGGAAAACAGTTAAATCTGCCTTCCTAAGTGCAACATCTTAAAACAGATCAACAATATAAACATATTTAGCAACATATGTACCCATAGGAAATTCTGATTCCTGGATGTGCCATCCTAATATATAATTATTAGTTCTCCAAAAATTCTCTTCTTTGTTGCAAGGCATCTGCCAGAATGGAAACTTCTTTTTCCATTAGATTGCATTTCAGTTATTGACATCTTTTCTCCAACTACATTCTTGACAGGTAAGTGGGTGTGAGTTTTATAATTAGCAATCAATCATTTTAAAAAAGATCAAGAAGGATTTAAATAAATATAATCAAACTTTCAGTGCCCTGTAAAGGAATAAAAATGTATGTGTTATAAATTTTTATCTCTACAGAAGACTAGAGGAAAGGTTATCTCAAAGCTCTGTCTATGAAATACGAGTAAAGCTTCATCTGAAAAGTGCACGCCCTAAAAATTCAAACTTTGAGATAATATACTTCTAGAAAACAATTTATAGAATTATTGCTGCTGAAGAAAACTGCTGAAACACACTGGCATTTTTATTCATTCATTTTTTTCAGTTGGCACCAATTTAAAGTTTGCTTCCTCCGTGGCTGTCTAAGTACTTAACTCTTTATAGCCAAGAGCACCAGTGAATTAACTTCAGAAATGTGTTTTTAGCATTATTTAGCATTATTATTCTGAAGAGATGTTAGGCCCCTTTCATACACCAAATGACAATAAGTTTGTACATGAAAAACTTGCACACTTGTTTTCCATTTGACGCTAACCCCTAGAATTGATTATTGGTATAATGTGCACTATAGACATTTTCTACTTTGAAATGTAAAATGGAGATAAGTAGGAAGGTTAATTTTAGGCTTTTTTCGTATCCTAAGCTGTGCTTTTATTGTGATTGCTAGAAGACTGAAACCCAGTCTCTCAATTTTAAATGGAAATGCTTTCAAGATGGCCTCTACAGTACATTTAACCCCAGATAAGTGACTTGTGATTACAGCAGCAACCAGGTAAGAGTTTTGCCCTAAAATACCTTTCTTCCATTTGTGTTCCATTTATGTAGCATGCTCTATAAGTGGATACAGTTGGAAAGTGTCTAGAAGACACTTTGCTGATGGTAGGGAAGGTAGCACCTGGGAGGGAACTTGTATTAAAAATTGCACTGAGTCCTATTTGCTGAGTGGATATAATATAAGATGTTAGTATTGACTTTTAAAGGCCTCAGTGGTTTAAGGCCTGACTACCAGATAGAACAGTATTCCTGATAGCAATCAGCCTGACTGATTGGTTATGCAGGGCAGCTTCTGTGAAGATATTCTTAGTATCAAAGATCTATCTTTCTGGTATGTGAGGGAGTGCTTCTCCCCCTCCCCCTCCCTTATCTAACATGGCTTCTGAGTTACACCTTCCCTTAAGGGCTGTGCTTGGTTTCCTAGTTAGAGGAGGATCTGAAAAAACATGCTTTAATTTTAAAGCATGTTTGCTTTAAAATTTGATTGCTTATTTGAGTGTTGATTTTCGTATGTATTTTAATGCTTTATATTTTAATTTCTTAAGTTTCATTAGTCAGCTTGAAATTGATGAGGTGGATCACTTTAATTGAAAAGTGGATACAAGGGAAATAAACCAATTGGATTTAAAATTCTAGCATTCTGGAAATTCCCAACCAAGTCATATTACAAATTATAGCATCTGATGCCTAATATGGGTAGGGGTAGGAATTTATTTATTTATTTATTTTATTTATATTGGGATTTCTATGCCGCCCTATCTCCCAAAGGACTCAGGGCGGCTTACAACAATAAAAAACATACAGTACAAACCTTATAAAAATATTAAACAAACATCCCAATACATCACCCAGTGATGCCCTCGGCGTGATGTCCCGGTGCCTGGAAGCGGTATGGGTCTGCATGGGGAGGAACAGGCTTCGATTCAACCTGGCCAAGACCGAGTGGCTGTACGTACCGGCATCTCGGGTCATCCAGGATGTTCCATCTTTGGTTGTGGGGGGAGAGGTGGGGTTTATTGGCTTTTACTGGTTTTATTGTTTATTGTGGGTTTTAAATTTTGTTGTGGTTTAATACTTTTTAATAATTTTAATTTTTGTATTCTATGTTTTTTATAGTTGTGAGCCGCCCTGAGTCCTTTGGGAGGGAGGGTGGCATATAAATCCCATCAAATAAATAAATAAATGGGCCTTGGTGGCTCAGTCTGTTAAATGCCTGCATTTAAGTTCCAGCTGCCTACAATTACTGTAGGCTCGAATCCCACCAGGCTCAAGGTTGACTCAGCCTTCCATCCTCTCGGGGTAGGTAAATTGAGGACCCAAGATTGTTGGGGTCAATTAGCTGACCTTGTAAAAATGCCGCTTAGTAATAAGCAGGCATATACAATGGAATGAAGGCTATTGCTGAGCACACTGGGTTGTATCCCAAAATTGTAAGCCTGAGTCTTCGGAGAAGGGCAGGATATAAATATGAATAATAAATAAATAAATAAATAAATAAATAAATAAATAAACTAATTAAAACTAACAACCAACCACTAAAACCCCTCCCCCCCATCAGTCCAGGTCGGCAAGCTGGAAGAGCCATGTTTTCAGGTCACGATGGAAGGATCAAAGGTAGGAGCCATCCGAAGCTCCAGGGGCAACAGATTTCACAGGGTGGGCACTCCCACAGAGAAGGCCCTACCCCTGGGGGTCTCCAGCTGACACTGTCTGGCCAACGGCACCCCAAAGAGGCCCTGTCTGTGGGAACACACGAGACATTGGGCAGTCATTGCTGGCAGTAGATATTCCCGCAAATACCCTAGCCCTAAGCCATGTAGGGCTTTATAGGTGATTACCAGCACCTTGAATCTCACCTGGAGGGCAACTGGCAGCCAATGCAGCTCACGCAGGAGGGGTGTAGTATGGGAATATCGGGATACTCCCATCACAATCTGTGCGGCCGCATTCTGAACCAGTTGAAGCCTCTGAGTGGTCCTCAAGGCAGCCCCATGTAGAGAGCATTGCAGTAGTCTATATGGGAGGTAACGAGCACATGAGTAACCATACGTAAGGCATCTCGGTCCAGATAGGGGCACAACTGGTGCACCAGGCAAACTTGGGCAAATGCCCTCCTGGCCATGGCTCCACCTGATCCTCCAAACTGAGCCATGCATCCAGGAGGATGCCCAAGTTACACCCTATCACGGGGTAACACCTCTCCCCCCATAACTAAGGAAGGAACATCCTGGATAACCCAAGATGCCGGTACGTACAGCCACTCGGTCTTGGCCGGGTTGAGTCGAAGCCTGTTCCTCCCCATCCAGATCCGTACCGCTTCCAGGCATCGGGACATCACGTCGAGGGCATCACTGGGTTGGTTTGGGGTGGAGATAAAAAGCTGGGTAACATCAGCATACTGATGATACCTCACCCCAAAACCATGGATGATCTCACCCAGCGGTTTCATATAGATGTGGAACTGGAGGGGAGAGAGAACCAACCCCTAGGGCACCCCACAAGGGAGGGGTCTCAGGGTCAATCTCTGCCCCCCCAACACCGACTGCAAGTGACCCGAGAGGTAGGAGGAGAACCACTGTAAAACAGTGCCTCCCACTCCCAACCTGGCGTAAGATACCATGGGCAATGGTATCGAAAGCCACTGAGAGATCTAATAGGACCAGGACAGAGGAATAACCTCTGTCCCGAGCCCTCCAGAGATCATCCACCAGTGCAACCAATGCTGTCTCCGTGCTATACCCGAGCCTGCAACGTGATTGATACGGGTCCAGATAATCAGTTTCCTCCAGGAACACCGGGAGCTGTCGGGCAACCACGCTCTCAACAACCTTTGCAGCAAAGCGAAGGTTGGAGACGGGAATGGGGAAAAGCTGCCCTAAAATTCTGACAAATTAACACGAACTGGAAAATAATCAGGTAAAAGACAGTAACTTTTAAATCTAAACTAAAAGGAAATAAGATTAGATTATCTATCTATCTATCATCTATCTATCTGCCAACTTTTCTCCTAATGTTGATGTTTATGTTAATCTTGACTTTGAAAATATTTTTGAATAATTCTATTAGACAGCTAAAATGAAAAAAAAACTTCATGAATCCATGACTGATTTCAAGGGAAAGAATATTGTTCTTGGGTGGTTGTTGAATAACATGGACATTTCTCTGTCCATTTCTCTAGCCACAATGATCTTTGTTTTGTATCCACCTCCTCCTCTACTTCCAGAACAGAACTCTCTCTCTGGTTTCCTAGCAACCCCAGAACATATTATCTTCCAAAGTTGGGAAATCGATAAAGAGGAAATTAAAGCTTCTGAAACACCCCCCACCTTTCCCCTTCATTTTATGAACAGGATATCCTAACCTTTGCTGAAGTTATATATCTAACAAGATGTCAAAAACAAAACATTAGGAGGCCTCGTCTTATCTTTATTTAAGACACAAGAGATTTTAAGACTCCCTTTTCTGCTATACATTTTCAATTCTGAAGATAACTTTGGGAGGAAATGCATTCAACAACAATTGCTTCAAAAGCTGGGAGAGTGGAAAGGTTCGTCCCAACTAAGATGCCACTGACTGCCTTCAGTAACTAGATATTTTCCATTCAAACTTTACCTAATTTAGATAATATCAATCCAATAAAGTCTGTTTTTTACAGATTGAGATAAAACTGTGCAGACTGTGTCTATCTATTTTCTTTTTCTTTGCTTCCCACCTTGAGTTTCTTACATTAAAATTGAAGGTAGGAATTCTGTCTACACCACATTAATTGCTGGAATAAATTAGATCTATTTAAATATCTGTGGCCTTTGTAAAGCCATGAATTCCTACACATTGGAACAAGCTGGCAGGAATAGCCAACAGCCGAAAGATAGGCTCAAGATCCAGATTATCTCGACAGACTTGAACACCTGAGCCTTATTTAATAAAATTCAATGTGAATAAAAATAAGATTTTACATTTAGGCAAGAAAAACCATTTGCACAGGTACAGACTGCATGTATACCACTGTGAGAGGGATTTTGGACTCCTAGTAGACAATTACGTAAATATAATTCAACAGTGTGCAGCAGCATCCAAAAAAGCCAAAGCAATCCTAGGCTACATTAATAGAATCAAGATAATATGAAGTATTAGTACCTCTTTACAAAGCCTTAGTAAGACCCACTTGGAATACTGCATCCAATTTTGATCACTACAACATCAAATAGATGTTGAGACACTGGAAAGAATGCAGAGAAAAGTGATGAGGGACTGGAGGCTAAAACTTATGAAGAACAGTTGCAGGAATTGGATCAAAGGTGGTATTCAGCAGGTCCTGACCAGTTCTGGAGAATCGGTAGCGGAAATTTTGAATAGTTCAGAGAACTGGTAGTGGAAATTTTGAGTAGGTTGGTATACCTCCTCTGCCTGGCCCTGCCCCCATCTATTCTTTGCCTCCCAAGTCCCAGCTGATTGGCTGGGTCTTCTTTTGTTGCCTTGCACAGGAGAATGGAGCTGGGAAGCAGGTTAATGGGGTGGGGAGAGAATGGGGATTTTACAGTATCCTTCTCCTGGAGTGGTGTGGGAATTGAGATTTTACAGTATCCTTCCTCTGCCATGCCCCCCAAGCCACACCATGCCCCCCAAGCCACGCCCACAGAACCAGTAATATAAAAAATTTGAATCCCACCACTGAATTGGATATGTCTAATCTATTGAAAAGAAGGACTAGGGGAGATAGATAGCAGTGTTCCAATATTTGAGAGGCTACACAAGAATGAGGGGGCTCAACCTATTTTCCAAAGCACCATAAAGCAAAACAAGAAGCAATGGATGGAAACTAATCAAGGAGAGAAGCAACATAGAACAAAGGAGAAATTTCTTAATAATGAGAACAATTAACCAGTGGAATGCCTTGCTTTCAGAAGTTGTGAGTGCTGAAGGCTTTTAAGAAGATGTTGGTGGCTTGGTGGCTCAGGCTGTAAATGCCTGCTCTTAAGATCCAGCTGTCTACAATTACTGTAGGCTCGAATCCCACCAGGCTCAAGGTTGACTCAGCCTTCCATCCTCTCGGGGTAGGTAAACTGAGGACCCAAGATTGTTGGGGGCAATAAGCTGACTTTGTAAAAATGCCGCTTAGTAATAAGCAGGCATATACAATGGAATGAAGGCTATTGCTGAGCACACTGGGTTGTATCCCAAAAATTGTAAGCCGCCCTGAGTCTTCGGAGAAGGCCGGCATATAAATGTAATTAAAAAAAAAAAGAAGAGCCTGGACAGCAACTTGTCTGAAATGGTATAGGGCAGAGGTGTTAAACTCAATTTCATTGAGGGCAGCATCAGGGTTGTGCTTGAGCTGGGGGGGCAGGATGGGCATGGACAGTGTGGGTGTGGCCAGCTCGATGTAACTCGTGTCAGGGCTGCCTGTGGCGGCCCGAGCACTCTGCCAGCGAAATTGGGCTTCTGAGTTCTATTTCCAGCTGCAACAGTCTCCTGCAACCCTCTGCCAGTGGAAACAGAGTTCTCAAGGGCCACATGCAGCCCGTCCAAGCTCCATTTTTATTGGCAGAGGCACCATTGGCCGGTCCTTTGCTATTTCCAGGGCAGTCCTCTGGGCCAGATCTAAGCACCCCATGGGCTGGATCTGGCCCACGGATCTTGAGTTTAACACCTCTGATATAAGGTCTCCTGCTCAAGTAGATCTCCAAGATTCCTTCCAATTCTGTTAATTCTATGTTCTATGTTTAACACTTGAAATAAGAAGTGTCATTTACACTTGGACTACAATTTGGGCTTTTTAGTTAAGATTCATCCATGATTTGCTTTAATAGTTTATACCTGCAACTCACTCTAAAATTTCTCAGATAAGATTTAATGGAAGCTAATTTAAGGCATCTTAAAAGGATATCACTGAGGTAGAAATGAGAACCTATGCTGTAAATGAAAACCAGTTATGCATATTCAGGGCTGTTTGAAGCCATGGGTAGTCTGGGTCTACATTAAATTTAATGAAGAAACTTAATTTCAAACATAGCATCACAATATTTTCATTCTGTTTACCAAGCAACCCCCATTTATTTTCAGTATCTACACTCGAAGACTCATTAAAAAAAACCTTATGGATTGAAAATGAGTTTTTAGAAGGGACACAGTATTGGGGAGAGAGAATTTATGTCTTCTCTTGCATAAATATTCTTCCTTGAAAAGCATCCCCATTAAATTTTGTTCAAAAAATTTCAACTGATGATCTAATTGCAGTTGTTGATTTTCCAGCTGTCTTACAACATTACATTATGAAAAAAAATTCAAAATAATACTGATTATCTTAGAGAAAAAGTTTTGATCTGAAAAAAAATGGTAATTTGAGTGATAGGAAATGCTAGATACATTGTAGTCCTCTGTGCTTACACCATAGTGGAAATTTGTATGTGTATCTCTCTCTCTAAAAACATCTATAGTTTTGGGGGTTTGGGGAAGAAACCACAGAGTCAGGTAGAGTATTCCAGACACTGACCACTCTGTTGCTGAAGTCGTATTTCCTGCAATCAAGTTTGGTGTAGTTAACCTTGAGTTTGTATCTATTGTGTGCTCTTGTATTGTTATGGTTGAAGCTGAAGTATTCATTGACAGGTAGGATATTGCAATGTATGATTTTATATACTATACTTAGATCGGACCGAAGGCAATGTAGTTCTAGGTCTAGAATTTCAAGTCTGGTGGTATAAGGTATTCTGCAACAAGTAGAGGAGTGGAGAACTCTTCTTGTGAAATATTTCTGGACTTTCTCAACTGTGTTAATATCAGATACATGACATGGGTTCCAGACTGATGAGCTGTATTCAAGTATTGGTCTAGCAAATGTTTTGTATGCTCTAGTTAGTAGTGTAATATTACCAGAGAAAAAGCTACGTAAGATTAGGTTAACAACTCTTAATGCCTTTTTGGCCATGTAGTTACAATGGGCTCTAGCACTTAGATCATTAGAGATGACTACTCTAAGATCTTTGACAGCGTTTGGTTCATCAACAAGGTATTTCTGAAACCAAATTGGTTAATAATTGATTCCATGACTTTACAGGTGACACAGCATAAAGAGATTGGTCTGTAATTTTCAACTAGGCTGGGGTCTCCCTTTTTGAAGATGGGGATGACTGTGGCTTGTAACCATAGCTTTGGCAAGGAGCTGGTACTGAAAGATTTTTCAAAGATTATGCTTAGAGGTTCGGCTATGGCAGTAGATAGCTTTTTTAAGAAGTAGGCACATATTCCATCCGGTCCAATAGATAGAGATGGTTTTAGATTGTGTAGTGCTTTTTCAACATTGTCTTCTGTAAAATCAATATGTATTAGATCATTGTAGTTGTCTGTGGTTTGACTAGGAAATACTGGGCATGATCCATTGCTGTTTACAAACACTGAGCCAAAGAATGTGTTAAAGAGGTTGGCTTTAATGGTGTTGTCACTGCAGTCTTTACCATTAGGTCCTTTCAGGGGTGGGATGGACCTTGCGTCTTTTAGTTTGTTGTTCACAAAATTGTAGAAAGTGTGGGTAGAATTGGCGCATAGAAGGTTTTCCTCTTGTTTAATGTGATAATTGGTGCATTCTGTCTTTATCTGGTGGCTTAAATTTTTGTATTAGCTTTTGAAGTTGGCAATGTGACCAGATTTGTTTTTCTGCCAAAGTGATCTCTTTTTGGATTGAAGTTTCCTTATTGTTATGGGTAATCTGTTTTTTCTGGTTTGGAGAGTTGTTATTGGCACATATAGTTTGATGACTCTTTTGACTTCAAGTAAAAATATGTATATTTCTAATGGTCTTCAACAGTATTGCATCCAGTGAATAGAAATTGCCAATCAAGGGATGAGAGATCGTTGTCTATAAGATCATAGTTGCCTTTTTTGAAGTTATAATTATTAGGGATCACATCATTGTGTTGATTTTTGTGTGGACCTATGTTGAGACAAAAGTCAATCATGCTGTGGTCACTGTTGGAAAAGGGTTCTTTAATTTGTATTCCGTAAATTGAATTCAAACTATTGCAGAAGATGAGATCGAGGCAGTTGTTAAGTCTAGTATTGTTGGTTACTAGTTGTTCCAGTCCCAGATTTGTTACAGCATTGTAGAAGGTAGCATGTTCAGTTTTACATCTGTTTAGGGTCCAGTTAATGTGAGGTAGACTGAAGTCATCAAGAAAGAAAGAAAGAAATTGGAGGTGATGCCAACCAATTAATCTATAGTTCAAATAAGTTGTGCAAACTCAGTCAACTGAGTTAATTCAGTACACTAAGATTAAATTAACCATGAGTGTGTCATGCAAAAATATTTGTTGCTTTTCATGGAATGTGTGTTTGTGTATCTGTATAAAGAGTTGAACCTCTCCTATTCCTTTTAGTTATTTGTCAGTTGTTGCAAAAATCTTCACATTCACTTAAATCTATCCACTCTGATTATCCCTCAGCAGAAAATGAAATTGGTATTGGGATATACTGGATCCCTTTTCCCTATTAGGAAAAGAAGTATTGTAATTGAAAACAGGATGTGAAACTGGGGAGTTTTGGGGGAAAAAGTATCTGTGAGTTTGGGAAGCTTTGCAGTAAGGGGGAAAACATTCATTAAAATGCAGTGAAAGGAGTTATATACATTTTCAGGATGCTGAAAAAGATGACATCTTATTTCCAAGTGGAAGTTTCTTCCTCCCTTAAATCAATATTCAACTCAGTCCAGCAAGACTCCAAAATCTATCTCTTTAATGTTTCCCTCAAACTCCCTGCAAACTAAGGGCCCTCTCCTACTCTGTTTCCATTTAAACCAACTATCCCCAAAATGGGACCGTAACTTCTCCAATTCCCCATCCAGTGGACCAGGCAGAAAAAAGTATAACTTATCCAACAGCCTTAAGAACTTTCCAAAATAAAACAAAAATAGAGAATCTTAAAAGACCAAGTTTCAAAGAATTCTTAATCAAGATAGTAAAAAGCAAAAGAGAAAATACAATGGGGAAATAAATATGACTGATATTCCTTTATTAAAGCTTTCTTGAAAACAGTAAATAATGTTAGCCTGCAAATTTTGATTACTTGGCTCCACCTTCCAGCAGTTTGGGTTATTGGTTTAGTAGTTCCTGCTTCTTCCATATACCTTGTGTTTTTAAACATTTTAACTGTTTTAAAAAGACCAGAAAGGAAATATTGGAATAATTTCTATTATACCTCCTCTTAGCTAAACAATAAATAGCTACATGGTTAGAGGATTCACCTTTCTTTCCTTCGATTGATATAAAGCAATCTCACAAGACACAAGCCAACACTTTTAAAACAAAACAAAACATAACAATCATTTTAAGCATTAAATATTAAAATGCAAACATTCAGTTTAAATAAAAATAAATAACTGAGCTGATCAGCTCACAAGAAAAACAGTTTACTTATGTAAAATAAATAAATAAATAAATAAATAAATAAATATTTTATTTTATTTTTAATTACATTTATATGCCGCCCTTCTCCGAAGACTCAGGGCTTACAATTTTGGGATACAACCCAGTGTGCTCAGCAATAGCCTTCATTCCATTGTATATGCCTGCTTATTACTAAGCGGCATTTTTACAAGGTCAGCTAATTGACCCCAACAATCTTGGGTCCTCAATTTACCTACCCCGAGAGGATGGAAGGCTGAGTCAACCTTGAGCCTGGTGGCATTTGAGCCTACAACTGTTGTAGGCAGCTGGAACTTAAGTGCAGGCAATTAACAGCCTGAGCCACCCAAGGCCATAGAAATGCAATGCTCCAGGCAGATCTGAAGTTGGTGCTATCTGTTCCATAAAAGAGAGAAGATAGGAAATTCCAGATTAATATTGCTGCTTACAAGAAATTTCTAAAGGAAAATTTATGGCTTTGTGAACATAGCCTGAGGTATTCATGAAGGCATATATCAAATATCATATTTCAGAGTTTGTGCAGAGAAATATAGCAAATTAAATTTAGCAACCACTCAGAAAACAAAAAAGCTAGTACAAACTCCAGAAATGTTTTACGTATTTCTACAGAAATAAAATATTCTTGAAACAGATGGGGTTTTTTTTCTGGTTCAATTACCTAGGCTTCTCTTTTCCCTAGGATTCTCAACATTAATCAGAAGCTGTAGGAAAAGTTGGTAGTTTCTCAGCCTTGGTTTCCAACTTCTGGAGAATTGTCAAAGTTCATTTCCCCCCCAAAGGACACTTTTCTTATTGCCAGTAGAAAAGTTGTAGTTTTGATTTTCTCTGCATGAGACGAAGAACATCTTTCCCTCTGGGAATGTATAGTGAGAATATGTGATCTTGTTGGGCAAGCAGGTTATAGTTATAATAATCTTTCTTGTTCTAAATCTTTTAACTAGTTTCCTTGTTTACTTTCTCCATGCCATAGTCACCATATCCTTCATCACTTTTTCATAAAATTTGCCCAATGTTCTTTCCGTTTCTCATTGAAATTTGAATCCTTAATCATCTTACCTGCCTTTTTTGTACAGTTTTTCCCAGCTCTATTCTACATTATTTTCAAATATTGCAATTGGAATGGTACACTATGTTCCAACTGTGGATGGACAACTTCATTTCAGTCCTTTTTCAAATGATCCCTGGCATAGAATTTGACTTTTTCAAAATGCTCTACAGAGTTGACATCTTTATCTTCATTCAGCTTCCACTTTGATCCCGGGATATTTTTCTTGGATAATTGCATGCACTTAGATCCTATCAGTGTATATGTTACTATCAGTGCTCAGTGACATGTTAAGATACGTTGTGGTTAGGCATAGTGTTGCTAAATTTGATTAATGAGATTTCACTCAAGTTCAGATGGGAAGAGAAGCTAATTTTCACTTCCAGCCTCTAGAAATTTAGCTGAACAAAAAAAATGTAATACCATCATCTCCATAACTTTAACTTAAATAGGGCAATAATCCTTGAAATGAGCTGTTTTGTTTCTTGTATTTACTTTTCCATTTAAAGGCCACAATTTGCTACTTACTTACTTACTTACTTACTTGTTTAATTTATTTATTTATTTATTTTGTCAAACGCTTGCAATATAATAGAAATAAGAATAAACATAAGTATAAATACATGAAATAGAAACTAATAATTGGGGACAATAGGACAGGGATGGTAGACATGATTGTACGCTTATGCATGCCCCTTACAGACATCTTGACGTGAGGTCAATAGAGGTTAGTTTGAAGGTAAAGGAGTGGGGTTTGAGCATGTGACAACAGAATCAGATAGTGAGTTCCAGACATTGACCACTCTGTTGCTGAAATCGTACTTCCTGCGATCAAGTTTGGAGTGATTTACATTAAGTTTATATCTATTGTGTGCTCTTGTGTTGTTGTGGTTAAAGCTGAAATATTCATTAACTGGTAAGACATTGTAACATATAATTTTATGTACTATGCTTAACACCAATCTTAACCGGCATAGTTCAAGGTTGTCTAAGCCTAGAATCTCAAGTCTGGTGGTGTAGAGTATTCTGTTGCAAACAGAGGAGTGTAGTACTCTTCTTGTAAAATACTTCTGGACTCGCTCAATTGTATTAATGTCTGACGTACAGTGTGGATTCCAGACAGCGGAGCTGTATTCAAGTATTGGTCTAGCAAAGGTTTTGTATGTCCTAGTTTGCAAATCAGTATTACCAGAGGAGAAGCTTCGTAAGATCAGATTGACAACTCTTAAAGCCTTTTTGGCAATGCTGTTGCAGCAAGCTCTGGCACTTAGGTCATTAGATATGAGTACTCCAAAGTCCTTGACAGAGAGGGAGTTGTCAATGAGGTCATATCCGCCTAGCTTGTATTTGGTGTATTGATTTTTTATCAACGTGTAGGATACAATGCCAACAATGTATACACTTTTAAAAATTTTGAGTCTTCAATCAGGTCTGATAATCCTTTGGATCTATTCGAGTCAACTGATGCCCCTAAATATATTGTTAGTTTTGGGAAAATGTAGAAACTGCATCATGTCAAGCCCAGACTATATAGTGGATAGAATTAGACTGTGAGAGCCAAATTCACAATTGCCTCTTGGGTGGTTTGTGAAATGTCATGTCATAGCATTGTCACATTGTAGAAAAATTTCGTATTGTGCTTTTGATCTCTTTCTAGTCTTTTTTCAAACTTTTGAGTTCTGCAATATAGTTTCAAGTGATGCGGGTTTCAAGGAAAACCATATGAACATTCCCATGCCCCCAGGACATAACCATTAATTTTTCTGCTGAGGCTTGGGTTTTGATTTTCTTTTATTTGCAAGTAAAGTTTTAGGTTGATATTCCATGTACCAACACTTTGTTTCTGGGTCATAGTTATGAACCTATGTTTTATTGACTGTCACAATGCTGTAAATATTTTTTTACTTCATCCTTGTAGCATGACAGTTGCTGGAAAATTCCAACTCTTTAAGCTTTCATCTCTGCTCTTAACATGTGTGGAACCTGTCTTGCGTAATCTTTTCAATATTGAAGAACATCAATATTGTGAACACACATTCCTTTAGAAATGCCAAGCTTGACAGCAATTTTCCTTTGAATGATCTCCTGATTGTCTTTAATCAGTTCATCAACCTTTCACTCATCAGTTGCTGTCATAGGTCATCTGCTTTGTTCTTGATCACACAAATCACCTCTTTTGGTTCACCATCTTCACGTTTGTTTGTCCTCTGATGCACAGTGCTCTTGTCAACCCAATCATCACAACAAACAACCTGCATTTGGTGATTATGACTTCCAATGGTACATTCTTCTTTTGACATTCAAACATTCAATCATGGCATGATGTTTGAAGCATACTAACAAGTACTCACTACAGGCTTCCATTTCATGAGCAATAGCAATGCAACCTTTTTTCATGAAATTTCTTGCAAACTGAAGGGAAAGAACAGGTGCCAAAGAACTTCTAGCACATCAGTGTTGCCAGCTATGGGTGACTTATAACATTGAAGGTATTATTTTTCATTGATCCCTTGTAGAAACAAGAGGCTGAAGTTGACATAAAGTGGACTATTTGTGCTATTACAACTATGCAATCTCTTTTATACTTATTTCTTTGTTATGGAGGTTCTACACAAAGAACAGGTAAAGGTTAAAATCTAATCTTGTTTTCATGCTTTGTTGCAGGACATATTTATAAAATATTTAATTTTTATTTTAATATTGTTCATTGCCCAGATGAACTTGTTCAGATTGACAGCTGTACAAATTGATTAAACAAACAAACAAATAATACACTTATATTGGGGAATTATTTACCTGATTTTTCAATGCTAGATGACCCTAACCCTAAGGGCTTTTCCAATTATATTTGGACTAGCCATTTTAATTTCCTTCCCTTCAGAATTTTTGGACAACATGAGGTTTAGACTACTACAGAGAGGTTGGGAAGAGGTTTTGTCTCCTTTCCCATATTTCAACTTCTACGGTATACACTTGCAAATGGATGACTAATGGAATAAATAAACAATTTAAGCATTTCTTTGGGATTTGTCTAGGCTCCCACCATTGTCTCCATGACCCAGAAGATCTTTCTAAAACATAAGGAACCTAGGGCAAAGTATATTATCTATCTGCAAATAGTTTTTAGAAAATGCTTAATTAAGGTATTCCACTTTAGTTCCATTTTATCCCAGATTATTAATTACACAGCATGCTTCAAATTATACAGCTGTTATTTTAGATTTTTTTAAAAAATCAAATGATGCAGCCTAATTTCTCTTACAACATTGACTTTAAAAAGATTTAGTATGGTTGCAGTTTCTTTCTGGAAAAACACAGTAAATCTAATACCTCAGTTAAAGATGGGTTAAAAAGGCTCAATTTACGTGTTTGTTGACTTGGATTTATTACTGACAACTACATAAAAACATAGCCACATTATGGCTCCCTATGAAGTGTACATCCAATTAATTCTACCGCATTAGTGTTTGGTAAGTTACCATGGTGATATGATCCATTTACATTCTGACTATTCTTATTTACACATTACCATGAGATTTTTTTAACCATGATTAGTTTAATAATCTACAGTGGCCAAATTTACACATTACACTAAGCCAAAAATAAGCAAATGTCATGACCTAATGATATGTGCAAATCAGGACATTTTGGCTAGTTCAACAAACTAATTTAAAAAGCCAAGTACAAGGGATAGCCTTATTTGTATAACACCTTAATTAGGGTGTTTGGTTAATAGTTAATGTGATATACCAAAAGAAGAAGGAAAGAAAGAAAGAAAGAAAGAAAGAAAGAGACAAAGAGAGAGACAGAGAGACAAAGAGAGAGAGAGGGAGGGAGGGAGGAAGGATGGAAGGAAGGAAGGAAGGAAAGAAAGAAAGAAAAAAGAAAGAAAGAAAGAAAGAAAAAGAAAAAGAAAGAAACCACTAACTAAATTAATCCACAGTAACTAATTTTATTCTGTCAGTTCTATTGTGGCAATACCTAAACCTTCAAGTAAGGTTTAGGTGTTGTTTAGGCTTGTGTCAAGTAACACAAACAGCAGGAATTATGGAGCAAGGAATTTATGCCCGTTGTTCCAGCAATACCCATTTCTGTGTGTGGAATTAAATAGGCAACACTGATATGGCCCTTCACAATGAGCAAGACTGCCTCCTCATAGCTGGCTGACCGGCATTGTGCCTGTTACCTCTCTCTCCTGGACATCCTTGGATCAGGACTCCACCTCCTCATCCTTACTGACTGCAGGTAGCTGCTCCCATTTTTTTTTGCCTGAAGCCTCCAGGAACATAGGATCAAGGGAGTCGGTGCAAGAGAGGTTGGTGAGACCTCATGAGCTCGACATGTGGAATACAACAACATTGGAAACAACACATTTGTCTCTTTCCATGTGTTTTCTTAGTCGTTGTGATTCTTCCCATGGATTGAAACCTTGACTCTGCTATTGAACTTGGACTTCGCTCTTCAGACTTGGACTTTGCCTCTTGAACCTTGGATTTTGGTTGTGGTGCTTTGTGTTTGGACCATGAACTTGTCTTTCATCTTCAAACCTGATGGGTGACTCTATAGGCTTGCTCTATGTTTCCAGACTTGAGAATTGGACTCATTGGATTTTGTGCTTGTTCATGCAAGGGGGAATCTGGGGAAATACTATTCAGGGCTGCAAAGCCTCAATAAAGACTTTAAATCTGTTGGGGTGTGAGTAGGACAGAATACCTTCATCTAAATTCTTTATGAAGGTATTGAAGTGTACTGGGCCTAAGACAGAATCTTGGGTACCCCACTGCTTACTTCCCTCCATGTAAACGTTTCATTAAGGACTACACATTGAGTATGGTTCGTCAGTCAGTTATGAATCCATCTGGTGGTCCTGTTTTCTATCCCACATTTTTCGAACTTACTAAGAGGTAAGTTGTGGTTTACTTTGTCAGATGCTTTACTGAAATCAGAGAATTCTATATCCACAGCATTCCACTGATCCACTAATTTAGTCACTATGTCAAAGAATGAAATAAGATTATTTGGAATGATGTTTTTTTTACAAACACATTGGCTTCTGGTTATAACTTTTCTAGCTTCTAGATATTTCTGATCTGTTGCTTGGTTATCTTGTTCAGGATCTTCCCAGACATTGATTATGTCAAGTCAGTTGGTCTGTAGTTTCTTGATTCATTTTTTCCCTTTTCTGAAAATGGCAACCATGTCATCTCTTTTCTACTCCTCTGGTAATTCCCCAGTGCTCCAGGATCTTTGAAAGATATGGTTCAATAATTCCAAAACCATATCTGCTCCTTCAGAAATCTGGGATGTAATCTATTTGGTCTTGATTATTTTAATTCATCTAAGGTGGACAGGTGTTCACTTACTATTTTCTTGCCTATTTTAATTTGTATTCCTAGTCCACCTTTACAGTTTTGTTTTTGGTAGGTTGGGCTATTTTTTCCTTTTGCATGAAGATAGATGCAAAGAATGAATTAAGCAGTTCTGCTTTTTCTCTGCTGTGTATTGCTTCTTTTCTATCTTCTCCCATTGGTGGATCGATTGTTTCCTTGCCTTTTTTCTTGTTTTTTTCATTTTCAAGGAAACTTTTAAAATTATTTTTATCTGTTGCAAGTCTTAGTTCTTCCCAAGCTTTAGCTTTCCTGATTCCATTTTGCAGATTCAGGCTATATGCTGGTATTCTGCCTTAGTTATGTGTCCCTTTTTCCATTTTTTTGTATTTATCCTTTTTGTGTTTCAGTTTATCAGAGAGTTCTTTATGCAACCATGCTAGTTTCTTCTTGGATTTCTTATTTTTCTTTTTCAATGGTATTAAGCTGGACTGAGCTTTTATAATAACATTTTTCAGATTTTCCTAAGCATCTTGAGTTATTTTCCCCTTTAAGATTTTCATCCATGGAATCGTTCTCAAGCTCTCCCTAAGTTTATTGAAATCAGCTCTTTTAAATCTAAGACACTAGTTTTATTTTGTTCTGTTTTGTTTCTGCATTATATTGAATTCCAACATGACATGGCCATTCTCCCCTCAAATTGCAGCAACTTCAACTCCTCTATTTCTTCTTCTCTTTGTAAGAATTAAAACCAGTATAGCTGAGCCTCTAGTTCTTTCCTCTACTTTTTGGATAGCAAAGTTGTCAGCTAGGCTCATAAGGAAGCTGTTTGATCTCTCACTTGATACAGAGTTTATCTCCCAGTTAATGTCAGAGTTGTTAAAGTTCCCCAATACTACTGTGATTATACTGTTTCCTGCATATATTAGTTAACTGATTAGCAAAAAATTCATTTATTTCTTTTGCTTGGTTGGGTGGCCTGTAGTATATACCTATGGTGATGTCATTCCTTTTTCCTTTTATATTAATCCATATACATTTAAGGATGTTTTTATCCTTGGTTTTATGCATTATATGGTGTAGTGATTTTTTTTACATATAATGCAACTCCACCTCCTCTTTTGTTAAGTCTGTTTCTCTTGAACAATTTATATCTTTCCAGCAGTACATGCCAATTGTGGGTTTCATCCACCAAGTTTCAGTAATGGCAATTATATCATACCTGCCCTCATATACTAGTATTTCATTCAACCTGTCTGTTCCCCTAACTTTGAGTGCTATTGTATTGACAGCTGAGCCCTTTATGGCTGATCCTGGGTTACATCTCTTGCTTTATAACCGAGTTTTTCTTCCTTCCCATCACGCCCTATCTCTTTGCTTGATTGGTTGTCTTGCAGTTTATGTTTAAGCCTTATAGATCCTAAAAATTGGATACCCTCCCCCCTCAGCTTTAGTTTAAAGCCCTTTGGATAAGCTGAGCCAGTCCAAATATATTTTTCTGGGTTCTTGTGGGGTAAGCTTGCTTCCAGTCTTCTGATACCAAGGCATTATCTAGATACATTTTGCAGTAAATCTGTGTATCATTTTAAGCTATAAATAGTTTGGCGTTTGTTTACCATATAGCTGAAACTCAGCCAGTTGTAACTAATTCAACAATCCATTGATTTAGCATAGTATGTGACCCCCAAACTGAGACACAGGTCTGTGAAGAGATTCCTTCTCTTCTGTACAGTTGTGAGTGCCACTGTGTTGCCATTACTTTTCTCAAAGCCTGAGCTAGTAGATAGAGATCTGTCTCAATATACAGCTTCTGTTTTGCCAAATAAGGTGGCAATTTCTGATCCAAATATATATTTTTGTGTAATTATCCTCAGTTGCGTCTTTTCTTTTTTTGTTTAATTTGACAGGTAATTACTTGAAAAGATCTTTAACTTAGTGGTTTCCATTCATCTTAATTTAATTATAAGTTAGTTCTTACTAATTTAACATCAAGGATTTTTATTTTTTAAAAAATATTTGCTTTCATGTATCTGTCGCTAATGCAGAGAAAATGGCCTTAGTAGAAAAGGCAGGCACTAAAGAACCCTGGTGACTTAAATAAGACAGATTCTTGTTTCAGATAAAGTTGATATTCTTTATCAGCATGCAGCTGCTCAAACATGAGAGTTAAAATAAAAATCTGCACTAGCAATAAATAGTTGAAATTTGAACATGTGATTAAGCAACAAGTTGTCAGGCGTAGAAAAGGCCAGACTAGTGACATGGAAAGAAAAGCATCTAGAATTGAAACTGAGTTCTCCATACCTCAATTGGTGGCACAAAACTAAGATGTGTTAAATTGTTTTTAAAATCCTCGGATTCATACTTTAAATGTATTTGGGCAACATTTTGAGTCAGGCCCGGCATATGGGAGTTGTGGACTGGATTAATTTTCTTTGAACAGCAGATAAATGACATCCTTCCATGTCCCTCAAATCAGAACTTTTAAGGAAAAAAGAAAGAATGGATACAAATCTACCTCAATCTATTATTTATTTTTCTATAATTAGAAACTGGTGTCAGTAGCAATTTTGTAAGGAAGATGGCAACTAATCTGGATTATGACATTAGTAGATGAAAACATTGGGTAATAAATGCCTAATATCATATTTATGCAGTTTTACTCTCTATAGCAAAATTACACAGAAGAATGTACAAGAACGAGCTTAACGTCCCTGATAACCACGATAGGGTGGTCACTGACTTCGAGCCAGACAACCTAGAATATGAAGTCAAATGGGCCTTAGGAAGTGTGGACAACAACAAAGCTAGTGGAGGTGACAGTATTCCAGTTGAGCTATTCAAAATCTTAAAAGATGATGCAGTAAAAGTGCTATACTCAATTTGCCAGCAAATTTGGAAAACTCAACATGGCCACAGGATTGGAAAAGGTCAGTTTACATTCCAATTCCAGAGTAGGGCAATGCCAAAGAATGTTCAAACCACCGCACCATTGCACATTTCACATGCTAGCAAAGTTATGCTCAAAATCCTACAAGCTAGGCTCCAGCAGTATGTGGACTAAGAACTACGAGAAGTACAGGCAGGATTTTGAAGAGGCAGAGGAACTAGAGGTCAAATTGCCAACATACACTGGATCATGGAGAAAGCTAGGGAGTTCCATCTACTTCTGCTTCATTGACTATGCTAAAGCTTTTGATTGTATGGATCACAACAAATTGTTGCAAGTTCTTAAAGAGATGGGAGTACCAGACCATTTTATTTGTTTCTTGAGAAACCTATATGCGTGTCAAGAAGCAACAGTGAGAACTGGACACAGAACCACTGATTGGTTCAAAATTGAGAAAGGAGTTCGACAAGGCTGTATACTGCCACCTGCCTATTTAACTTATATGCAGAGCACATCATGAGAAAAGTGGGGCTAGATGAATCACAAATTGGAATTAAGATTGCCCGGAGAAGTATCAACAACCTCAGATATGCAGATGATACCCCTCTAATGGCAGAAAGTGAAGACGAACTAAAGAGCCTCTTGATGTAGGTGAAGGAGGAGAGTGGAAAAGTTGGCTTGAAACTCAACATTAAGAAAACTAAGATCATGGCATCTGGCCCTCTCAATTCCAGGCAAATAGATGGGTGTGTGTGTGTGTGGAGATAATGACAGATTTTATTTTCCTGGGCTCCAAGATCACTGCAGATGGGGACTACAGCCAAGAAATTAAAAGACACTTGCTCCTGGGGAGGAAAGTTATGGCAAATCTAGACAGTGTACTAAAAAGCAAAGACATCACCCTGCCAACAAAAGTACATATAGTCAAGGCTATGGTTTTCCCAGTTTGCAATGTATGGCTGTGAAAGTTGGACCATAAGGAAGGCTGAGTGTCAAAGAATTGAGGACTTTGAACTATTGTGCTGGAGAAGACTCCCGTGAGTCCTTTGGATTGCAAGGTGATCAAACTGGTCAGTCCTAGAGGAGGTCAACCCTGACTGCTCTTTAGAAGGCCAGATCCTGAATATGAAACTCAAATACTTTGGCCACCTAATGAGAAGGAAGATCCTAATGTTGGGAACAATTGAGGGCAAAAGAAGAAGGGAATAACAGAGAATGAGATGGCTGAATGGAGTCACTGAAGCAGTCGGCGTGAGCTTAAATGGACTCTGGGGGATGGTAGAGGAAGGCCTGGAGGAATGTTGTCCATGGCGTTGCAATGAACCGGACATGACTTCGGGACTAACAACAATACAATCATTCCATCCTGTTTTATAGGTGAGTGGGACATGGATGGTTTACATAAACAAGACAGATGAAGGTTCATAATATCTGGACATAGCACAGCTTTCTATTATTGTTGATAAATAAGAAGGCAGTAAAATTATTGATTTAACATTAAGGATTTAACTACAAATGTTCAGGTTCAAATTATTTTGGACACAATTTGTGAAAAGCCAGCTCTCTGGAAAAGACTCTAAGGCTAGGAAAGGTAGAAGGAAAGGGAAAAAAGGTGACTGTTATAGTTTTGTTTTTCTAAAATAGCTTTCTTGAGATTTATAGTGGAGTGTTTACAGAGTTTTAAATACTCTGGCATTACTGTTTCCTTATTTTGAGTCCTGATGCCAAACTTGTGTTCATTTGTTCTTTTCTGTAAAATCTGGCCTGTTTGTCTAATACAGAAATTCTTAACAAACCCAATATGACAAAATATGTCACAATTTCCAATGTTTGGGAAACCAAGCCCTTGTGATTCATGGCTTAATTGTACTATATTTCCTAGCCATTTTTGGTTTATTCAAGAAATTTTAAGAAAATATGCAACCCAGTTTTTAGTATAATCCATAAATTGTAAGGGACAAATAAAATTTTTTCTGCCTTAGGGTGGCACTCTGTGAAATAATTGTTGCACTGAATATATCATGGTTATAATTATCAGTTCTTGATAGTAAAATTTACATTTCATAGATCAAATTCATGTAAGCCATGGCATTCCCGATGACACTCTTTGAAGATGCAGGTTAGAGGAATATTTAAATGTTGGTGCTGCAGAAAATTCTAAGAACACTGTGGATGACCAAGAAAATTTCTCACTAGAAATATAAATGATCAACTTATTCTACTTTGGATACACTAGGTGAAGCCTAGGAAAAGATTTGAATGTTGGGAAAGATGGAGGAAAGCAGAAGAAAATAACCAGCAGCAAAGTGGATGGACTCAAAGGTGACATATTGGGAGACATAGGGGATAGATTGTCTCAAAATCTATGTGATCATTAGGAGTCAAAAACATCTTGATAATTAATCAAAAGTTAAAGCTTACAAAATGAAGAATCCCAAGCATGCAAACTCTAAATCCAATAGCATAGTAGCAGCCACTAAATAAAATATGGGAATATATTGTATTTCTCTGCAAGTTTTCATGTCTGATTTGTTTCTACTTTGCAACCAAATATTAACTGAAAGCAAACAACCATTGTTTAAAAAGGCATCTAGATCCTTCCTGCACAAATGTTACTTTATTATGGTATGAAATTAGTATTGCCAAGATAGGTTAGTAATTATAGATCAGAATGAAATAACTCAAAACTTGGGATCAAATTCTTCTTCAGCCATGATGGAGATCTTGGCTCCCTTCTCTATCTGACAGATTTAATCTAACATGGTATAATTGAGATGAATTATGGAGAAACTGTTTTGAGAGATGAGTCACTTGATTTTCCTTCAAAATAATGAATGACAAAGCTAACAGATTGTATATATCTTGAGCCTGTCCTTGTTGAAATAAGAAAGAAAATATCTCTATAACATCAGTTCAAGTAAAGAGAATCAAAGGCTGTCTTACGTTGGCTTCTAACAAAATGAGACCAACATCATGAGAACATATCAAGAAAGAGATATTGTCAGTCAATTATTGTATCATGGTTAGTAGCAAATGGGAACTTGCTACTCTTAATGGGATGGGTATTGAATTTTTGAGATTTCCCATAGTTGAATTCATTATTGGCTGAATTATAATTAAAGTTCAGGCTATAATTGTTTGGATGTTCTGGAACTATTACTTTTGCAAACTAATTTTGTGGCTATATATGACTCTGGTGTTGATTGGATTTTTTTTCTCAAGATCTATATTTATTTAGAAGGAAGGCTAGTGTCTGCTGAGCCCTGTCTTACAGTAACTCTAGAATTAAATAGTACTTGGAGCTATTCCAACATTATAATGTTAGGAGAATGAGTTCAATTTTTTAAAACAAAGCTTTAGCATTTCAGAATCAAATTTATTAGTGCTTGGATATGTTATGTGTTATGAAATTAAGGTACAGACTTGTTAAGTGAGATATCAGTGGAATTCTCTGAAATTTATTTGGAGTTTTCAAAGATAGCTTATAAGTAATAAGTGTTAGGTACCCTGATACAACTGGATTCTAAATGAACTAGTTTGGGTCCTAGCTCCATTTCAGCACTTATATCTCTATTTTGAATGAATTTGATTAAAACAATTTATTCAACCTGCCAAAAACCAAACTTTAGAACTTTAAAATAGGAATATGGTCCAATGAAAGGCACTATGTTAAAAACGCCACAATAGTTACTCCCTTAGTCCATCCAGGTATCCAGTTAAAAGATGGCACAATCTGGGAGCAACAAGCCACACCTGTTCTGAATGTTATGACTGTCCATCTTATGCTGACATTATTATTTCCTGATAATTCATAACATATTATTTTGTAATTACTGTATCTGACATCCTTCCTATTTGTGAAGTTCTTGGTGCTCTCCGAGTTTGTTTGCTTGCAGACATTTCATTACCCAACTAAGTAACATCATTACTCCATTATCAACATTATTTGCCTTCTGCTCTGATTTACATATTTTGCTGGGAGTATCATTAGTCTTACACCTGCCTGAAGAGCAAGTGCTTTTCTATCATCTCTAGAAAAGCAGATATGTTACTTTGCAAGTTCCAATCTGGCTGGTCACCAGAACTAGAGGTTTAGTCTTGCTGCCTGGCTGTGTGTGGCTTTTTAGTTGTTGATTGGGGTGTTGATAGTTGGTTATTAAGTAGTTGTTTCCTTGTGCTGCTAAGTCCTTGGCTCCTGAGTATCTGATAAGCTGGTGGTACCTTAGCACTCCTGTTGACTGATAAAGGGCCCATTTCTCAGGCTTCAATCAACAGGGATTGGCAGCACAAGGAAACAACAGCCAATGACTTAACTGCCAGCCATCAACAACCTTAATCAACAATTAACGATTAAATAGCCACACACAACCAGACATCACGTACAGTAAATACTATACGTAGAACAGCCCAAAGCACACATGCTGGTGAGAGAGGAGTTCCTAAGGATGGGCTGAAGCATGTGTCCAAAAGCTCAAAAGACTGAACCTCTAGTCCTGGTGAGCAAACCAGATTGGATCCTGCAACATTATCCTGGAACATGTATATTTGCCTTCATTCTTGAGATATGTTATCTGCCTGAGTTTTGAAAGCATCTTCTCCTTATACATAATATCTTGCTAATTGCAGACTCCTCCAGATGCTGCTAGCATTTACATGGCTTGTGCCAAATGGAACAGAATGTAAATCCAACTTTTAGTTTATATCATTCTGTCAAATCTAACAACTGTGCAGGAGGAGGCCCAGGTCCATATTTATTCTATTTTGTTGATATGTCATTGTTGCTGAGATATGCCAACTGTTTGGCACCATATTCAGCTTTTTAAAAAAAAATCTTAGTCATTTATTTGGAAATAATTATTTCCCAGTTCTGCCAAAGTTAAATGCAGCTTGCTCGGATCTGGATTACTGTGTTATATAAAACAGGCAGTGTGGCTTGTAAATCAGGTTTAATGAATTATTACATAACTTGGCAACACCTATGATCCCCCCCCAAATTTACAAGATTTTATGATCTTGTGAAATTTCAGCTGTTAGGGTGAAGGGGTTTTATATCTGCCTCATTATGCAAGATTTCACAATGTTTTCAAATACCTGAAGTAGATCAGTTCAGCAGAACATGGTTGAGCAGACCACAGCTTAATGAAAACTTAGAATTGATTTTAAGTTTCAATAGTTTCCCAAGTGAATTGTTTCTTACTGAGGTGAATATGGTATTCTGGTTAAGACAATGAAGAATGACATTTTAAATACAGGTACTCCTCAAGTTAGGAATGGAATGGAGCCTGCCAATTACATTCGTAACCTGAGATTTGTTGAATGAATCATATAAAACAAAAGTGATCACTCTGCTTTCTCCCACACATTCGCTAATTGGATGTGCAGGTTGTTAAATGCAAACCAAGTATCTCAGGATGGGGAAGGCCATGAGGGACCAAGATGGAACTGGCAACCTGCTTCAGACTACCGAAGGCCTCCTGCAACCCACTGAGATACCTCAGGCTCCTTGTCTGTGGTCCTCACAATTGCTCCCCCACTCATCCTGCTTAAAAAAGAATATTAGTTATATATGTGTATTAGAAATAAATATATATATACTGGTATGTACTTGAATAAGATGGTATATACTTGAATAAGATGTAGATTTAAATGCATATTTAAAATTGTAACTGCTATTATAATTATATAATATACCTGGTTTCTTTTTTCTTCTTCTGTTGTGTTTTTTTCACTTTTTCCCCATTTGTTCTACATAGTCATAGTAGCAATCCATGCAGGTGATCTAGTAGATTACATTGGAAGTATCTCCCACCACCAAGCTTACTGGATCCTAAAGTCAGTTCTCATTCTGCCATATAGTGTATTGACGCAGCTCTTTTTGTGTGACAGTGGATGGTTACTGTTGAAACTAAGAATGTGTGGAGTGTTGGTGGCCTTATGATAAAGTTCATTATGCATGTTCAACAAATTATAATTAAAAAACTAGCTTAGCAATACATGCAGACCAGCATATGATTTGTTCAAGACAATCTGCTTTAAAAACCTTTGCTTCGCATTATATGCTAAGCAGGCTTAGTTTGCTGAGCAAGATTGAAACATAACACGAGTTATCCTAGGCACACATACCAAGAGTTTGCAATTCTTTTTCAAATGCTGTGGAACTGCTTAGCCATGCTTCAACAGAGTATAAATGTAATGAGTTTCTCTTTCCCAAACAAAGCTTTATTTGCAATATTTGCTTTTTCAGTGGATTTGCTTCTCTCTATTTTGAGTGTTTAACTAAGAAACTTCCTCCCAGTGCCTGATCATTTGTTGTTATGTATGGTGCACTTTTCCTATATCTAGGAGCTCTAAGCAAACACGTAGCACACTAGTCTGCAAACAAAAGTATTATCTCCCTTGTAGAGAGGAATGGAAAATGATGATAGAATACAGTAGCTGAATATTGAACAATATGGGAATGTGGAACTATGCCAACCTAAGGCTCATTTCTCTGGTTATTAAAACCTATTAAAGATATTATGGAACATCCCAATAATAACATTTTAAAAGAACTCCTGTCATAGAAGTATTAACTGGATTTTCAATGTTTGATAAAACTGATGTGTCCAGCTCTTGCTTTTTCTCAATCCTGTAGTCTGAGGGTAAGACTGGATTCAGACGATATGCTTAGTCATAATTTGTTTTCCCATGGATAGTGAATAAATCGTTATTGATCGATTTTACATAACATAATATGACAAACAAACTACATACTTTGGCACTATATCTGGAACAAGCATAAGAGTATCCATGGTGCTTAAGCATGAATAAGTCATAATGAATGGATTCATGCAGTATGCCATCTTATGTAGAGTTAATGGGAAGTTAGGCTGGTAGGAAGTGTATTGTTCCTTTGTAAGGCTAAAATGATTGTTTTATTTCTGTTTTATTGGTTTTGTTGTGAGTTACCTAGAATAATTATAGATAGACAGCAGCATAAATTCTATAAATAAATATTGTATGCTAAAACTAGATAAACCATATTGTGACTTAGCATATTGTTTTCAGGATTCATCAGGGTTCATCTCCACAGTTTACCTTATTTAGCAATCAGTGATAGAAATAATTTTGGCTGGGTTTATATTATGCTAAATGGGTGGCTAAGTTTAGGCTCAGTTTAGGACATTTTAGGAACTGGGGCTTGATTAATAAACAATGTTTAAAACAATAATTTTATATTATGAGAACATCCAGCCATGATAATTGGGTTAGGTAGAGCTACAAAAGAGAGTTTTCTATAATTTTTCCCCTATCAACTTGTAATTATTGAGATTTTTCCATCTCTGAACTGATAGCCATAATTTATTCAAGCTACAAGTGTTGAGTTTTTGATCCTTTTTCTTGCTATTAGAGTTTGCATAGAATACTAAGCCTAACAGTAATGCAATGTATAATCTTAGCCAAAGATTAGAACTGTTATTTCCATATTAATCAGATATTATTTGAATAAGTTGCACATTATGGTAAGTAAAATTCAAACAATCTATTTTTGTACTTTAACATAATTTGTGAATCTAGATATTTTTTAAGGTTCTTGACATCAACTGTGTTGATGGCTTTCCCCCTTTTTGATATTTTGTAAGTATGCCATAATCACTTTTGGATTTTTTGCTTAGATAGTATCAGTACTACTCTCAAATCTCAGTGATGAATGCCAATAAAAGGGACTGAAAATGAAATTATGAAGAACGTACGAGGGCACTGTCTTAGCTAATCCTAAGATTTGCAGAAGATCAAAACAAATGAAACCCACTCTACATCCAATATCAATATAGCAATCTATTTTCCCACAATAAAAACAGTTCCATGAAGATTACATGTTCTTAATAATGTGTCATATGTAATGTTGACCAATGACTGGGAAAGAAAAAAGAGAAACCAGGAATGAGGAATGAAGTAGGCTGCTGGATGGCTATGTGGAACCATAATGTTTCTCTTCAGAAGACTAGAATTCTGCAATTTATTGCAGCTTCCACATGTTTTGTAATTAGATTTTTGTGACATCAGTGCTCATTCATTTTGTTAATCAGAAGTTCCTTTTAGAAGAATTTTAATAAAGATTTCTAACCATTTAGAACCACTAGCAGTACACCATAGGCTTATAATTATTTATCCTTTTGGGGCTAGATAAAAAGACTATGAGGTAGACTTTTCAAGGAAAATTCATGGCAATTTTCTTTCTTATAATGTTTTTTAAGGTGAGAAAGTACTGCAAGAGCCTCTCTCTTCCCACAAAAACAAAGTTACAGTGTTCATTCTAATATATTATTCAAGGTTTCTATTTTTCAAATAACCAAGTGAGTGAATGAATTTCTCCTTCAAACACAATGTGTTATGGTATACTTCAAAACATTCATTCCAAATGCTTTGATAAGCTATTCTTTTAAACTTCATTAGGAGAACCATGTCTAATCTCTTGTAAGAATTTCTTTTTGCAGTAGGTAAAAGAAAATTCCCTTGTTCCCGGAGGAAGATGATTACCTAGACCTGTATCAATCGGGCTTCAGGTCCGGGCACAGCACGGAGACAGCATTGGTCGCGCTGATGGATGACCTCTGGAGGGCTCGGGACAGGGGTTTTTCCTCTGTCCTAGTCCTTTTAGATCTCTCAGCAGCTTTCGATACCATTGACCATGGTATCCTTCTGCGGTGGCTTCAGGGGTTGGGGGTGGGAGGCACTGTCCTGTGGTGGTTCTCCTCCTACCTCTCTGGCCATTCGCAGTCGGTGTTGGCAGGGGAGCAGAGGTCGGCCCCAAGGCCCCTCCCTTGTGGGGTGCCACAGGGGTCCGTTCTCTCACCTCTCCTGTTTAATATCTACATGAAACCGCTGGGTGAGATCATCCGAGGTTTTGGGGTGAGGTATCATCAATATGCTGATGATACCCAGCTTTATATCTCCACCCCAGGCCAGATCAGTGATGCTCTTTCCATGATGTCCCGGTGCCTGGTCTGGATGGGGAGTAACAGGCTCCGGCTCAATCCGGCCAAGACTGAGTGGCTGTTCTTACCGGCATCTCGGCTTTCGTTGGATGTACCATCTTTGGTCATGGGGGGAGAGGTGTTGCCCCCCGTGGATAGGGTGAGGAATCTGGGCGTCCTCCTGGATTCACAGCTCAGTTTGGAGGAGCAGTTGGGAGCTGTGACCAGGGGGCCTTTGCCCAGGTTTGGCTGGTTCGCCAGCTCCGCCCTTACCTGAGCCGAGATGCCCTTTGAACAGTCACTCATGTGCTTGTCACCTCCAGAATCGACTACTGCAATGCTCTCTACATGGGGCTGCCCTTGCGGACCACCCGGAGGTTGCATCTGGTGCAGAATGCGGCTGCACGGGCTGTGATGGGGGTGTCCCGCACCCCTCCTGCACAACTTGCATTGGTTGCCGCTTGCCTTCCGGGTTAGTTTCAAGGTGCTAGTAACAACTTTTAAAGCCCTAAATGGCTTGGGTCCAGGGTACTTGCGGGAACACCTCCTGCCAGCATCACATTCCGATCGCCCTGTTCGGTCCCATAGGAGGAGCCTCCTTGGGATACCGTCAGTTAGGCATTGTCAGCTGGTGGTCCCCAGGGCTAGGGCCTTCTCCGTGGGAGTGCCCGCCCTTTGGAATCAGCTCCCCGTGGATCTCCATTTGGCCCCTGATCTCCGCTCCTTCCACTGGGACCTGAAGACCTGGCTGTTTCAACAGACCGGCCTGGAATGACTTGGGAGGTGGGATTTTAACTGATAGTCCGGCTTGTCATGTTTAATCTGTTTTTTATTGTAAATTTGTGGTGTTTTAATGTTCGCCGCCCTGAGTCCCTAGGGAGAAGGGTGGCATACAAGTCAAATAAATTATTATTATTATTAAAATGAACTTAATATCTCACAGCCAATAAAATTCCAAATTGTCATATTTCCTTAACTGAATATTCTGAAAACCTAAGCCTAAAAGATGCAATCCAAATTGGTGATGAAATTATGCATATCAATTAGTTAGAACTTATCAATAAAAAGGGCAAAAATCCAATCCCAAAGTTATATTTCGAGAAAAAATAATGTACCAAAATCAGGCTATGCAGTGGTGGGATTCACCCAGTTTTCACCAGTTCAGAAGAACTGGTTGTTAACTTTCTGAGCAGTTTGGTGAACTGGTTGTTGGAAGAAATCATTAGGGCAGAGAACCGGTTGTTAAATTACTTGAATCCCACCACTGGGGCTATGTATATGTTTGCATTTTTTTTTTAATTACATTTATATGCCGCTCTTCTCTGAAGACTCAGGGCGGCTTACAATTTTTGGGATACAACCCAATGCGCTCAGCAATAGCCTTCATTCCATTGTATATGCCTGCTTATTACTAAGCAGCATTTTTACAAAGTCAGCTTATTGCCCCCAACAGTCTTGGGTCCTCACTTTACCTACCCTGAGAGGATGGAAGGCTGAGTCAACCTTGAGCCTGGTAGGATTCGAGCCTGCAGTAATTGCAGGCAGCTGGAACTTAAGTGCTAGGCATTTAACAGCCTGCACCACCAAGGCCTTAATTTGATTGTTAATGAGCAAATGAAACATTGGACATGTCTTCCATAGATTTTCTAGATTAAGTCGCTAAATAAGATGAATCCAATTTGCAGTTATCTCCAGAAGCCAAGTAGCCTGGCACATGGGCCTCACCCAAGCAACTATCTGGACACAAAAGAGCCTTTTTGACAGCTGGGCAGCTGTTGTAGGAATGCCGAAGCTCTCCCTTTCCAGGGGAATTGGGTAACTTCTGGGCAGCCGCTGAGAGACACAAGATTGGACCATCCTCCCCACCTCCAAAGGTCATCTTCCCAGATGGCCTGGGAGGCAGCCACCAAAAGATGCTCAGGGATCACAAGTCACAGGCCTAATGCCCACTTCCCCGAGGGCAGCATTTCAGGAACGGCATCTGCAGAAGGCGCACAACCCAGGAAGCCCCACTCACTTCCTTGGCGTCCCGGATCTTGGCCAAAAAAGCCTTCAGCTCCACCGTCTCAAGGAACAGTGCCCGGCACACCGCCTGGTAGTGGGCATGAGCCTCCTGTGGCTGGGAGAGGCGGGCAGCACACAGCCGCATCACTTGGCTGAAAGTGCAGATGGCGCTCAGGGTCCCCTTGGCCACCGCCTCCTCCTCTTCCTCCTGCCCACTGTAGTCTTCATCTGCAGTGCTGCTGCTGCCATTGCCGCCATCCTCGGAGTCCCCATTGGTCATCAGGTCAATCAGCCACTCCAGTTCGGGGCTCAGCTCACGTTCCTCATTCTCCTCCAGGCCCCAGTCGAGGGCTCGGTAGATGATGAAGCCCAGGGACTGCACCATCTGCAGGGGAGCAAAGAGAAGGGGCAGAGTGGGAGAAGAGTGAAAGACACGGCTTGGTTGGTACCCTGTTTTTTTTCGCGTGCTGATGAAACAACTCTCTCATCCACACTTGCCCAGGGCAAACTTAAAGCCTCTTCCCAGAGATCAGTGTCAGGGAGAACCTGCCAGTGTGGTGTCTTCTGAGGATGGGTGGGCACAGCAGCAATGCCAAGTAGCTGCGCTGAGGCCAGGAGGTGCCAGGGTGCTCAGACCTTGGCAGCTTTGGGGAGGTGGTGAAATAGGCCATCTGATCTGCGCAAGCTGAAGTTTTCCATACTTGCCAATGCTTTGCTAGTGAAAGTGACACGAGGAAGGTTCAATAATTAGCTTTTTAAGAGACTGTTGAGCCGTGAGCAGATTTGTCCAGTTCCCAATGCCTGCAAGGAGCCTTGGTGGTGCAGGCTGTTAAACGCCTAGCACTTAGTTCCAGCTGCCTGCAATTACTGCAGGCTCAAATCCTACCAGGCTCAAGGTTGACTCAGCCTTCCATCCTCTCGGGGTAGGTAAAGTGAGGACCCAAGATAGTTGGGGGCAATAAGCTGACTTTGTAAAAATGCCGCTTAGTAATAAGCAGGCATATACAATGGAATGAAGGCTATTGCTGAGCACATTGGGTAGTGCTCCAAAAATTGTAAGCCTCCCTGAGTGTCCGGAGAAGGGCGGCATATAAATATGAATTTAAAAAAAAAAAGTCTGAATGATTTGTAACATGAATATAATAAACAGTTTATAATAAAACATGTCCGCTTTGACATATGATTCATGATGTGCAGTAGAGACTTGATGATCATGTTGGCCCAAATTCATGTAGAAATATCTGAACACACAGTCCTATCTAAGCTTATCCTAGTTTATCACCCCATATATGGAAAGGCAGGAAAGGGAAGATAGGCCTAAATCACCTCTACCTCTGTATTGTACTGTGATTATGTGCCATCAAGTGGTTTTTGATTCCTAGTGACAAGGTAAATTATTTTTCCACAATGATCTATTGCTAACCTGGTTTTTCACCTGTGGACTGATCACCAATATAACTGAGTTCATCTGTCTTACCACTAGTCATCTTCTTCTCCCTCCCTCCACCTTTCCTAACATTAGAGCCTTTTCCAGGAGGCTAGATTTTTATCTAATGTGTTTGAAGTAGGCAGGGGTGGGATTCAAATTTTTTAACAACCGGTTCTGTGGCTTAGGTGATAGGCGTGGCTTGGTAGTCATGTGACTGGGTGGACATGGCTTGGTGGTCATATTATTGGCTGGATGTGGCCAACTCAATATCATTCACATCGAGGTACGCATCTCCTCGCCTGGCCTGTCATGACTGTGGGGATGCTGCAACAGTTGTAAGTGTGAAAAGTGGTCATGTCACTTTTTTCAGTGCCATTGTAACTTTGAATGGTTACTCCACACAAGCAAAGTACCAGCAAAGGAAGGGAAAAAAACTCCAGAGACGTTCCTGAGACAGGAAATCTAGTCCTACCAAGAATGTAATAAGGGTTAACAGAGAGGCAGTTTCTGTAAGCAACACCAGAATGTTTCCTTCCTGCCTTCCTTACAGGATTATGCTAGTAATTTCTTCTAACAACCGAACTGCTTAGAATGTTAACAACCAGTTCTAGAGAATAGGTGCAAACTGGTAGAATCCCACCCCTGTCTTTACTCCAACTGATTTAATCAACAAGTTTCAGCATCTTCACCAACCATTCCACCCGTGTGGGTAATGTTAAATCTTTCTATTGTTGTGCCTGCCATAATTTCCATGTGTATATGAAAACAAACGACTTTTTTCCAAGTGCCTGCCATCAATCCCCAAAGAAAAACCCTTGGATTCTTTTATATTAATCTTTAAAATCCTCTAAATTAGAGTATGACTTTGAATCTAGAATTGTCCACTTTGTGCACATCCACCAAACATGATATGATATTTCACAAAAGAGCAAACTGTGGGCTTTCTTATCTTGGTTTTTCTTTTCTTTTCCTGTTTTTCACATGGTTTTGTTAGATCTCTATGAACAATTATTTGTGCTTCCTGCAAAGTATAAGTCAATCTTACTCATTTATTCTCTCTATAAAATTCATACTTTCTGAAATCTTGAACAAGAAAGCCCAGTTCAAATTGTGAAAGGTTTTCTCTGCATCTAAGAAAATCAATATATCTTGTTTTTCATTAAGTTGCCCCAAATCTTCCAAAATGTCCAACACATTTCTAAAATTCTTTAATTGTCTTTTAGGTAAAGAATCACATTATCTTCATGAATTAAATCATGCAAAATTATTTTCAGGGTATCAGCTAAAATAATTGTAAACAATTTGTAATTGTTAATCAATAATGACATTGGCCTATAGTTCCTTGTTAAAATCAAATCTTGTCCCTCTTCCTACTATATATTGGTCTCTTTCCAACTCTCTAGCATTTTACCTCCCTGTAGGATATAGTTTATTTTGTTTTGTAAAGGTTATAAAGGTTCATTCTCAAAATGTTTATAACAAGAATCTCATGATCCAACTGGTCCAGGCACTTATCCTAGTTTAACCCATTTTACGACTTTAGAAATTTTCCTTATTGCTATATGTCTGTTCATATTCTGTCTCTATTTCTCTGTATTCCTTGGTAAATTTTATTTCTGTGGATATTCATTATTGCCTATGGAGAGATATCATATCCTTTACACAAATTGGAATAATACTGTATCTTCACCAAAATTCTCTGGGACTGCTTTAAATCTCAAACAATAACCCTTCTCTCTCAATTCCAGTAGAGCCACATTTTCTAGTTTTCTTTTCAACACTCTGTAACTTCTGTCTTACTCAACATTTCCACTTTGTGATTAATTTGTTTTACATCTCCAAACACTTGTTTTCAGAGCTTTCCATCTTTTTCTTTCTTTCATCTCCTCTTTCATTGCTACAAATCTTTCATCCATTCTTTTTTCAAACATTGTCAATTAAATAGTTGTCAAGTATAGGTAGTCCTAGGCCTTGCAAAAAGTGGCTTATAGCCATTTTTCACACTTATTACTGTTAAAGGCCCCCGTGGCCACGAGATCAAAATTCAGATACTTGGCAACTCACATGTATTTATGACAGCTGCAGTGCCCCAGGGTCATATGATCACCTTTTGCAACCTTTTGACAAGCAAAATCAATGGGGAAACCAGTTTCACTTAACCTTGTTACTAACTTAACAAAGTAGTGATTCATTTAATAGCTGTGGCAAGAATGGTCATAAAACGTGGCAAAATTCACTTTAAAATGTCTTGCTTAGCAATGGAAGTTTAAGGCTCAATTGTGGTCATAAATTGAGGACCAACTGTAATTCAGTTAATCTACTACCCAGTTTGCAAATGATTTCTGAAGCAAAGCTGGTGTAATTCCTCTCTCTGCAGGTTGCTCTAATAATGATTTACTTTCCTTCATTTTTGCTACTTTTCTGTGGGTTGCCATTATGTTATTATAATCCAAAAGTGAAAGTGTCGCAAACAAGTGGGAAAGTCCTACCTTTCTTTTCTTTGTCTTCCTGTGTTCTTATACTTATATCTCAAGAGTCATTCCATAACTACAGTGAGCATTACTGTCAATATCTCCATAGTATCAGACTCCTAGGGTAAACAAGGCAGGAAGCTTGACTAGGTGAACTAAATCTACTTTATTGTTAGTTAGTTGGTTTAGTTTATTGATTAGCCCATAGGCTATATCAAAATACAGAGTTCCAAACACAAATTACTACTAAAATCCTATAAAAACAATTTAAAATAAAATTGGAATAAAATACAGTTTAAAATGAAATTGAAATAAAATACAATAATTTAATATATAGATAAATAACATAAGATACAATTATATTTCAGTGTCACCCCTACAATCTACCCCAATCAGTCCCCAATATGCTTATCTCAACAAAACTATTTTATTCAAGTACTAAGCCATATTAAATGTTGTTTTCAAATAACACACATAAGGTAAGTTGTTTTAATATGGGGTTCCCAATGGGTTTATTGTAAGGCTTCATTGACAGAACCTTACTAAGGTACAAAAATGAATGTACAAACTTTCCATCACTACTGTTAAGCACCTGATTGATTAGGGTAGGTTTTTCCTATATTTTTTCTCTGATTGTTAAGTCTTTTGGGAGTTCCCACTCCTCTTGTCTGTTTCCTAAACAGCATCTTTTTCTCTCATGCCCCTCCCCCCAGGTCATGCATACATTCCATTACAACTATTATATTCAGCCTCATACTCTGGCTCATATTATCTTATATTTTATTTTGTAAAATACAACAGTTTTCTTCACTCTTTTATAGTAAACAAACATTTCCACAAAGGTCTGGTTCATTTGTCTAATTTAATTCCAATTTATTCAAAAGCATTTTTGCCAGAAAAAAAAAATCAAAATATCTTATATCTACTTCTTGTTATTTTGCCAAAAAAAATATTAAATCTTTAAAATCTTTCTTTTTTCTGTATTCCTTTGTACTCCAGTGGAATTTTTATCCTGCCACTTTAAAAAATAATCTCTCTTTAGTTATAAATTAATTAAATCCTCAAGTGATTAAGAAATGAGGCTTGGGCAAATTTTATGTTCATGTAGGCTATAAAAGACATGATGAACAGAAGATTTGAGGACATTTTGAATAAAATACAGAGCATGAAAAAGGTTCAGGAAATGGAGACACAAATCACAGTTATTACAGAGCTATAAATTATTTTAAATTATTTAAATAATATTTTTAGTATAGGTTTTGTTTTTATTAATCATACAAACAGTAGAGATACTGAAAACCTGAATACATACATAAATGAAAATGTTTTTGTTACACTACTGTTATTGTTACATATTAATACTTATGTTTCTTCTTTGCTTTTTCTTAAGCAAAAAGCAGAAACAGAAGTATCAACATCAAACAATAATTATAAAATAATTTTTATTTATGTAATTATTTATTTTTTTAGTATCTGTTTTGTTTTTATGATTAATAAAAACCAAAACAGATACTAAAAAAATAAATACATAAAGAAATTAAAAAAAAAAACAATTTACCAAAAATTAGGCAGACAACTTGGCTAGCTAGCTACGCTGGGGTCCTCCTTGGTCTTCTTGGAACTTGCTGTGGCAAGGACGGCTGGGCAGCTAGCCCAGGAGTCGGCACTCAACAGGGGCTAGTGGCAGTGGCGGCAGGAGAAGGTAGGTGACTGGCAGGACTTGCTGCCTTTGCCTCCTCACTCACCAATCAGTAGTGGAAGGCAAGGCAGCAACAATGGTGCAGTGGGCCATGGGCAGGAAAAGATGGCGCCAGCGAAAGATGGTGGCCGGCCAAAGATGGCAGCTACTGGCTGGGTGAGGCAGGTAGTGAGGGTGGCTGAGCGGCCTGGGAGTTGGCACTTGACCGGGGCTGGCAGTGGCAGTGGCAGGAGAAGGTAGGCGACCAGCGGGGCTTGCTGCCTTTGCCTCCTCACTCACCAATTGGTGGTGGAAGGCAAGGCAGAAACAATGGAGGGCTGCGGGAGAGAGAAGATAGCGGCAGGTGAGGCAGGCAGTATCAGCGAGGGTGGCTGCAGTCTGGGAGTCGTTGTCAGGTCTCAACTGGGCCTGGCGACCAGGTTTTGCTTGGAGGTCTCACTCACCGATCCACGTCTTTGGTAATGGCGGCCGGCCGGGGGAGGCAGGCTGGGCAAAGCAGGCAGGCCAGGCAAGGCAGGCAGGCAGGCCTGGGAGGCAGGCAGGCAGGCAGGCCTGGGGTGGCAGTCTGGGCAAGACAGTCCAGGTAGGAGAGGGCAGCTAGTGGTGGTGGCAACCAGAGCTTTCTCTTACTCACCCAGATCAAGCAGGGCGACAGAAGGCAGGCAGTGATGGCTGGCTGGCTGGTTGGCGCTGCTGCTGCTGCTGCTAGGGGCAATGGTGGTGGGCGGGAAAATGTGGGAAGCGTAGCACACATGCACTATAAGTAGTGGCTGGGCAGGGCGGAACGGGGCGGGCAGGGGAGAATGCCATCAGCAATTGTTGCACATGCACGCAATGTCGTGCATGCGCAGTAATGGCTGGCTGGGCCGGGAACTGAGAAGCGGGCAGAGTGGGGCTGGCATCAGGGGATAATGCCATTCCCGGTTGTTGCACATGTGCACAATGTTGCACATGCAGAATAATGAATGACTGGGCCGGGAACTGAGGAGCGGGCAGGGGAGAATGCATCCCCAATTGTCGCACATGCACGCAATGTCACACATGCGCAATAATGAAAAAATGGTCTGGAAACGGAGGGGCGGGACCAGCCAGGGGCCTGTTTTACCGGTTCTCCAAACTACTGGGAACATTAATAACTGGTTCTACGGAACCGGTGCGAACCCCACCCCTGCTTAACATGTGCAAGACTATTCTTATAGTTTTAACTAGCAAAATAATATTAATTTTTCTGACTGCTAATATGTTAATTATCATCTACAATATTTATTCTTCATATGGCACAAAGCTTAGAAGGATACTGGGCATGGATCACAACTATTGCCATGTGATCATTCTTTCCTTATTATGTGCAGACTTCCAGATGAAGCAAATCTGAGAACATGTTTAACTATGAGAAGTTTCTATAGCAAGAATACTTTATGAGATATATGATATTGGAAATAAATGATAGACACATTGTATTATGTAGCATATAGTACTGTTGTCCTTTGAAACATCTTTAAAAGTATAGAAAAGTTCATAATTTTGTATTGTTTGGATTTATATAGTCTGTATGAAAGAATTCCGGGGCATCTTCACAAATTCATCTCAAGCAGTAGCTGAGAAAATTAGTTATTGCTCTATTGTTCAACAACACCTTAGAGCTGATTCACTTTTATTTGTGTATAACTTCATTATCATGGAGATCCAATTACATTCTGCATGTTCTCAGAGGCATTGCATATTCATTTTTGGGGACAGAAGGAGATTTGAAAGCAACATCTGGGACCAAACATGATTATATTTAATTTTTCACTCTGTGAATGCTCATAGACATCTTAGCTACCATTTCATTGAAGAAAGCTTCTAGTCCAGACCCTGCTTCCCAAAATATTAATCTGAATGTTTGTTTTTGGGATACCTTTTCTCATTTTTTTGCATGCAAGAATTCCAAAACAATTGAATTACAAAAGGTGTACTTTGAAGCAGCTATGAGATTTTATGGAAAAATAAGCCCATAATTTAGCAGATACTTTTAAAATAAACCATAATTTCTCCTATGGCAATATTCATAATCTTTTTTTAAAGGAGAATGATTAAACAAGGATAGTGTCATGCAATGCAATCTCTCTGAAATAATAAACATATTAGCTAAAACAGCAAAATCTTAATGGAGAACATGAGGCAGGAACAAATTGCTTATAGTCCTTTATTTGTTAATTTAATAATATAAAGACATTACTCTGATGGACAACTTCTGAGTACATGGGGAGAGGTAATAGATATAAAAGTTATCTTTGAAACCATGGCAAGATAATAGTTACTTATGTTCAGAACTTCTACCCTGCCTTTTCTCTAAACGTTCGTTGTGAATTAACAATGCAAAAAACCCGACCAGAATGCTTAAATATATGGGGAAATTCAGATGATATAAATGTTATTGCATTATTTGACAAAGTGACAAAATTAATGGACCCGGGAAATGTTGTAGATCTAATTTACTTGGACTTCAGTAAGGCATTTGATAAAGTTGAGCAAACCTACTACTTGATAAAATAGAAAAATGTGAGTTAGACAATATCACCATCAGATGGATTTATCAGGTGGCTGATCAATCACATTCAACGTCTAGGCCTTAACAGAAGGGCATCTACATGGAGGGAAGTATGCAGTGGGATATCCCAAAGTTCTGTCATAGGCCCAGGGCTCTTCAATACCTTGATCAATAATTTAGATATGGGGATTGAAGGGAAATTCGTCAAATTTGCAGACGAGACTAAGTTGGCAGAAATAGCTAATATTCCAGAAGATAGGCTCAAGCTACAGAAGGATCTTAACAAAGTTCAATATTGGGCCCTGTCTAATAAAATGAAATTCAATGGAGAAAAAAGTAAGGTTGTATATTTAGACAAGAAAAATCACATTCATAAATATAGAATAGGTGGTACCTGCCCAATAGTAATAACTGTGAGGGCAGATTTTGGAGTCCTAGTGGAGAATCACTTAAATATAACCAGCAGAATGCTGCAGCTGTGAAAAAAGCCAACATAGTCCTAGGCTGCATTAAGTGCAGTGATAGTACTACTTTATAATGCCTTGGTATCCAGTTTTGGTTGCCAAGATATAAAAAAGATGTTGAGATTCTAGAAAGAATACAGAGAAGAGCAACAAGGTGATTAGGAGACTGGAGGCTAAAACTTATGAAGAACGGTTGCAGGAATTGGGTTTAATAAAAACAAGGACTAGGCGTGATATGATAGCAGTGTTCCAATATTTGAGCTGCTGCCGCAAAGAAAAGGGAGTCAACCTATTCTCTAAGTACCTGAAGGTAGGACAAGAAGCAATGGATGGAAACTAATCAAGGAGAGAACCAACCTAGAAGTAAGGAGAAACTTCCTGACCGAATAATGAATCAGTGGAACAACTTGCCTGCAAAAATTATGGGTGCCCCAACACTGGAGGTTTTAAAGAAAAAATTGGGCAACCATTTGTCTGAAAAGTTTAATTTTCTGCTTGGGCAGGGGATTGGACTAGATCAGGGGTCACCAATCTTTTGGACCTCAGGGATCACCAAACTCATAATTTTAAATCCCAGGGACCACTAATATGAATTTTGACTGATGGTGGCTTGCTGACGTTGGTGTGGGAGAGAGAGAGAGATCTGATCTAACCTCTCCCTCTCCCTCCCTCTCTCTCTCTTACACACACATACACACACACAAACACACAGAGGCAGGAGTGGGATTCAAATTTCTTAACAACCAGTTTTGTGGGTGTTATGTATGCAGAGTTTTAATTGATTGGTTGTTCTTGTAAAGGGTTTGAAATCATTGGTTTAAAAGTGCGGGAAAACCCTGCACTCTGATTGGCTGTCAGCCGAGGCAGCCGGCTATATATAGCTGCCTCGGCTAAGCCAAATTGGGTCTGTTCTGAGCTGAAGTCACAATAAACTTTGAGTTGAAGCATTCCGCATCCTGCCGCTCTATGCGAACTTAACACTGGCGACGAAGGTGGGATTTCCCTGAAGAGAAGGCAACGCAGAACAGAGAAGAGCGAGATGGCGCTGAACACCCCCAGCCCCATTCGACCCGAAGAATGAAGACTGGGAGTCGTATGCAGATCGGTTTCAGATGTTTTTGGAAGGAAGTGATCTGGCCACCATTTCTGAGCAGTGGAAGAGGGCAGTTTTTCTCACGTATTGCGGTCCGGCAGTTTTCAAGATGGCGAAGGCATTAGCGGGCGCAGCAGACATGAAGGTAATGGCATGGCCTGATCTAGAGAGGCTTTTAAGGGCACACTACGCACCCCAAGTATCGTGCCTCATTAAGAGACATGAGTTTTATCGCCACATCAGGGGAAGACGAAAGCATAAATGACTTCATGGCAAGTTTAAGAGACATTGGGGTGCGTCGAATTCAGCAGCTTAGAGGAGGCCATGCACGATTGTTTTGTTTTGGGCCTTAAAGACTAAGTTTTGCAGAGCAAATTACTGATGAAACCCAAGATCACGCTGAAGGAAGCCATAGAGGAAGCATCTTCAGCAGAAGCCACCAAATCCTCAGCAGCAGCCATGAGAAAGATGAACAAGACTACGGGCCATTCAGATGGGGAAAAGACCACTACAACTCATTTTGATGAACTTGAATCTGAGTCAGAATACAGTGGAGAAGAAGAAGAAATCAATAGACTCAGAATGGAGTAGAAAAGAAATGACCTGGGAAGGAAGAGGCATGATTTCCACTGCATAGGTTGTGGGGGAAACCACCCCGACTGAATGCAAGTTCCTGGACACCATTTGCCTCCGATGTGAAAAAAGAGGGCACCTTGCAAATCATCCAGAACTCCACCCAACAGAAGAAAGTTTGCTGCAAACAACAAAGACAGAGAAGTCAAGCCAAACAACACCAGTGAGAAAATGGGGCGCAACACAGAAGCAAAGGGAAGGAATGAAACTCATCAAACAGTAACTATTGGTCATTCTTCCTCTTTAAATAACAGGAAAGTGCATGTCAAGGTATTCATTGAAGGAAGGCCTTGCCAAATGGAAGTGGACTCAGGTTCATACTTATCCATGGTGTCATGGGACACTATTCAGAGACTGATACCAGACATTCTGAAGACTCACTTCAAGAAGCAGGCATTAACTCTTAAAGACTACCAAGGGAACAAGATTCCAGCAGTTGGAACAAGAGAATTCAATGTGAAGTTCAAAGGTCACATCAAACGCCTACCCCTGACCATCGTGGATAAAGATCCCAAGTTTGCTGGGGCTAGAATGGTTCAACCCGCTGGGCATCAAGTGACTGGCATCAATCTTCATGAGCAACTAAGCCCATCAGATCCCACTCCCCAGAAGGTGGAAACACCCATAGTCACGCTAGTCAAGGCTGATGGTTCCGTGAGAATCTGTGGGGATTACAAGGGGACATTGAACCATGCTACATCAGAGCATATCCAGTTCCAGTGGTTCATCATTTATTACATTCTCTGGGCAGGGGCACAGTCTTCGCCAAATTGGACTTGGCCCAAGCATACCAGCAGTTAACAGTAGATGATCTAACTGCAGAAGCCCAAACCATTGTAACCCATTGGGGTGCATTCAAATGCAAGAGGTTACAATTGAGTAAGTGTGGCACCAGGCATCTTTCAAAGTCTCATGGAAAGGATGCTACAAGGGTTGCCCGGGGTGGTGCTTTATTTTGATGACATTTTAATCTCTGCTGAAAATGACACTCAATTACACAGAAACTCAGAGAAGTTCTAACCAGGTTCAAAGAAGGGGGTTAAAAGTCAAAAAGAAATGCACACTAAGAACTGACAAAGTAGAATTCTTGGGTTATATGATTGATAAACATGGCATCCACCCCAAAAGCCAAAGTTCAGGCAATCAAAGCCCCCAGGCCTAGATGCAAAACTGATTTGCAAGCATTCCTGGGACTTATTAACTTCTATCATATGTTTCTACCTCAGAAAGCAACCACTGCAGAACCTTTACATAGATTACTGGATAAGAAATCTGCATGGGTCTGGGGCAGAAAAGAAGAAGCTGCTTTTAACAATATCAAAAGACAAATCACTTCTGATTGTGTGCTGATACAGTTTTCTGAGAATTTACCTGTTGTACTAACTTGTGATGCATCCCCTTTGGAGTGGGGTGTGTTGAGCCACATGCTTCCCGGTTGAAGGGAGGCCCCTATTGCATTTTACTCTCGCACTTTGACTAAAGCAGAGAGAAATTACAGTCAACTGGACAAGGAAGCTTTGGCAATTGTGGCAGCTGTCAAAAAGTTCCATGAGTACATTTATGGGAGAAGTTTCACCATTGTGACAGATCACAAACCTCTCTTAGGCATTGTGGCAGGAGACAGACCAACGCCCACAATCCTGTCACCAAGAATGCTGAGTTGGACTGAATTTCTTGCTGCTTATTCATACAAACTCATCCACAGACCTGGAAAAGACATTGGGCATGCTGATGCTTTGAGTCGCTGCCCACTCCCTTCGCACACTGAGGAACCTGCTCCTGAATCTTACACCTTTTTCTGGAAACTGTTGCCAAACTTCCAGTCCATGCTGCTGAAATTGCCAGAGAGACTGCCAAAGACACTTTATTAGCTCCTATTATAGGCTGGATTAAGAAAGGTTGGCCACTTCAAGATCTACCTCAAGGTTCCCAACCTTTTAAGTCCAGACAAACTGAGTTATCTGTATTAAGAGGATGTATTTTGTGGGGTAACAGGGTGGTTATTCCTGCAAAACTACAGAAAGAGGTTTTGGAAATGTTACATGAGGGTCATCCGGGAATTGTAAGGATGAAGGGATTGGCCAGGAGTTATGTATGGTGGCCAGGTATTGACAAAATGGTTGAAAACTGGGTTGCATCCTGTCCCAACTGTCAGGAATTCAGGCCTGCTCCACCTCTCGCCCCCCCACAGGAATGGGAATGTCCTAGGGGCCCATGGTCCAGGATTCACATTGATTTTGCTGGCCCTACCAGAGGGCACACTTTCCTTATTGTGGTAGATGCATACTCCAGATGGTTAGAGGTTGTTCCTATGACATCCACCACAGCAGATGCTGTTGTCAAACAGCTTAAGAAACTTTTTGTAACTCATGGGTTGCCTGATATACTTGTTTCTGACAATGGTCCTCAATTTACTTCCAACCTTTTGAATCATATTTAGCACAGCAGGGTATCAGACACGCCCTTACAGCCCCTGGGCATCCTTAACGGCAACGGGTAGCTCCAGCAATTGGGTCCAGGGGACATCACTGAGAAAGTTGAAAACTACTCAGTGTCCAACATATCACTCCCAACCCATCAACTAACTAACCCCAGCCGAAGTTGTTGATGGGTAGGAAACTCAGATCTCCCTTGACCGCCTTCATCCCACTTACGCACTCCAACACACCACTAGATTCCAGTAGCAAAACTCGCTCATTCACTGTGGGTGATTCTGTTTATGCAAAAACCTCGTGGGTGAACCATTATGGATTCCTGCAGAGATAACCCAAATTACAGGCCCCCGGTCTTACAGGGTTCAAACTGAGGATGGTGTCCTCTGGAGCAGGCACGTAGATCAGTTACGCTCCAGACTACCTCTGGAGCATCACCATTGCTCCTCTCTGGTTCCCATACCTACTGCCTCTCCTAGGGGGGAAGGGGGGGATTATGAAGGTAATCAGCAAGCAAGAATCAACCCATGTGTAACGAGCTAACACGACAGGAATCATCCCAAAACCTGTCACAGTGCCAACAACCATCTTTACAAATGGAAGATGGCACATCAGACTTAGGTGCTGACATTGGGTTGGAGATGGATTGGGAGGAGAGACCAGGTTGTAGTAACCAAACAGGTCATAACAGTACTAGAAGTCCAAGTAAGGAGATTTTAACAGATACATTTCCTCCCTCACAATGTGAGAACCCTAAAACACCTGAACCTCGTAGGTCACAACATACACGTAAGAGCCCCACCTATTTGCAAGAGTATATTAGATAGATGGGGTTTGAGTATGGGCCAAACCTAGTGGGGAGGGGTGTTATGTATGCAGAGTTTGAATTGATTGGTTGTTCTTGTAAAGTGTTTGAAATCATTGGTTAAAAAGTGCGGGAAAACCCTGCACTCTGATTGGCTGTCACCCGAGGTAGCCGGCTATATATAGCTGCCTCGGCTAAGCCAAATTGGGTCTGTTCTGAGCTGAAGTCACAATAAACTTTGAGTTGAAGCACTGCCTGCTCTCTATGCGAACTTAACAGTGGGCATGCCTTAATTTGTGGGTGTGGCTTGGTGATCATGTGACTGGCTGAGCATGGCTTATATGTAAATATTATAAGTATTTATGTAAATATTGAATTTTTTTATAAAAAAGAGCAACTTTTACCCAAAATCAGGCAAAGCAAGCAGGCAGATTGAGTTGCTCACAGAATCACAGATTCACTCAGAGATATATCTTTCAGCCATCAGCTACCTGAGTCTGCACTGAATAATAGAAGCTTCAGTCCTAAGGAAGGTTTGGCTCTGCTTAAAAGCAGAGCCGAAGATCTAAAGATTAACTAGAAAGCAAGAAATCCAATGATTTCTTGCTTTCTAGCTAATCTAAATCTCCCGGCACAGCAGAACAGCTGATAGTTTGGCGGGGGGGAAGGAAAAATAGCAACTTAGCAGGCAAGTTTGCCAGGTAAGGAGTGAGTGGGCGGGGAGGGTTCCTGGGGCCAAGTGGGTGGCACAGCCTTATGTTCCCCTGCAGCCTGGATTAATTGCTTTGGGGATGACATTTCTCTGCGGACCACCAAAATTTTCTCACAGACCACCAGTGGGCCATGGCCCACCAGTTGGTGACCACTGGACTAGAAGACCTCCTAGATGCTGTCAGATTCTGTTATTCTATTATTCCTTTCCTGAGCAATTTTATTGAAGTGTGACACAGGCCACTAATAGCTGGTTGGTTGGCTAGTTTTGCTTCATGTTACTTTGAGGTCTGAACTTTGGATTGCACACAAAAGTTTACCTAAAATGGGTTCCAAAACCTGGTTAGTGCTCTTATTGCTGTTTTTGGCCTGATCAGAAGCAGAATAACAAATTTATTGGGAAAAAGTTTAATTAGAGAGAGTAAAATTTTTAGAGCTGCCTGTACCTTTATACTCCATAATGCTGTCTTGAATTCTGAAATGCAAAGTCAGTTACAGTTTTTAAAAATTCTTTCATCAGAAGACATTGTCAGCACAATTCTGTAGAGCTATATCTAATATTACGTGAGTGAGCTTTTGCTCATTCAGTGAGAATGTTCTTTCCTCTGATTAACTTTGTAGTGTTTTTTGTCGCTCAGGCAGATTTGGGCTGCAGAGTTAAGGGACAATTTAATTGTCCTACGACATCCCTAACACTGGTCAAAGGATACTCTATAATGCAATACATTATATTGTGCTAGTAGTTCTACTGCTAGTGTAATATAGTTGTAATTGCATATAAATAGTAAACAAAGTGAAACAAAAGCTTAGCCAGTCACTTCATGATGCAGTGTACTGACACAAAGCACCTTCTGAAAAGGACAAAGAGAAGTAGCTGTTCTGGGGAATGGGTATGCTGGGTCTGGATCCTCTGAATTTTATTTGTAGTGCCATAAATGACAAAAAGTTATGGTAGTGGTTTCCAATCTACCGAAAGGGCTAAGTCTCCACCCTATAGGACTTAACAATTTCTAGTCTGCAATTTCTATATGACTTAGGTCTGGTGATTTATAAAAACATTCCAATGAGATGGGAAAATGCAAGCCATTTTATAGAACAGAATACCTTTATTGTCATTGCATTCAAAATACAATGAAATTTGAAAGCTACTCCAGCACAGTGCCCCAAACACCACATCACAATCATGCTACACAGTATTTAAAAAGTAAAATAATTAAAGTAATAATAATAGTAATTAAAAACCTAGTCTAAAACCTATTTAAAACATATATTAAGTTAGATAGTTTAAAATGCCACTTTATACATAGAACTAAATCACAAATGTACTGTTTGATTCAAGACAATTATTGCCTTGGAAAAGAAACTGTTTCTCAGTTTATTAGTCTTCATTTTAAGACACCTATAACGTCTCCCTGATGGTAACAGTTTGAAATATGGATGACCAGTATGAGAACGGTCTGTGGAGATTTTTAGTGCTCTAGAGAGGAGTCTGGTCTTCGCAACCTCTTCCAAAGAAGAAAGAGAGCAACCAATATAACTCTCTGGAGCATCTTCTTATCCACTACAGAGCATCTAGCATACCACACCGTTACACAGTATGCCAAAATGCTCTCGATGGTAGAACGGTAAAAAGTAACCAGCAACTTCTCACTCAGACCACTCTTTTTCAGCAGCCTCAGAAAGTGCAGGCACTGTTGGGCCTTCTTTGCAGTGGCCATAGTGTGGACCGACCAAGTAAGGTTGTCGGAAATATGAATTCCTAGAAATTTAAAACTATGAACTCTTTCCACAGAATCTCCATTGATATATAGTGGGAGAGGCTCTGCTTTGCATCTTCTGAAGCCTATAATCAATTCTTTTGTCTTTTTGATGTTCAGGGCGAGGTTATGACTCTTGCACCACAAGACCAGTCTGAGAACCTCGTCTTCTTCTGATATGAGTCCCACCAATGTGGTGTCGTCTGCAAATTTTATTATAGAGTTAATGGGACAAGAGGGAGTACATTTTATGATGGTTGCTTTCTATAATATCCATACAATATAAAGAATTGTCTTTGTTTTGCTTTGCTCTGGATTCTTTTTCTTGTTCATGTTTTCATAGATCATATTTAGATGACATAGACTGTCTTGCTTCTGTTACTTCTAAGCAGCAGACCTGAGTGCTTTTTTGGCTAAAGATCAGATTTTTCAAGCTTCAAGTAAATCAAAAACTTCAATATATATTCCCTGTTGATCAGAACTTGTATTCTAAATAAGGCACAAACCTTATGAAACATCTGGGAATGGCAACAGAAGGAAATGACACAGTATATGCAAAATAGGCTTTATCTTATGTTTAAATATCATGTTTATTTAACCTGAAGAAGAAACAAACATATAGCTAGGAAAGCCATATAGTTAGCTAAATAGCTTGGAATTTGGGGTCGGGTGGCATGGTTCTGTGCTGGTTTGACTCCTTTCTCCAAGGCTGAGCCCAATCAAGTGTTGATAGGGGTTGAGATATCCAGCCACCAGCGGTTCTTCTTTGGTGTGCCACAGGGCTCGGTATTCTTTCTGCACCTGTTTAACATTTACATTAAAATGCAGGGTAAGATCATCTGTCACTATGAGTTTACTTTACATCTCCATATCTGGTGACCTCAGTAGTACTGTTGCTTCCCATTTCATTGTTTCAGGAGTCTGTAGAGTCCTGAATGAGAGAGAACGAGCTATGACTAAACGCTGGGTGCATGGAGCTTCCAGATCCAGGTGTCTGATATTTTTAGTTCCGAATGGAGTTACACTATCGCATTCAGACCCAGTTTACAACCTAGGGATTCTCCTGGAGTGGGAACTCCTGTTCAGAGAGCAGGTTGCAGTTGATGGCTAGGAGATCTTTTGCACAACTTCAGTTTGTGCACCAACTACGGCCTTTCCTGGATCAGAACTCCCTGTGCTCAGCAACTCAAGCCCTAGCCATCTCTTGTCTGGATTATTGCAATGCACTTTATCTGGGGCTATCCTTGAAATGCATTCAGAAGCTTCAACTACTACAAAGTGCAGAAGCATGAACTGTCTTTGGGGTCCATAGAATGGCCCACTGCTTCATGAGCTGTACTGGCTGCCAGTTTGCTTCTGGGTGCAGTTCAATGTGCTGGTTATGGCCTTTAAAGCTCTCCATGGCATGGGTCCAGGTTATTTGATGAACCGCCTGCTAGATACAAGCATGCTCTACTCTTTCTGACAGAGAAGGTCAGATCCTGTTGGTCAAGGAAATTTGGCTGGTGGTATCCAGAAGAGCCTTCTCTGCTGTAATGTCAGCCCTCTGGGATATCCTGTGCTCTGGGGTAAGGTTTGCCCCCACTCTGCCAGTTGGCCAGGGGTCCCAATAAGTGAGGACTACACTGGACTCTGACTACTGGTCTAACAAAATGATCCACTTTCCCATGCACTTCCTGCTCTCTCTCTGCCTGTCTTTTAATTCATCTTATTGTACTTTTATTATTTTATTATTTTCACTGCCTTGCTATTGTTTGTTTACATTTTTTATCATTTTTTTCATTTTACTATTGTAAGTCACCCAGAGTAGCCCCAGAGCAAAACAGGTGGCAAATAAATTTAATAAACAAACAAATAATACATATGATTATGCATTATTATGATGATATCATCTCATCTGATGCCATCTTGACAACTCTTGTCTGGGTCAGGCCTAATTTGTACTTGGATGAGAATTTAAGCTAAACTGGGGATACAGCCTAGGCTGGGGAATCTTGGTAGAAATACATCTCGGAAGAAAGCAGTGACAGACCATTTCTATATCTTTGCCAGCAAAATTGTATGATCTCTCCATACAATCACCAAACGTCTAATTCAACATGAGGATATATTTATTCACACAAGACTAAAAAAAATATTTGTTGGAGATATAGAGTCATGTGCCAATGCCCCTGGATGAAAACCTTGGAAGCAAGGTGCTGTTATTTAGATGCTATACCAAGCAAATTGCTAAGAACTAGAATGTGTTTGTATTAGAATCTTTACTCCAAGGATGCACTTGAACATATCGCTGAAAGGGAAGACACAACATTGCTGCTTAATAAACAAACTTATTATTTCCCACTCCTGAGCTTTTTGAGGGATAAAATTGTTGCACCTAGTTTCAAAGCAGTAGAGCTCAAATGGGAAAAACCACCTGCAGTGACATTTATTGACTTGTATTACATGAAAGCAGATCCCAGCTGCCTTGAAGATTTTCAGTCTTTTAAAAATGTTTTTTTTAATTTAGATGAAAACTGCATGTTATATTTATTTATTTGTAGTGTATTTTTATAATCTGCCTTTTAGGAAAACTCAGTAATGTTGCATAAGTTCACAGGTTGAAAACCTGAAACATTTTTAAGTGTCTTCTAAAAAATTTAGGTTAATAGTGGCTGAGTTGGTTCATACAACTTGTTCACCGTAATATGCCTTATTTGATTTTGGCTTAATTTTACCTATGAATGTAGGCTAAAGGCAGAATAATCCTGGCCTGTATTTTCACACTGTCTGCAAAAGGTGGAAAGTCCCAACTGTGGTACAATGAGTATGAAGATTATTAGCTAGTCACTCAGGTGGTTAATTAAAAAATAAGACAAGGAAGAAGTGAGTTTATTTTGTTGAAACTTAATTACAGAAATGATTCCTCACAGAGAATATTCTGAAAGGTATTAAAGGATTTATTTCTTTAGGTATTTTGTGAGACTTTATCTCTCCAACTGGGATTATTTGATGCCTCTCCTTTCTGAGAGTGTTGCTTAATTTTATTTATTTATTTTTTAAATTTATTTGTCACCCATATCACCATGGGGCTACTCTGGGCAACAATAAAACAGAACAATACAATACAACAATAAAACAGAAAACATATTAAAAAAGTGAAAGTAACAATAGTAAAGGAATAAAACAATAAACAATGGAGGTGCAATAACATGAAATTAAAAAAATTAGTGGAGGGGGAGCAGGAAGTGCAGGAGGCGGGTGTTTTCTTTAAGTTTTAAAATATGTAAAGGGGAAAGCAGGAAGAGATCCTTTGCTGATCCATAACCTGCAGTGTTCCCGCTAATTGCATAATTTTTTTCTGCCCTTTGCAGCAGCACAGGAACAGATTGATAACAATGAGTGGAATGATGACCTTTTGTCACTACACTGCTAGATATTTGTGCAGCTATGGAGCAGAGAGGTCCATTCTTTTTCCACTACTATGATATATACTGTTAAGTTTGCATGAAGAGACAGACACGGAGTGCTTCAAGCTCTTAGTTTATTAGTGACTACAGCTCAGAATGAACCCAATTTGGGGGCTGCTGCTACTATAGCCAGCAGCCAGTTGCCAGCCAATCAGAGTGCAGGGTTTTCCTGCACTTTTTAAACCAATCATTTCCAACATTTTACAAGAACAGTTCAAACTAAACCAATGACTTCAAACCTGCATACATCCTCCCCACTAGGTTCAGTCCATACCAAACCCCAACCTATCTAATGTATTCTTTTAAATAGGTGGGGCTCTTACATGCATGCTGAGACCTACGTGGTTCAGATGTTTTAATGTTCTCACCTTGTGAGAGAGGAAATGTGTCTGCTGACATTTCCTTACTTGGACTTGTAGTAATGGTAGAACCTGTTTGGTTACTACAACCTGGTCTCTCCTCCCAATCCATCTCCAACCCAATGTCAGCACCTAAATCAGGTAGTGATGTGCAATCTTCGATTTGTGAAAATGGTTGTTGGAATTGTGACAGGTTTTGGGATGGTTCCTGTCATGTTAGCTCGTTACACATGGGGTTGATTCTTGCTTGCTGATTACTCTCATAATCCTCCCTTCCCCTAGAAGAGGCAGTAGGTATGGGACCCAGAGAGGAGCAAAAGCGATGCTCCTGAGGCAATCCGGATCTTAAGTGATCAATGTGCCTGCTCCAGAGGACACCATCCTCCGTTTGTACCCTGTAAGACCTGGGGCCTGTGATTTGGGTTATCTCAGCAGGAATCCATGATGGTTCACCCATAAGGTTCTTAGCATAAACAGAATCACCCACCGTGAAAGTGCGAATTTTACTAGTGGGATCTAGTGGTGTGTTGGGTGCGTAAGTGGGATGGAGGCGGTCAAGGGGAGACCTGAATTTCCTACCCATCAACAATTCGGCTGGGGTTAAATTAGTTAAGGGGTTGGGAGTGATATGCTGAACACTGAGAAGTTTTTCAACTCTCTCAGTGATATCCCCTGGACCCAATTGCTGAAGTTTTTCCTTGGTAAATCGTACCATCGCTCAGCCCGCCGTTAGTCAAGGATGCCCAGGGCTGTCACGGCATATCTGATACCCTGTTGTGCTAGATATGATTCAAAAAGGTTGGATGTAAATTGAGGGCCATTGTCAGAAACAAGCACATCAGGTAACCCGTGAGTTACAAAGCTTTTAAGCTGTTTGTTGACAGCTTCAGTTGTGGTGGATGCCATAGGGATAACCTCCAGCCATTTGGAATATGCATCCACTATAATAAGGAAAGTGTGCCCTCTGGTAGAGCCAGCAAAATCAATGTGAATCCTGGACCATGGGCCCCTAGGACATTCCCATTCCTGTGTGGGGGCGAGAGGTGGGGCAGGCCTGACTACCTGACAGTTGGGACAAGATGCAACCCAGTTTTCAACCATGTTGTCAATACCTGGCCACCATACATAACTCCTGGTCAATCCCTTCATTCTGACAATTCCCGGATGACCCTCATGTAACATTTCCAAAACCTCTTTTGTAGTTTTGCAGGAATAACCACCCTGTTACCCCACAAAATACATCCTCTTAATACAGATAATTCAGTTTGCCTGGATTTAAAAGGTTGGGCGAAGTGAGGTAGATCTTGAAATGGCCAACCTTTCTTAATCCAGCCTATAACAGGAGCCAATAAAGTGTCTTTGGCAGTCTCTCTGGCAATTTGAGCAGCATGTACTGGAAGTTTGGCAACAGTTTCTAGAAAAAAGGTGTGAGTCTCAGGAACAGGGTCCTCAATGTGTGAAGGAAGTGGGCAGTGACTCAAAGCATCTGCATGCCCAATGTGTTTACCAGGTCTGTGGATCAGTTTGTATGAATAAGCAGCAAGAAATTCAGTCCATCTCAGCATTCTTGGTGACAGGATTGTGGGCATTGGTTTGTCCCCTGCCACAATGCCTAGCAGAGGTTTGTGATCTGTGACAATAGTAAATGTTCTCCCATACAAATACTCATGGAATTTCTTGACAGCTGCAACAGTTGCCAAGGCTTCCTTGTCCAGTTGGCTGTAATTTCTCTCTGCTTTAGTCAAAGTGCGAGAGTAAAATGCAATAGGGGCTTCCTTCCCACTGGGAAGCATGTGGCTCAAACCCCCCTCACTCCAAAAGGGGAGGCATCACAAGTCAGAACAACAGGAAAGTTTTCAGAGAACTGTATCAGCACGCATCAGATGTGATTAGTCTCTTGATATTGTTAAATGCAGCTTGTTCCTTTCTCCCCCAGACCCAAGCAGATTTTTTGTCCAGCAACCTATGTAGGGGTTCTGCAATGGTTGCCTTCTGAGGTAGAAACATATGATAGAAGTTAATGAGTCCCAAGAATGCTTGCAAATCTGTTTTGCATTTTGGCCTGGGGGCTTCTTTGATTTCCTGAACCTTTGCCTCTGTGGGGTGGATGCTATGTTTATCAATCATGTAACCCAAGAATTCCACTTTATCTGTTCTAAGTGTGCATTTTTCTTCTTTGACTTTTAACCCTGCTTTTTGAATCTAGTTAAGACTTCCTGAGTCTCTCGTAATTTGTTTGGAAGCTGCGGATCTGATGGACAGGAACATGCTCGACTCAATCCAGCCAAGACAGAGTGGTTGTGCATACCGACATCCCGGTCCAGTTCTGAGGTTCCATCTTTGGTCATGGGGGAGGTGTTACCCCGTGGACAGGGCACGGAACCTGAGGGTCCTCCTGGACTCGCTGCTCAAGTTGGAGGAGCAGGTGGGAGCCGTGGCCAGGGGGCTTTGCCCAGGTCCGGCTGGTTAGCCCAGCTGCACCATATCTGGACCGGGATGCCCTGCGCTTACGATTACTCAGGCCCTCGTTGTCTCCGACTGGACTACTGTAATGCTCTCTACTTAGGACTGCCCTTGCATACCACTCAGGCTTCAGCTGGTACAGAATCAGCTCTTGCGGGTAGTGTTGGGAGCCTCCGATACTCCCATGTTACATCCCTCCTTGCGACTTGCATTGGCTTCGTTGCCCTCCGGGTGAGATTCAAGGTTTTAGTGTTAACATTCAAGTCCTACATGGCATGGGTCAGGATACTTACGAGAAACGACTCCTCCCAGTTTCAAGTACAACAGCCCGATGCGGGCGCATAGGCAGACCTCCTCAGGGTGCCGTCCGCGAGTCGCTTGGCGGGGAATCTTGGGGAGAGCCTATTCTGTGCCCCCACTTTATGGAATCTCTTCCACTGGAGCTCCGGCTGCTCCTGATCTCCATACCTTCACCACGAGTTAAAACCTGGCTGCTTTTTACAATCTGGGCTATGCTGACTCCTTGGGTTTTGATTTTAATCTTTGGGGTTTTAATGTTAATTGCTTTATTGTTTAATACTTTTTAGGTAATTTATTGTTGTTTTTTCTTTTAATCTGTGAGCCCAGTCCTTTGGAGAGGAGGGGCATATATGTTAAATAAATAAATAAATAAATAAATAAATAAATAAATAAATAAATAATTGAGTGTCATTTTCAGCAGAAATTAAAACATCATCAAAATAGGGCACCACCCCTGGCCCTTATAACATTCTTTCCATAAGGCTTGGAAGATGCCTGGTGCCACGCTTACTCCAAATTGCAATCTTTTGCATTTGAAGGCACCTCTATGGGTCACAATGGGGGCTTCAGCAGTGGCATCATCAACTGTTAATTGTTGATATGCCTGTGCCAGGTCCAACTTGGCAAAACTGTGCCCTCTCCAAGAGAGTGTAATAAATGATGCACTACTGGAACTGGATATGCCTCTGTTGTAGCATGGTTCAATGTCTCCTTGTAGTCTCCGCAGATTCTCACAGACCCATCAGCCTTGACTGGTGTGACTATGGGTGTCTCCCACCTGGAGTGATCAGTGGGCTCTAAAACCCCTTGGGCTATTAGTTTATCTAATTGTGCATCAATTTTTTCCTTTAAGGCAAATGGGACCCTCCTGGGTTTTAAACGGATTGGTTGTACCTTGGGATCTAGTTTAAATGTGATGGGGGTCCCCAAGTACTTTCCTAATCCATTGCTGAAGACCTCTGGAAACTCAGACTTCAAGGCCTCTTCCCACTCAGTGTTGCTCACCTGATTGACGCCAGTCACCTCGATGCCCAACGGGTTGAACCACTCAAGGCCCAGCAGACTTGGGCGGTCCTTGTCCACGATGGTCAGTGGTAGGCGTTGGTGGCCCTTGAATTTCACGTTGAATTCTCTTGTTCCAACTACTGGAATCTTGTTCCCTTGGTAGTCTTTAAGAGTCAGTGCTTGCTTCTGGAAATGCTTCTTCTGAATGTTGGGAAGTAGCTGTGAATGGTGTCCCATGACACCATAGATAATAGGAGCCTGAGTCCACTTCCATTTGGCAAGGCCTTCCTTCAATAAGTACCTTGACATGCACTTTTCTGCTTCTTAAAGGTGATGAATGACCAATAGTTACTGTTTGATGAGTTTCATTCTTCCCATTTGCTTCTGTGCTGGCCCATTTTCTCACTGAGATTGTTGGGCCTGAATTCTTTGTCTTTGCTTGTAGCAAACTTTCTTCTGTTGGGTGGAGTTCTGGATGATTTGCAGACTCTTGCTAGGTGTCCTCTTTTATCCCAACGGAGGCAAATGGTGTCTAAAACTTGCATTCAGTGCGGGGTGGCTTCCCCACAACCTCTGCAGTACAAATCTTGCCTCTTTCTTCCCAGGTCTTTTTCTGCTCCATTCTGAGTCTGTAAATTCCTCCTCCACCTCACTACAGTCTGACTCAGAATCTATTTGCTCACAATGAGTTGTTGTGGACTTTTCCACATCAGAATGGCTTGTGGCCTTGTTGATTTTCTTCATGGCTGCTGCTGAGGACTTGGTAGCTTCTGCTGAAGAGGCCTCTTCTATTGCTTCCTTCAGCGTGATCTTAGGTTTCAGTAATAACTTGCTCTGTAGCACCTTGTCTTTAAGGCCCAGAACAAATTGATCGGCCTCTTTAAATTGTTAAATTCAGATGCACCCCCAATGTCTCTTAAACTTGCCATGGTCGTTTACGTTTCTTTCCCCTTGATCATTACGGTAAAACTTGGTCTCTTAATGAGGCACGATACTTGTGGCTAATGGGCTCTTAACAGTTTTTCTAAATCAGGCCAGTCCATTACCTTCATGTCTGTAGCTCCCGCCAATGCCTTCGCCATCTTGAAAACTGCCGGACCACAGTGCGTGAGAAAGACCGCCTCTTCCACTTCTCGGAAATGTCGGCAAGATCGTTTCCTCCAGATACATTTGAAACGATCTGCATACGACTCCCAGTCTTCTGCCGTCGGATCGAACGGGGCTGTTGGGGTGTTCAGTGCAGCCATCTCGCCTCCTCTGTTCCGCGTTGCCGTTCTTCAGGGAAATCCCATCCTCGTCGCCAGTGTTAAGTTTGCATGAAGAGACAGATGCGGAGTGCTTCAAGCTCTTAGTTTATTAGTGACTACAGCTCAGAACGAACCCAATTTGGCTGGGCTGCAGCTGCTACTTATAGCCAGCAGCCGCAGTTGCCAGCCAATCAGAGTGCAGGGTTTTCCCGCACTTTTTAAACCAATCATTTCCAACATTTTACAAGAACAGTTCAAACTAAACCAATGACTTCAAACCTCCATACATAACATATACAGACTTACCTGTGAGGAAAATTTGTGACAGTTGTAACAAAAATATCAGTTTAACCTGTAAAGACAGCAAGGGGTAAGAAAGATTAACCTTACACCTCTTGTGGGTATAAGGGAAGGAAAAGAAAAATTATATCGGGCTTTCAAGATTCTGTGGTTAAAACCCTTATCAATAATGTAGAGTCCTGTTATTTTTTTGTGGTGAATATTTCTGGACCTGGCCTGTTTCAAAAGCATGACATCAATCATGGAAACCATGCAGGCTAATTAAAGAGGGAATGTTGCATTTCTCCTCTATTAAGTGTTTTACTCATTTGTGTGAAAATCCATGTTGCATACATTATGAAGTCACTTACAAAAAATGGAAAACAATAACGGAACAATACACTTTTTAATTTGTTGAAAAGCACTCTTCCTGGATTATGTGGGAAGATGGATGGGTGAGTCAGCATTTGCTCCTCTTTCATGTACCAACCACACAATTTGTGAAGAGGCCAAATATAGTATGTAGGTAAAGAACCATCAGTAACTTCAATAATGTGACTTTTTTCAACCTGCATTGATCAGCACTTTTAAAAAAATCAATTGCTCAATTTTGTTGAGCAATTTCCATCACTTCAGAACAAAGCTAAACTTTATTTCACTGGTATATAGTTAACAAAGTATGTTAGCAAAGTTAGCAAAGTGAACATACTAATGCAAGATCTTTTGACAAGTCATTGTTAATTGGAGAAATCTTTTTAAAGCCATTCACAAATATGAAGAGACTCTAGTGAGCCCTTAGTAGAAGCTAGTGAATCAGATAGATTTAAAGCTCCATAGGATTCATAGCTGATCAGCTGCTCATAGAAACAGAATCCAGAAATAACAACTGATTCTTCCTTTTGTTTTGGCAACTTAGTGACCCCTACCGTCATACCTGAGGACAATAATTTAACATAGGAGTGAAATGCATACTATTCAGCATACACAACTTTCTTTGCTGCCTGGACTAACACATATTGCAATTTAGCAGCCATGCCAGCAGGCACTCTTTGAACAAAGCAGCAATATACACACCCAGTTCCTGCTTAAATGTGTGAGCAGTACGCTGTTCCAAATGGCCCTAATTTCTTAATGTTTCTTTTTACAGGTATATTTTTATACTATCACAATCACAGAAATCTGAGTGCTATTCAAAAACATAATATTAACTACAAAAATACAAACAGTTATGATAAACATAAAAAGATTGTATAATAGTTTTGTGTCATTTTCAAACTATTTAAGAAATAGTATGCTGAATTCACTTGCTTCTAAAAGATCAACAGAGTGGAGCAAATCCTGCCCTTTGGAATCAGCTCCCCGTGGATCTCCGTTTGGCCCCTGACCTCCGCTCCTTCCGCCGGGACCTGAAGACTTGGTTGTTCCAACGGGCTGGCCTCGAATGACCCGGTTGGGTTTTATTTTAACTTTATTTGGCTTGTTTAGTTGTTTAATTCTGTTTTATTGTAAATTTTTCTCTGTTTTAATGTTCGCCACCCTGAGTCCTTAGGGAATAGGGCGGCATACAAGTCGAATAAATAAATAAATAAATAAATAAATAAATAAATAAATAAATAAATAAATAAATAAATAAATAAATCTTACTTCCAGGAGATGGCTGTTCCACAACATGTAGGTCATGACAAAAAAACTGGGAGTGGGGAATTTTCCTAAGAAAAGAAGGGCCAATTCTAATTGAAGGTGGTAATCCTGAAAATATTTTGATGCCATGTATGTCATACATTGGGAGAAAAGAAATAAACCTTCAATAGCAATATGGCATTTTTTCAACTATCAACAAACCATACTAGATTTACCCAGCCTTTTAAGTCATGAGCAAATGGCTGGAAAACAACAATAGATGCATTTACACAGCACACTGAATCCAAAACAAGCTACATTATGGCTTTTCTCATGGGAGAAAACACTGCTTTGGCTTATAAAACCCTGGCCAGTTGGCAGTGTAATGCCATCCTTAGAGCATTATAGGCATGACATTTTGCCAGTCCTTGTGGTACTGTGTGTTTGTTGGAGTATATTATATACATACAAATATATCTGGTACCTCTCAAGCTTCAGTTTTTAATGCATGGCCATACATTTAAAATAAATATACAGGCAGAAAGAAAAGAGAAAGGAGAAAATGGAAAGGAAAGCATACATTCCCTACAGTAGAGATAATGTTGTTTTATTGCTCCAGGCTGGCAGATTTAAGAACAGCAAATGAAACAGAATTTTTGTTCTTGCTACCATTTCATAACACACACAAAAGAAAGGTAGGGAAGGAACTATACTTCTATGTGCACAGAGTGAAAATATTTTCTAATGAACTCAGGGTACTGGGATTGCCGACACAGCCCTTTTGACAGACCTGGACAATACATGTCTCTTACCTAATTATTTTTCTACCCCCCAATGACATTATTATTAGGTTCTTAGTGTAGCAGCACTAAAAGGAGAATCACAAAACAGTTTTCAGTCACTTTGTAGTTTCTTCTAAAATAAATTGACCAGAATTGAAAGTAGTCAGCCAAAATGGTGAACTGCCACACTGAAATTGTGAGACTCACTTTCTTTCTTTCTTTCTCTTTCTTTTTCTTTCTTTCTTTCTTTCTTTCTTTCTTTCTTTCTTTCTTTTTCTTTTTTTAAAGTATTTCTTATTTGGAGAGTTTGTAGTGTACAGTTTTTTACATCATTTTAGAATTGTATTCTTTGCTTATGATTCTAGTAATAGATTTTTAATAGTCTTTTATTTTGCTATTTTATTGTGAACTGCTGTGAAGAGTACTATAAGCATTGGAAGATGATGGTGAGAATAGTAAGTAATCAAAGTTCCAACTTTGCATGAGATCCAAATTCTTTGTAAGAATTCATAGAAAGATAAATCATGTTTGTATATACTAGCTTTATTTTTCATAGTGCATTCTGCTTTTTTATATCCATTTTACAATACATCTGGAGTATGGAAACCAGGAAAGATGAAATAAGGCCATGGAAATTGCAGTGAATTTGTGGACAAGATACGAACAAGTTAATTATTACACTCCTTGAAGTAGGCTTTTTATAGAGTCAGATTTTGGGTATTTTCACTTTAAAAGTACCATGATCTTGCTGGCTTGAACTGATTATTTAAATAGTTTTAAAACTTAATTCAAGTTTTAAATGATCAAGCTCTGATTTGTATTTTTACCATTATTGCTTTGGTACTTAGTATGTACTATAACATTGTTTTACAGTGTACATACTATTATGAATGAGGTTAACTGTTTTTTATATACTTTCATCACATCCTTCATTGTAAAATAGTCCCAGAATTCATTCCGTGTAACAAATCATCCACTAAAATCTAATAAAAATGCAAAGCAATGGAAAAAATTCAACATGCTAAATTTCTTTCATTATAATTGTTCATTTTTTATACAAGTTGTTTGGAGAGGACAGTTGTTTCTAGCCTCATCCTTCCTGAACGAATGCAACAGAAAGGAGTTACCTTCTTTTGTACTAATTCAACAGGAAGTCTCCTCATCAAGTGGGGCAACTTTTGTGCATGCTCAGTGTCTCTCTGTCCCCTTCTGCCTCAAAATTTGAATTGCTTATAGATGCAGAAGTGTGATTGCAAAGTCAACAAGGTAGCTTTCACATTGTGCACATTGTAGATGGCACTGTTAAAGGAGATGTAGTACATATATATTATTGGTAGCCTTTCAGGAATTTTCAGTGACTGGATAGACTTCTAATTAACCAAACCTAGTGCAGGTTGCTTTTCTGCACTAGGAATCTCAAAAACATTCCCCTGAAATTGTTTCTTCACATCACCAAGTTGCCATGGAATATTTTGACAGAAAGGTTTTGGGGGGCGGCATTTTAGGACCAGGAGAAAACTGTGGAAAATTGAGCACATTTTAGTATGCTGGAATTTGCAGGCAAAATATTGCAAAAGTTCTGCAAAGTGAACTAGATGTCAGGAGGACCAGCAAACATTTTCTAGGTGTAGAATAGGGATTGGTTGAACTATTGAAGAGTAAGAAATATTCTGCTATATACATAAAGCAGCTGATTGCTTGTTCTCTGAACTAGGAGTGTTAAAGATATGAAAATTAATAAAAGTACTATATGAACTTCAGTTAAATTTGTAAATATTCCAAATTCTTGTGAGCACATTTAGAATGCTAAAGGATAGTCTTCTTTTGAGAAGCAAGTGTCAGCATTGAAAAGTTTCACCAATAGGCAAAAGATCTTTGCTAAAAAAAACTTTCAGGTAGCAGGAAATTTTCCTTTAAGTCTGGGTTTAATTGTAGAAATACAACACAGATGAAATCAGAAGCATCAGTTGTACAATAAAGACTCAGGTGGGCTCTGAATGACAGCAAGTGGGTTGGAAAGTATATACCTGTTTGGGTAAAATGAAAGTTTGTTTGGTGAATCCCCCTTAAACGGAATCCCCTTCTTCATAATTTCGAACGGTTGTACCTCGAGGGCCATCTATAAATTGCCTGTTGTACCCCAAGGACTACCTGTATTTGACAGTCAAAATAGTGCTGAAGAATGTTGAGTGATGGGGGATGAGGACCAGCAGGATGTGATAAATTCATCCTAATAAAAACAACAATGTCATCCTGGTTTAAATGAATATGTGAATTCAGTTCGAAAGCCAATCGATTCTTAAAACCATTGGAATGCATTGCAGAAGCAGAGTAATGATTATTGCCCTTGGTGAAGTATAGAGATTCCTTGTGCTCTGTGATGAGTCTTAAACATAAAGCAGCTATCAATATTCTCAAAAAGAGGAATCAAGTGAAGTTATACTTCCAGAATCTGCTAAGGACTACAGATTTCAGGAGCAGTCTGGGTCTGAAAAGTAACAGGAATGACTAAATGGCAATGCATAGCTCTGCATGTCTGAACTCCACTTAATCTCTAGAAATCATCTCATTTTCTGACAAATCAAGATTTGGAGCATTTAGGATATTTATTTGCCAAATGCTCCCTTACCTACACCCATGCATAATGCTTAGTTGTTGTTTTCAAAGGGAGTGCTATTAATATGTACTAATAGACAAAATACTGTAGTCAGGTTTTTTAAGAATATAGAAATAGGCTTGTTTGAAAGGTCCCCTTTTGACATATAGTACAGGTAGTCCTTGACTTACGACCATAATTGAGCCCAAAATTTATATTGCTAACTTTTGTTAAGTGTTAAGTTTGCATGAAGAGTCAGACGTGAGGAGTTCCAGCAAAAGACTTTATTAGTGACTACAGCTCGAATAGACCCGTTCTGGCTTGGCTGGCTGCTTCTTATAGCCTGCAGCCGTGCTGCCAGCCAATGGGAGTGCAGGGATTCTTCCCGCACTATTTAAACCAATACCATTTGACATTTTACAAGAACAGTTCAAACCAATAACATTCAAACCTACATACATAACACCCCTCCCCACTAGGTTCAGTCCATACCAAACCCCAACCTATCTAATGTATTCCTTAAATAGGGCTCTTACGTGTGCACGCTGAGACCTTCGTGGTTCAGAAGCTTTAACGCTCACCCAGTGAGAGAGAGGAAATGTCTGCTGACATTTCCTGTTGGGACTTCCTGAAAGGAGACCCTGTTGAATTGTTAGAATCTGGTCTCTCCTCCCAACCCATCTCCATTCCAATGTCAGCACCCAAGTCAGTAGTGATGTGCAATCTTCCACTTCAAGGATGGATCTTGGCTGACAGGGTTCGGATGGTTCCTGTCCAATGGCTGCTACACATGGGGTTGATTCCTGTTTGCTGATTTTTCCTGTTCCCCCTTCCCCTAGAAGAAACAGCAGGTGAGGGACCTAGAGGGAGACAGGGCGATGTTCTTGAGGGACCCTGGATCTAAGTTGGTCAATGTGCTCTCCAGAAGGCCATCCTCTGTTTGTACCCTGTAAGAAAGAGGGCCTGTGATGAGTTATTTCAGCAGGAATCCACAAAGGGTCACCTAGAAGGTCTAGCATAGACAGAATCTCCCACACTAAAAGAACTAACTTTGGAAGTGGAATCCAGTGGTGCGCTGGGTGCTAAGTGGGAGGCGGTCAAGGAAGACTAAGTTTCTGCCCATCAACAACTCTGCTAAGTTAGTTGATGGACTAGGAGTGATGTGTTGAACACTGAAGCTTTTCAAGCTTCTCAGTGATGTCCCCAGGACCCAGCTGCAGCTTCTTTTGGTAAAACGCACATGCGTTCAGCTCGGCCGCTGGTCAAGGGTGCCCAGGGGCAGTGAGGGCATGTCTGATGCCCTGTTGAGCTAGAAAGGATTCAAAATGTTAGATGTGAATTGAGGGCCATTGTCAGAGACAAGGATATCTGGTAACCCATGGGTTACAAACAATTTTCTTAGCTGCTTGATAACAGCCTCAGTAGTGTGTGGATGTCATTGAATTACCTCTGCCATTTGGAGTATGCATCTACTACTAGAAAAGTGTGCCCTCTTGTAGGGCCTGCAAAATCAATGTGGATTCTAGACCATGGGCCCCTAGGACATTCCCATTCCTGTGTGGGGCGTGAGGTGGTGCAGGTCTGACTACCTGGCAATTGGGACAAGAGGCTACCCAGTTTTCAACCATTTTGTCAATACCTGGCCACCATACATAACTCCTGGCCAAACTTTCATCCTTACAATCCCAGGATGACCTCATGTAACATTTCCAAACCTCCTTTGCAGTTTTAGGAATAACCACCCTGTTACCCCACAAAATACATCCTTAATACAGATAATTCAGTTTGCCTGGACTTAAAAGGTTGGGCAAGGGAGGTAGATCTTGAAGAGGCCAACCTTTCTTGATCCAGCCCATAACAGGTGCCAACACAGCATCTTTGGCAGTTTCTTTGGCAATCTCAGCAGCATGGACTGGAAGCTTAGCAACAGTCTCCAGGAAGGTGTAGTTTCAAGTTCAAAGTCCTCCTTGTGGCAAGGTAGTGGGCAACGACTCAGTGCATCAGCATGTCCAATGTCCTTGCCAGGCCTGTGAATCAGTTTGTAGGAATATGCTGCAAGAAATTCAGTCCACCTCAGCATTCTTGGTGACAGGATATTAGTGTAGGTTTATCTCCTGCCACAATGCCAAGTAAAGGTTTGTGATCTGTAACAATGGTGAATGACCTGCCATACAGATATTCATGAAATTTCTTAACAGCTGCAACAACTGCTAAAGCTTCCTTGTCCAATTGGCTATAATTCCTCTCTGCTTTGGACAGCGTGAGAGTAAAATGCAATTGGGGCTTTCCATCCATTGGGAAGCCTGTGACTCAAAAAACCCCCCACTCCAAAAGGGGATGCATCACAAGTCAGAACAACAGGTAAATTCTCAGAGAATTGTATCAACACAGCATCAGACGTGATTAGTCTCTTAATACTGTTAAATGCTGACTGTTCCTTCCGCCCCCAGATCCAAACAGCATTCTTATCAAGTAGGCGATGTAAGGGCTCAGCAATAGATGCTTTGTGAGGTAGAAACATGTGATAAAAGTTAATAAGTCCAAGGAAGGCTTGCAAATCTGCCTTGCATCGAGGTTTAGGGGCTTCATTGATTGCTTTAACCTTGGCATCAGTAGGATGGATGCCCTGCTTGTCAATCATATACCCCAGGAACTCAACTCTGTCTGTTTTGAGTGTACATTTGTCTTCCTTGACTTTTAACCCCGCTTTTCTGAATCTGGTAAGGACTTCTCTGAGTCTCTTGAAGCTGAGTGTCATTTTCAGCAGAGATTAAAACATCATCAAAATAAGGCACTACCCCTGGCAGTCCTTGCAACATTCTTTCCATAAGGCTCTGAAAATGCCAGGTGCCACGCTTACTCCAAATTGTAGTCTTTACATTTGAAGGCACCTCTATGGGTCACAATTGTTTGTGCCTCTGCAGTGCATCATCAACTGTTAATTGTTGATATGCCTGAGCCAAATCCAGTTTAGCAAATACTGTACCCCTGCCAAGGGAATGGAGCAGATGATGCACAACTGGTACAGGATATGCTCTGCTGCAGCATGGTTAAGTGTCCCCTTGTAGTCACCACAGATTCTCACTGACCCATCAGCCTTGACTGGTGTGACTATGGGTGTTTCCCATCTGGAGTGGTCAGTAGGCTCTAAAACCCCTTGAGCAATGAGTTTATCTAATTGTGCATCAATTTTTCCTTTAAAGCAAATGGGACCCTCCTGGGCTTTAAACGAATTGGGGCACCTTGGGGTCTAGGCTGAAAGCAATAGGGGTCCCCATATACTTGCCCAGTCCTTCGCTGAAGACCTCTGGAAACTCAGACTTCAAGGACTCTTCCCAGTCAGAACTGCTCACGTGATGGATGCCAGTCACCTCGATGCCAAGTGGCTTGAACCACTCAAGTCCCAGCAAACTTGGGCGATCCTTGTCCACGATGGTCAGGGGCAAACGTTTGGTGGCCTTTAAACTGCACGTTGAAATCTCTCGCTCCAACTACTGGAATCTTGTTTCCTTGGTAGTCTTTGAGAGTCAGTGCTTGCTTCTGGAAATGCTTTTTCTGAATTTTGGGAAAGAGTCTGTGGATGGTGTCCCATGACACCATAGATAAATAAGAGCCTGAGTCCACTTCCATTTGGCAAGGTCTTCCTTCAATAAACACCTTCACATGAACTTTTCTGCTTTTAAGGTGAAGAATGACCAATAGTGATTGTTTGGTGTGTTTCACTTGCCATTTGCTTCTAAATTTCGCCCCATTTTTCAATGAAATTGTTGGGCTTAAAGTCTCTATCAGGGAATTTCTTCCTAGCTGGTGGAGTTCTGGATGATTTGCAGACTCTGGCTATGTGACCCTTTCACAACGTAGGCAAATGGAGTCAAAGAACTTGCAATCAGTGCGGGGTGGCCCCCACAGCCTCTGCAATAGAACCCTTGCCTGTTCTTCCCAGAGTCTTTTCTTTTCTTTTCCATTCTGAGTTTAAAAATCCCTCTTCTGCCTCACTGCCATCAGAATCAGAGTCTATTTGTTCGCAATGAGTAGATGTGGATTTATCCCCATCAGAATGGCTTGAGGCCTGGCTTGAGGCCTTGTTAATCTTTTCATGGCCGCTGCTGAGGACTTGGTGGCTTCCGCTGAAACAGCTTCTTCAATGGCCTCTTTAAACGTGATCTTAGGTTTCATTAATAGTTTGCTTTGTAAAACCTTATCCTTAAGGCCTAAAACAAACCGATCACGCATGGCCTCTTCTAAGTTGGTAAAGTCACAAGCACCCCCAATGTCCCTTAAACTTGCCACGAAGTCATTAACATTCTCGCTATCCCTTGATCCCGACGGTAAAATTCGTGTCTCTTAATGAGGCACGATACTTGTGGGCGAATGGGCTCTCAAAAGTCTTTCTAATCGGGCCATTCCATTACCTTCAGCTCTGCTGCTCCCGCCAACGCCTTCGCCATTTTGAAGACTGCCGGACCGCGTGAGAAAGACCGCCTCTTCCGTCTCGGGATGCCGGGAGATCGCTTCTCCAGGAACATGTGGAAACGATCCGCATACGATTCCCAGTCTTCCGTCGCCGGATCGAACGGTGCTGGGGGTGTTCAGCGCAGCCATCTCGCCAGTTGCTTGTTCGTCGCCCGCCTTCTTCAGGGAAATCCCACCTCGCCGCCAGTGTTAAGTTTGCATGAAGAGTCAGACGCGAGGAGTTCCAGCAAAGACTTTATTAGTGACTACAGCTCGAATGACCCGCTGGCTTGGCTACGGCTGCTTTATAGCCTGCAGCCGTAGCTGCCAGCCAATGGGAGTGCAGGGATTCTTCCTGCACTATCTAAACCAATACCATTTGACATTTTACAAGAACAGTTCAAATAAACCAATAACATTCAAACCTACATACATAACATTAAGTCCTTTCATGCCACTGTTAAGTGAATCATTGCAGTTGTTAAGTTAATAATACTGTTCTAAAGTGAGCCTGACTTCCCCATTGACTTCGCTTGTCAGAAGGTCAAAAGAGCTGATCCTATGTCCAAGAATTTCGCAAAACACATCAAGAAATTGCAGCTTCCTGCAATAATACCAGCGAGACTGCAAAAAACTGTGTTACTTGGAACATTGTACATTTTAAGAAGATACTTGATTGACACCTAGGATGTTGGCAGCAACTCATATCAACCATTAGCACCAGTCACTGGTATTTGTGATATATTTTTAAATGTTCAGTTGACCGAATTTCATGTTAAATGAATAAAAGAGATAACAACAACAACAACAACAACAACAACAACAACAACAATATATTAAATTTACATGCCACCTGATTTCTGGTGACTCTGGACAGATTGGTAGTTCACCCCCATCTCAAAAGTGCTTCTTCACATTATTTTTAACACTATTTCTTCTAGTGGCAAAAGTATCACTAATAAGAATGGGCCTTGGTGGCTCAGGCTGTTAAATGCCTGCACTTAAGCTCCAGCTGCCTACAATTATTGTAGGCTCAAATCCCACCAGGCTCGAGGTTGACTCAGCCTTCCATCCTCTCGGGGTAGGTAAATTGAGGACCCAAGATTGTTGGGGGCAATAAGCTGACTTTGTAAAAAAATGCCTTAGTAATAAGCAGGCATATACAATGGAATGAAGGCTATTGCTGAGCACATTGAGTTGTATCCCAAAAAATTGTAAGCCGCCCTGAGTCTTCGGAGAAGGGCGGCATATAAATGTAATTTAAAAAAAAAAGAATGATCCCAAGTTGGGCAGACTTTGTGAAAATATTTTCCCATATCCATGTTAGCATCTCCTCCAAATATGGGCTTATTAGAGGACAATGATGTTGACATTTTGATCTTTCCACAATGCTTCACAGCATAATACTTTATCAGATGCCCTGTAATTAGGGTCATGCTATATAGCAGGGCTGTCAAAGTACTGGTCCATGGGCCATATGAATTCACGTGCTGGCCACGCCCGCACCCGGTTTAGCAAAGAGGGGGAAAGTCCTGATAGGTCACGTAACGCCGCCTTGATGACATTTGATAACTCTTCTGTATTGGAAATTGGTGTGCTGAGCATAGCCAATCAAGGAACTGAATGGCCCAAATTGTATCCTTTGTAAACTCTTTGAAAGTAACTCCATCACCTTGGTGGTGCAGGCTGTTAAATGCCTAGCACTTAAGTTCCAACTGCCTGCAATTAGTGCAGGCTAGAATCCCACCAGGCTCAACGTTGACTCAGCCTTCCATCCTCTCGGGGTAGGTAAATTGAGAACCCAAGATTGTTGGGGGCAATAAGCTGACTTTGTAAAAATGCCGCTTAGTAATAAGCAGGCATATACAACGGAATGAAGGCTATTGTGCATTGGGTTGTATCCCAAAATTGTAAGCAGCCCTGAGTCTTTGGAGAAGGGCGACATATAAATGTAATTTTAAAAAAAATCCCAGCAGTAGAACTAATTTGATTCACATAAGCTAAGCAGTGAATCATAGTTTATCAATCAGGCTGTGCTAAGCAAACAAACCATATTATCACTTACGATAGGAATAAATTAGGCCTCTAAGGATTTATCAAATATCAACCAGACTAAAATAGGCAGAAGTGGAATAAATTAATAATCTGATGTGCAATGACTCAGTTCCTTATAGGTATCATCTAAGGAAATAGAATAATGCATGTTTAAGCATTTGCTGAAGCAGGGTTTCTCTAAGGTGTTTAAACACTTCTTGGTGTTTGTCCTGAGGTCAGCATTGTATAAATGAGTCCTAAGTGAAAGAATTCCAACATGCTAATTGATATGAATAGCCAGAATTAGAAATAGTTAACAGAATTTATTTAAATGTCAGAGAAAATAAGCCAATTAATTTTTCATGCAAAACTCTCCAGTTTTCTTAGTTTGCACTCCATCACCCAATCCATCCAAATCAGCAGTTTCTCTTCAATTAAACCACCCCCAATTAATTTTCCACACAGATCTAGCTTGAATTCCTTTTCAGTAAATTCAATTCCTTTTCAGTAAATTACCTTCCTCCATCATGCTTCCATCTCCTCTTTAGAGAAAACTGTAACAAACTTTGTATAATGATCAGAAAAATAAATAAATAAAAAAACCTATTTTTAAATTGTGCATATGACAGAAATATCAGCTGCTTATGAAGGGGTTCTTCTGGGAAATATTATAGATCAGCAACAGACAAGATAGTTGTTATCTCTCTGTGGATAGGAAAAGTCACATAGAGGCTTTTATTTTATATTTTAATATAAAAATATATTATCTACCTAATATTATGCCTACATCTTACAGTATTCCTAAACAGTCTATTCTCTTTGTTGCATGAACTTACATCAAAGTCTCTACTACCATTTAGCTATCTTCAAATGCTGTTGCTGTCAACTACTATTCTAAAGTGCTGAAGCATTAGGTTGGCAGCTCCTCAGTCTGTGCTCGGGAGAGAAGGAAGGTGCCTCATTAGCTGCTGGTTGTAACTTCTGAGCATTGCCCCTGCAGTGGTGAAGCTGCTGGATTCTACTGTTGGTTTGGTGAAGCCCAAGCCTGATCCTCCTTTTATCATCGGTTTTCAGATGTTCTAATGTCTTAGCTGCAAATTCCTCCTTTCTGCTTTACCACATAGCACAAATTGCCCCCCAAACACACCGACACACTAGTGCTCTCCATGTTTTTCTTAAAATCCCAGGAGAGAAAACAAAGAGAAGGAAGAGCTCATTCTGGCCACTGCAACACTTTCCTTCCACACTATTCAATAGCTGTTCTCTTGTGCTCACAATCATAAGACAGAGAAACAAAACTGAGACACCACTGATATTTTCTAAAAGCAAATAATATAATGCATTTTTCAGGAGGCAACTGGACTTTCTTATTTCTTGTAGAGTGTTCTCTGCAGTCTTTTAGCTATATAATTTGGGACAAACACCATTAGAATGCTGTGGGAGTAGGAATGGATTTCCAGAGAAGAAAATTGAAGACTACAGGAACCAGGAGCATTACTCAGGTGACCCTGAAGACACAGATAAATGACCCTCTGAAGTGTCAAACTGAATTTCATTGAAGGCTGCATAAGGGCTGTGGTTGACCTTGGGGGGGTTGGGGGGGAGTGGCCGACAGAGAAGATGTGGCCAACTGGGTGGGTGTGGACAGCTTGATGCCATTCACTAGATGTGGTTGACTGGATGGGCATGGCTGACTGGGTGGGTGTGGGCAGCTTGATGCCACTCCCCAAACTGCCAGCATATTTCCTCTTCGTACTGGGTAGAACAGGCCAAAGCCACGCTGGCCCGATGTTTTCTCTTCGCATTGGGTAGACTTAGCTGAAGCCATGCTGGCCTGAGTTTTGCTCTTTGCATTGGGTAGACTGGGCCAAAGTGACATGGGCCAGCCATTTTCCAGGATGGCCTCACATCCGGCCCATGGGTCTTGTGTTTGACACCCCTGCTCTAAAAGGATGCAAACAACCAGCTGTCTGTAAGGAATATAAACCCTTCCATTGTCCACTATCCTGTAAGTGCTGAAGAAGCTTCTTGGATGAGAAGTGAAACATCTTCGAAAGAAAAAACAAGAAAGTCCAATTGTCTCCTGAAAAGATCACCTTTGGGACAACTGGATGACTGAGAATTTCTATAGACAATAATAGAGCTGCTCCTTGAATTTGCAGCAATCTAAACATCATTTCCAAGACCCATACATTTAGCCTCAAGCTACGAAGAAGCTGGGTACTTTTGAGAGCACCTTTTTTTTTAATTGAAGAGGAATTGCCATTCTTGTACCATTAGTATTCTTCTATAGCTGCATATAACCTTAAATAAATCTGTTTTTATTACAGCAGTTATAATGTGCACCTCTAACAAATGTTACAAATCTCTTCCTGGAATGTCCATTGTTCCCCATAACTTTGGGGGTGATGGATGTAGCCATACACCTAGGTTTAAAAAGTTCCATCCAAGCAAGTAATTACAGATAATGTTTACAACCACAATCAGGAACAGAATTTCCATTGCTAAGCAAAGTAATTGTTAAGTGAGTCATGCCTATTGTATGATCTTTTTTGCCACAGTTGTTAGGTGAATCTCTGTGGTTGTTAAATGGACACACAATGGTTATGCAAATCTGGCTTCCCTCACTGATCTTGCTGGCAGCCAGCTGAGAAGATTGCAAATAGCTATCACCTAGCTCTGGGACATTGCAACCATTGTAAATACCTGCCAGTTGTCAAGCACCTGAATTTTGATCACATGACTATCGGGATGCTTGCAATGGTTTTAAGTGTAAGTTACTTTTTCCAATGCCGTTGTAACTTTGAATAGTCATTAGACAAATGGTTGTAAATTGAGGATTACCTGTATACTGCTATCATCAGTTCTTGAATGGGGATCTAGATGAGACACAACAGGAAATTCTCCTTTCCTGGGACTAAGAATTGAAATAAATATCTGGTGTTTTCTTTTAATCAAGCTCAATCTGTGTATTAATACAAACTCAATGTCAGAGTAACACAAAATAAAGTTTTACATTATTTTAGTAAAACCGATGAAGTAAAGGGGATTAATGTACCAAATGATACAAGACTTAGTTCCAAATATCAAAGCCAAGAGGCAGTCTATAAATAGGATGAACAAAACAACAGAAGGATGGAAAATGGGAGATATAAAGCTACCCAACTGAGCAAAAGAAGTATAAGAACTCTGATGCTTCTGTCTGCACTTTCCTTACTGAGTTTACCTTGCTAATTATACTTCACCCATGGTTTTTGGAGTGCTGTGCCAGAAAGCCAAGCCCAGCCAGGAGACTTGCTCTTATCATCTCTGCTTCTCTGAAGTCAGTCTGAGGACAACAAAAATTCTACCTTTCTCTTCCTCTGAATCAGAGGTGGTATTCAGCAGGTTCTAACCAGTTCTGGAGAACCAGTAGCGGATATTTTTTTGAGTACTTCGGAGAACTAGCAAATACCTCCTCTGACTGGAGATTTTTAACAATATCCTTCCCCTGCCATGCCCACCAAGCGGTGCCCACAGAACCGATAGTAAAAAAAAAATTGAATCCCACCGTTGCTTGGAATCCCATCTCCAGCCTCTTATGGAAGGAGACCATAAGTTTAGAGTGACAGAACACTTAAGAGTGTAGTCTACAGATCTCTATTCCTGCTATTGAAATTCAAAGCAGAAAAAGTACTGGGAAGGGGGGAAGGGAACAGTACTTAAGAGCACCTAGTAGTACTTGTTTAAAGGCGCTGCACTATTCCTGGTGACATACAGAAGGTGTGAACGCTAGGAAAATGCATTCTCGAGTTATAAAAGTGAAGATGAATCACTGTAGAGTTGTATCTGTCACCACCTGTTTATTTAAAGGCATATTTTGCTAGGACTTCTTGAATTCAGAAAATGATGTGCCATCTTGAAAGAGATGCTACACACATCCCCCTCCCCCCAAAAACGCCCAACATTTCTGTTTTGGATCTGCACAGCAGTGTATCATTGTCCATTGTATATAGTCATCTATCACTCTTACAGAAAATCATCAATCCATACAGAAGGCAAAAGCCGTTTCTTGCAGATTGGGTTTTTTGCAGTAAAAAAGGGATAAAGCAGCAAGATTTCTTTATATGAGCAGGATTTGCCCCAAAGGAAGACAAAATTAAGACAAATTCTAACCATAAAAGGAAGGTAAAGTCAAAATATTTGGCTCTTTCCATTAATCAATCAATTTTATTTGTAGCCTAAAGTTAAAAATATAATCTAAATGTTTAACAAGGAAAATATTTAATTAATACTACCTAACACTTAAAACTCTAGCTCACTGATTTATTAAATGCCTTATTTTTAGAGTCATTTAAAAATTGCATTAACTAATATTTATTAAATATTTTACTTGTTAAACTGGTTTATCCAATGATGTTTATATTATAAATTGTAACTTGCTTTTGGGCCATTTGACAGTAATAAAATGGGTAATTTCTTCATTACTGTACTCTTAACAAATTTGACAACCTTCATATTCAAATGTAAATTATTTGGGAGATAGGGTAGAACCTATTTTCCTTTTTGATAAATGCAGTAATTTGCGGTTAGTTATAGAGGAATGCTGTTTTAAACCAAGAGGCACTACAGGTAGTCCTTGACTTACAACAGTTCATTTAGTGACCATTTATACGTACGTTACTGAAAAAAATGGCATGACCATTTTTTTTCACACTTATGAGAGTTGCAGCATCCCCATCGTCACATGATCAAAATTCAGATGCTTAGCAACTGGCTCATATTTATGACAGTTGGGAGTGTCCTGGGGTCGTATGATCAGGTCTTCTGACAAGCAGTCAATGGGGAATCCAGATTCACTTAACAACCATGTTGCTAACTTAACAAATGCTACGATTCACTTAACAACTGTGGCAAAAGAAGTTGTAAAATGTGGCAAATCTTGCTTAACAAATGTTTCACTTAGCAACATAAATTTTGAACTCCATTGTGGTCGTAACTCAAAAACTACCTGCATACATGAGCTCTATTAATTTCTTTGGAAGTGGGGAGAGAAGAAATGAAAGTGTAGACAAAAGGAAAATATGCAGGCGGTTACCACAAAGATAAAGATAAGGCTAAGAAAAAAAAAGCATGGGAACTGAATTAAAGATGCAGAATTCATCAGGAGCTAGATGGCTTTGGAAAGCCAACAAGCTTGGAATAAAGTAGCAATGACTGTATAAAGTTTGCCCCTAGCAACTAGTGAAGAAAAGCACAATGCTTTTTGAAAGTGAGCTTTCCATGATCAGGGCTAATATACACCTCTATAAAAGTGATGGAAGTGTTTAATCCTTTTGAAAAAGCCATCAATTCCAGAGCTTTTATAGTAAGTGGACTGTATTTAATATTTAATTAAATATTAAGGCAGAATTTTAAAAAGAAACCAGAATGTGACCTGTTGCTTATTGGGTCCCACATTTTACATTTACATTTCTCCTTTGTGTATTGTTGCTTTGTTGATCCCTCCAGAACATTTTGTCTTCTCCTCTCCCCTCCCTCCCTCTCTTCATTCTTAAACATGGTTCATCAATAATTCTCAGCCCGTTTTTGAATAATGTTTATTCTATCAAAATATTCAGACAGAAATTTATATAAAATGCAGAAACAAAAAACAAAAACTGGCACATTTATAAAGAGCACAGATGGCCTTGCATCAGGAGGATTCTATGCATTCAAATATTTGGAAATTCATGATGAAAGAAACAAATTTGGTGGCCTGTCGTGAATCCTTTAACCTTAAATCAGAGGATCAGACCTAGTGACTCTCGTTTCCCATGAGGGACACACAAACAAGTTAACATCTTCATGCCGGTGCACAATTCCATTGCGTTCAGTTCCAAGCCCCAGTTACACACGTGAGAAAGAAACCTAAAGCCTTGGCAAGCTTTTTCTCGTGCCCTCCCCACCCTTTAAAAATAACTTTTGAAAACGGCAGTCTCGGCTAAGGTGCACCATTCAGTTCAGAAGCCGAAGGATTTATGACGCATCTTTTTCCTTCGGCAAGATTGATGCTGGCCTCAGTTCATCACAAGGCAATTATAATAATATCTGCGCTTTTTAACCGAGTTAATCTCACCTCTTTCCCCACCACACCGCCTGGTCGTACACGCCCCTTCCCCCAGCCTTCTGGAGGAGGCGGAGCCGCAGAGCATCCTCGCTCTCCCCGCGGAAGAGATTGCTCTTCGTGGGCCAAGTCTGGCGGTAGATCTGCTGCAGACAGGAGTGGTAGTCCCGTCGGCCCAGGGGAGGGGGGGGCTAGGTTGAGAGCCGCCCCCTTTCATTCCCATTTCCCCGTTCAGTCTTCCCTCCACTGTTAGCGAAGGGCGCTAGGGATAGCCAGGGAAGCAACTGCGGAGCTCAGCGCCGCCTCCTTTCTCTTCCTCTCTTCTTCCACCCGCCTTTCCTCTTCCTCGCCTGGATCTGCGGAGATGAGCAGCGCTAGAGACCGACGCCTATCTCGGCAAAGCTGGTGGCAGAGGAGGCGCTCGGGTTCCGGGCTTCCCTGAAGTGCCACGAGGATTCCGCCCGCCGGCGTCCGTCTGAACCTGAGTGGAGCGGCCGTCCCCTCGGCCAAGCGCTCCCGCCCTCCCTCCTCTGGATGCTACCGCTGCTGCTGGTCCACGGCTGCCCCCCCTGCGAGGGCGCGGGAGGCGGGGAGGTCGCATGGCGGCAGCGCAACGGCGGCGGCGGGCTTCGAGGGGGCGGCCCAGACAGCGTCCGAGGTTGCCGGGCTTGCGAGTTGTACGCTGGCGGAGGGCAGCCCCGTGGCGGCGGGCGCTGTGGCTTCTGGCCCTGGGAACCTCGCTGGGTCTGCTCCTGGCGTGGTCATCTAATCGGCTTCTGCATTGGCTGGCTTTCCCGTCTCAAACGACGGTGCGCACCGAATGGAGCCGTCAGCTGGCCTTCCCTGCAGTCACGTTGTGTAACAATAATCCGCTCCGTTTCCCGCGCCTCTCCAAAGGCGACCTGTACTACGCGGGCAACTGGCTCGGCCTTCTTCTGCCCAACCGGACGGCGCGGCCGCTGCTTGCTGAGCTCCTGCGCGCCGAGCCGGAGCGCCTGCGTTGGTTCGCCAAGTTGGCCGACTTCCGGCTCTTCTTGCCACCGCGCCACTTCGGTGGCATCAGCGAAGAGTTCGTCGATCGCCTCGGCCACCGCCTCGACGACATGCTCCTCTCCTGCAAGTTCCGAGGCGAAATGTGCGGCCCGCACAACTTCTCTGCCGTGAGTAGAGGAAAGGAGGCATGAGCCGAATGGGGTGGCTCTGCGGGGGTGGCGCCGTGGGAAAACCTGCGGAGCGGCCCGTCAACCCGAAATCCCGGTAGTTCCCGGTCGCCGCCCGCGCGGAGCCCCAGTAGTGATGGAAGAGAGGCTGTACGGTTCCGCATAGACTTTGCATGAGCTTTCCATGGTCAACCTTATCCACTTTCTGTGGATAAGGTTCCATTAGTGGTCAAAAGCAGCACTGGGGAGACCCTCTTTTAAGCTCATTCTAGCTTAGCTGGATCATTTTAGGCTACTCTTTCAGCCCAACTTAGCTCAGACATTGTTTAAAGATCAAACGATGGGATATCCCTGCCTAAGTAGTTCAAACAGGTAATAGTAATATAGTGATATAATAAAGTATTAACATTTCCAAGTGCAGGATTTTTAGACATTCAACCTGAGGTTCGAGTGCATGTTGAATGTCTAAAAATCCTGCACTTGGAAGTGTTAATACTTTATTATATCACTATATTACTATTACCTGTTTGAACTACTTAGGCAGGGATATCCCTTCGTTTGATCTTTAAACAATGTCTGAGCTAAGTTGGGCTGAAAGAGTAGCCTAAAATGATCCAGCTAAGCTAGAATGAGCTTAAAAGAGGGTCTCCCCAGTGCTGCTTTTGACCACTAATGGAACCAGCTTTCTTCTCACTGTTATTTTTAACTGAAACAAGGTAAACAGGCTTATATGTGCCTTCCATCAATGGGAAATAAGGCTATACCTGTTGAATTTCTGCATGATCTGTAGTTAATAAAAGTGGCTTCTGTAGAAAGAAGTTTGATAATGAGCAATGATGTATATGTATACTTAAATTCTGTCAATAAAGGAAATATTTTCTTTCAAATATTTTTAAATAGCTGTGTGAAAAACACTTATTAAGGAAAGATTTTTCACTTCTCATTACAGATTCTGAAAAGTAATGTCTATTGAATTATGTTTTTTCTTTTTCATGCTTCTGTTTAGAGATATAAACACAGCTTTTCACACAGTGAAATGGAATACAGTAGAAAGAAGAATCTAACCTAATCTTAACTATTTTAAAATATTTTGTGGGGGGAGGTGGGGATGTGCAGAGACTTAAAAGACATGTTTCTCTGTTTTAATGTTCGCCGCCCTGAGTCCTTAGGGAATAGGGCGGCATACAAGTCGAATAAATAAATAAATAAATAAATAAATGTGTCCTGTTCTGGGCAGCTAGAAAAATTGTGGTGCTGATAAAATACCTGGCAAAGGAACAGGATTTGTGAAATGAATAGCATCTGTAAGTGTATTGAATATAACTTTTACTTTTCCTGACCATTCAGACTCCCAAGGAAAGAAAAGTAATATTTTCCCTCCTTTAATTTATTTGGAGCTGACCGAAGTCTGTAAAAAAGCAAGAATGATTTCTGTTTCTCTCTATATGGGGAGTACTTGACATTTTATAAAGAAAATAATGGCAAGGAAGCTGTGCAAATTTTCATTATGGCAAAGGAAAGGAACAAGAGACAGAAGATAACTTTTTTTCTCAAGACAGAGTAATGGCTGGTACACATGTGTTTCTTAACAAGATGCTAGAGAGAACTTTGAAACCAATTTCAGAATAATGCTTGTGTTGTCTACAAATAAGTCTGGATGGATTCATTCTGGGTTCTAACCCCAAGCAGTTTAGAAACGTGTTACAAGTATGGTGACAATAAAAATAACTCGTTGAATGTAATATTTTCTGGATAATCACAATATTAGTGATTAAAGATCTGTATTTTTTTAAAATGTTACCAACAAAGGATAGTGCCTTAGGAAGTGGCCTGATAACCTTTAAATTTAAAACAATTGTAATTTTGTGTGTAATGTTAAAGAAGTGTGTCATAAATCAAACAGAGGACATGTGAGTAATAAAGCCCAACATTAATACATGTTTAAGCTGTTAATTTGAAAGATCCTGTGCTGTCTGCAGTAATATGAACAGAAGGTTTCAAGCCAGGGAGATCTACCAAAAGTACTTTGCTATAGGTGGTCCCTGAGTTACAATTATAATAAGTCTACCCATCATGGACATAACTTGTGATAGTCATAAAGTGGGTAAGTCTTGTGACTGATCCAGGTGTATGGCCTTTTTGTGATGATTGTTAAAGCATGGTTTTGCCAAAAACATAAATCAGTGCTGGTTTCTGGCAAAAGCCATCATAAAACATAGCTATGTGATTGGGATGCTGCAAATGGCGGTAAATGTGGCCCAGTGTCTGAATGTCTGCAGCACAGTTGTGATTGTGAGGATGGGACCCAACTATTGGAATTTTGAATCCCGGTCATATCTATTCCCCGGGTAAGTCTGTCAGAACTTTGAATGATCACAAGTTGAGGACTACCTATATTAAATCAATAACATTCATTTTATGTTGTTCCATTTTCTGGGTAAGGCTTGAATCTAAACTATTTTGTTATCTTTCACAACAGAAGCTCATTCATATCAGAAAAAAGATCTTCTATCACAGGGGCAAGGAACCTGTAGCTTTCCAGATGTCGTTTGCCTGCAATTCCAATCTTTTTGATTGTTAGTAATGCTACGATTTCCCCTGCTCCTGTTCTGCCAATTACTATGCTAATCTCACTGCCTGGTCCTATCCCAAATGGACTACTGTAATGTGCTGTATACAGGGCTGCCTTCAGAGATTATCCAGACGCTTCAGCTGGTACAAAATGTAGCTGCATTGGGTGAAACTTCTGAAGTTTCTTTAAAGGAGACATGTCATGTTCTGTGAGCAGTGTTGGCTACCAGTTTTCTTTGGAGTCCAATTAAAGGTGCTGTTTTTTACTTTTAAAGCCCTACATAGTATGGGACCAGGTTATCTGCAGGTTATCCCATCAGGCGCAGCAGAAAGGCATGCTATGGAATCCCATCTGCCAAGGAATTCTATATGGCAGGACCTAGGAGATGAGCCTTTGCTGCCTTGCTACCCACTCTTCAGAATATCATTACCCTTTAAGTGAAGTTAGCCCCAACTCTTATGGCCTTTGGGAAAGCTCTTAAAACATGGGGTTTTTTTTTCCACCAGGCCTGGACATCCTCTGACCACAGGGGCGGGCTTCAAAAATTTTAGCAAAGGGTTCTCTGCCCAGTTGCTGGATAGGTGTGGCCATGGTGGGTGTGGCCTAGTCAGCCTCATGCACCATGGTGGCGGTGGTGGTGTTTTTGCCCTCCCCGGGCTCTGGAGGCTTTTCTCGAACCTCCGCGAGGGCAAAAATGGCCTCAGGCTCCGGAGGCTCTCTGGAAGCCAGAAACAGGCCCATTTCCGGCCTTCCTGAACTTCCAGGAGGCCCATTTTTCACCCTCCCCGAGGCTCCATGTGCGCCCTGCACTTACCTGCATCCAAAACGGGCCGCATGGGGACTCCTGGGAGGGGGGGAGGGGGTGGGACCATCCAGGAGTGGGTAAGATAGATTTGAAAAATAATGCAGAAGGTAATCCAAGAAATCAGGGAGGTGACATGATTTTATGACAGGAAGGTTATCAGAGGTCCCCCCCCCAAAAAAAATTGGAAACTGTTGACACTAATAAAGAATTAAAGGGTTTTAAAAGTATAATTGATAGTTAATTCATACATTACACACTTGCAAAGCTGCAAAGTTTGGCAGGCCAATAGAAATGTTCTCAGATTCAATTCCCATCCTATAAGCAGACCTCCACTTATGATTGGTTGTTTTATAATATTTCAGAGTTGCAATGGTTTCCAAATCTGGGCACTGTAAAATGTTTCGCCTTGCCCACAGTCACATGTGACTGCATTTCAGGCACTTGGCTTTACGATCAGTTGCAAGGTCCCATGATCATGTGACTGTTGTGTATGTGCTTGGTGTGTTTTTTTGGTTTCCAGCGGGAAAAATGCCCATTTGGAAGAACAGCTTTGTTTAATGACGGCACCGTTCATTTAATGACAATGTGATTCAGTTAAAGACTGTCACAAAAAAATATTGAAAAACCAGGTCCAGTCTTGACTTACAACTGCAATGATTCATGACCACTTTTCTAATCCTAATTGTGATTGTATCTAGCAAGAGGATTTGTTGTACTGATTTCATGGATGAAAATCACTAAGACTTCAAGATCACTGCTCTTTCATTTCAGAGGAAGCTATTGTTAAGCCAGTCTTTGATTTTCTATTGCTTATTACAAGTCCTTCTGCAATTACAAAATTTGTCAACACTTTGTCTTGAAAATCTGGTTGAACATGTGTTAAAATTAAAATGGTTTTTTTTAATAATTCTATTTGAAACTCTTTTAAAAAGTTAAAAACTAATCCAAACTAATGTAAATGGAAAAAAAGGAAGAAAGCAAAGAGCAAACAATGTGCAAGAAAAAAAGAAAAAGTTTAAGCAAAATGGAAAAGAAAAATATTTAAAAAGGGGTTTCCAAAATATTTCTCTTCTCATCCAACCGGCTTCTTCAGAACCAAGAAGCTTCTTAGATGAGAAGCAAAATGTTTTCCAAGAAAATACCAAGAAAGTCCAATTGCTTTTTGGAAAAAAAAATACATTTGGGACTTCAGTAGTACTCATAAATTTTTGAGCGGTTTCTTTCAGACTTAAATACTCAAGATTTGTAGAAGCAATAGAAAACCATTCAAACAATTGCATAAGAAGTAGCACTGTACAAGATACTTCCATGTCAGGCAAGTTTATATAAAATATTTCTAGACTTAATTTATTATAGTACATTTCTGGTCAATATTCAGACCATAAATGGCCTGAACCAGCTCCCCTTGGGCCTTCGTTTGGCCCCTAATCTCCGCTCCTTCCACTGTAACCTGAAGACCTGGCTCTTTCAATAGGCCGGTCTGGACTGATGAAGGGGGAGAGGGTTTGTTTTAGAGTTATTTTAATTAATTTTAATCTTAATTGTTGTATTATTATTAGGCTTATAATTGTTTAATTGTTTTTTAATGTAAATTTTTTGTACTGAGTTTTTTATTGTTAGCCGCCCTGAGTCCTTAGGGAGAGAGCGCAGCATACAAGTCTAATAAATTATTATTATTATTAAATAAGAGCAGTTTAAAGAACATCAGAAGACATCACATATAAAAACAAGTAATATGTAGGTGTTTGACTTTGTGAATGGGACATTACACTACTCCAATGCCAGTACTCTTTGGAAGAATCTGTTGAGTTCACACAGATATACCACAGAATATATTCATCAAATATAATCCTGTGTAATACATGCAGATGCTGCCCCAGGTGTTCTCACCAATACAGAGCCATCATAAATGTTAAAGTTAGTGTGGCATTGCTTGTGCTGCAGGAGAAACTGACCTACCAGAAATGGAACCAGCTATCCTGGAGGAGGAAGCAATTGTCCGGGAATTGATGGAATTCCTGCACAGTTGCTGTGACCACTGCTAACAAAAATATTGACAGTACTTTGCCAAAGTGTATTGAAGTCTGGTCAGTGGCCAAAAGAATGGAAAAAGTCAATATTTATTCCAATATTTAAGAAAGGTGATACAAAAGACTTCTAACCACCGAACTATAGCCTTGATACTGAAAATGAGTAAAAATTTGTTGAAGATAATTCAGCAACATTAGAATCCAACCGCCAACAGAGAACTGCCTGACAAGATTATAGAAGATTACAGAAAGGAAGAGAAATGTGAAATCATGTTGCCAATCTACGTTGGATGATGGAAAAAAGGGGATACCAAGAAGACTTATACATATGCTTCATTGACTACACAAAAGTCTTCAACTGTGTTGACCATGACAAACCTTGGAACTCCCTCAAAGAACTGGAAATATCACCACACTATATCCAGCACATTCAGTCATTGTACTCTGGTCATGCAGCCACTGTGAGAATGATATATGGAGATACAAAATAGTTCAGAATTGGAAAAGGCGCTCGGGAAGATTGCATCCTGTCACATATACTATTCAACACGTACACAGAGTTATGAGAAATTCACTTTTGGAAGAATCTACCATTAGGGTTAAAATTGGTGGTAGGAATATCAACAATCTCTGATATGCAGGATATGCTTGCGAAAGCAAGGAGGATCTAGAGTAGCTAATCAGGAGAATCAAAGATGATAGTAAAAAATTTGGGCTGTACCTTGGCATCAAGAATTCAAAAATAACAACAACTGCAGAGAACACATAGATCATAGTACAAATCGACAATGAGACCAATGAAACAGTAAAGGAATTCATCTTCCTGGGCTCTAACATCAACCACAGTGATGACTGCAGCCCTAAGATCAGAAGGTGGATAGCACTTGGAAGAACTGTGATGTTATTCATGCCAGAATAACATTTTGAAGAGCAAAGACACCAGCCTCACAAACAAATGCAGCTTACTTAACGCAATAATTTTTCCAATGGAAAAGGCTGCTAGGGGAAGGGTGGACACCTTTGAACAATGGTGTTGGAGGTGACTATTACGCACCCCGTTGACTGAACTGAACCTCACCAAACATATCACTTGAAGCCAAAATCACCAAACAGAGGCTGTCATACTTTGGTTAGATCATGAGAGCCGATTCACTCAAAAAGTCAATCATTCTGGGAGTGATCAGCAGAAAAAGGAGAAGGGCTGCCCTAGCACCAGTTGGATGGCACTGGGATGACCCAGTGGCAGATCGGAAGGAGATGGTGTGAGACAGAGGGGCATGGAGAGTTCAGATCCACAGACTGGCAAAGGGTTGGACACAACTGAATGGCTGGTGACAATGCTTGTGCTGCTCATTACTTTATAAGGATTTTATAACAAATTTTCTATAAAGTAGAAGCATCTGGTTATTGTGGCTGAAACTAATAGGGTATGTATGTATGTATGTATGTATCTTTGGAGTCAGTTTTTGCCTCCTGGCAACAACTTGAACTACCGTGTTTCCCCGAAAATAAGACCTACCCCGAAAATAAGACCTACCCCGAAAATAAGACCTACCCCGAAAATAAGACCTACCCGAAAATAAGACCTAGTGTGTTTTGGGAGCCAAAAAAAAAATAAGACAGTGTCTTATTTTCGAGGAAACACGGTATGCAATTTGTTTGTGGTTTCGTACATGAATAAATGTACATTGTTCTACATGAATATGGTAAGTGTTTTTTTTCATTAAAAAATATATAAGACCTACCCCGAAAATAAGACCTAGTGTGTTTTTGGGAGCCAAAAAAAATATAAGACAGTGTCTTATTTTCGGGGAAACACGGTAGTCCTTGCAGTTTTCTTGGCTAGATTTTATGGAAGTGATTTGCCTTTGCTTGCTTCCTAGAGCCGAGAGAGAATGCCTCAGTTACCCCTGCTGGCTTTATTCTGAAGGTGGTCCTAGAACTCACAGTTTTCCAGTACTAGCCTGATGTCTCAACCCCTATACTAAACTGTCTCTAGTTTATCCAATATCTTTGTTCAAAAGTCAAATGATAGTATGTGTGCCAAGAGATGCCTAGGTTTAAAAACAATTGGACAATGCAGAAGCTTAAGGCAACGCGTTCCTGGGACGTAGCTAATCAGCTATGAACATGAAAAATGGGAATCATATAATCCATCCTTGAAATCCCTAATCCTTGGTTGGCTGTAGTGGTGCTATACTCTGTGTATAGAGGCCTTTCCTCTATACTTTTTTGCAGCCCCCCTTTTTTCTTCTGAGATAATTTTTTTAAGTGTTGAAAACAGGAAGACAGACCTACTCAGAATCTTGCAACCATGGATAAATCTTGAAGGAACTGATACCCAGTGACATTCTAAGTCACATACTATCTGACACATCCATTCAATTCACAGGGCTCACTGAGGCTGTGATCTTTGTGGCTAAATCCAGATTGAGGAAAGTTTGAACAGGCAAACCTGTGCTCACAAGGTCAGCAAATAATGTAATTTCTTCTCACCTGCTTGTTAATTCTACGCTATTTCCTTTCCAGTGGGGAGCTGTAATTCTCACTTTGGCAGTAACCCTTACGCCTTAGGGTTGTGATATTGTAGCATCTTGACAGAAGCCAGACTGGCAAGAATATTAGTTTCTCCCCTGCCATCTTCTGAAGTTCAGCTCTCTTTTCTTCCATTTGAAAAATGCCTTTCATCACAAAGAATACCTGTTATCGATGTTGCTCTTTTTGAGAACTAGAAGGACAGCATCCAAAAAGAGCCACAATTGATGGCTTTGTGGAACCTGGATTCCTTGTGGAATCTAACTATTTTCTAGAACTGACTGTGTTTGTTATATTCTGGTTGAATCTGGGTAATATGGGTTGATAAGACAGAAAAAGGTTGGACGTCCTCTTTTTGCTTTAGTATTGTGGCCATAATCACCAATGTTCTTTTTTTCTCAATGTTCCTTGAGCCAGTGAGAATCGAACTGCCAAACTGCTGTCACCGGCAGTCAGCAGAAGTAGCAGTACTGCATTCTAACCACTGTACCACCATGGCTCTTCACCACCATGGCTCTTCACCACCATGGCTCTTCACCACTAATGTTGAAGCCTTTCTGGCTTAGATTGCCTAACGTGAGAAGTTGTGCTGATTTCTGCCAAAATCCTGAACTCACTTAATGAAAGTCTTGGAGCAAGTTTGAAATATATCAACTGAGGTTATCCCATCTATAAAGGGGATAACTCAATCGCTTTTATAGAACCATTCTAAGGAAGAGTGATAAACATGTTGATTATGCTTTTATATAGTTATATCACTGTTCATGTTTGGTAGTTGCATTAATGTTTCCATTTAGTTCCATTTCTAATTAACGTAGGATAGAATTATGCACAATATGGAATGGGAAGTTGAAAAGCCAGGGATCTGGAATCAGGAAATGAAAGCCAGGCATATGGAACAAGAACAATCACAAGGAAGGTGAATTCTTAAGTAAGATAACCTTTCTCAAACAGAGGCTATCTAGATGTTTGGTTCTATCAAAATTTTTAGCAGCCCACTGTCAAAGTATCTTGGAGTTGGAGCCCAATTCTGTTCAAGAGTATCAATCTGAGAAGGCTTAAAACTGAACCTAACCACACAGGATGGTACAGGATAGAAGATAAGGCCATCTATTCTTCATGAGGCTATTATCATAATATCTGAAATGTGGATAGGTGATATTAACCTTTGCAGCAAAAATATGCAGACAGCTGAAGAGAAATTTTATTTGCCCGGTATTCATCAACACATTTTTGCTTCAAGCAGTTTTCTTCCCTAACATGACAAGAAAACGACAAGATTTAGCTTCCATCATGCGTGCATATTTTACTCAGAAACATACAGCCTGAATACCTTTGTTTTAGATATGAATGGAGTCCATGTACTTCCTGTCATATCTGGTTTGACCTTTAAGCTACTTTCAATTTAATATAGTTTGATGCTTCTGTTCTTTAGCAGCTCTCTCTTTTTCCTTTTAACAATGAAAATAATCCTTGGAAGATTATTATCAGAAAAAATAGGGCAAGGAAATGATGTTTCTTTTCTCTGTTAGTGCCCCTCCTCCATTTTTTGTATACCAGCAAAAAGTTTGTACTCTTAAGAAAGAACAATGGCTTCAGGTGCAGTTTTGGAAAAGAAACGAGAGATAGAATTGGACAGTTTTTCTGCTGATTCTATGTAATGTGGTCTATGTAATGTGATAGTATCTAGCAATGATCAAGAACCTGTAAGAATAAATCTCATTCAGGGGATAGTTCATTTCTTCAAGATCAAATTCAGTTCTCAAAATTTGGGCCAGTCTAAAGGCACAAAATTTTCAGTAACGTCTCTGATATGACCACTATTCTGCCTCTGGGGGAAAAAAATAAGATGATGGGATTGGAGAGCTAAGCTTAAAATTCTGGTTAGTGCAAGCCTCAAATATTCTTTCTACATCTAATTACAAGTACAAGAAGAAAAAACACACCTCTTGTTCCAACAACTGGATGATGATGTACAATAACTTCCAGTTTTTGTGTTGTAAAATTGCAGTGGGATTGCCAGTTTACATGGGGAAAAGGTGTTTTTTGCTCTGAATTTTTTATGACAAACAGCCATAGCTGGAACTGTGGATCTTAGTCCCCCCCACACACTTCCATTTTGTATTGAATCGATCTGACTTCTCTGAGAATATTACTAGCTTTTCCTTTCCCTTTTGTGGAATTTCATTTCATTGGATGTTCAATTTAGAGAGATTGTTTTGAAATTTACTCTTGCTGTCATACCTGATTGTTGCCTCCTTATTGTTGCAGAACAAGGGAAGGCTGGTTTCAGATTGCTCTCTTGAGAAATCTAAATTGGTAGGTAGCTGTGTCTTTTTTCTTTTTCTTCCTTAAATGAATGATTCCAGACTTTCAGTGAGGAATCTTATAGTTGTTCTTGTTTCATCTGATCTCACTAATAAATGAAAAAATGACAGCAGAGAAAAACTAACCTCTGCTTGACTTGTCATTTCTTATGTGTCTTGGATATGGTGCAGATGAAGCCTAAATGAAGAGGTGAGTTAGTGGAATAGCAACAACAGGGATGGACAGTAAAAGTCTTAATATTTTGTGGACGGTACAAATACATACTCAGTGAATGGGCTAATGAAAGAACCTTTGCTCAGGCCCCTAGACACCCAGATTTTATACACATGCATGCACACGTGTACACACAAGCATACATTGTATGCTAATTGCATATTAGGCTTCCTTTGTAGCAACTGTACTGTACTCAGCATGAACTAAGTAGAAAATGTTTCAGACATGAAGCAAATAACATTCTGGAAGATTTATTGAATGATTTCATTAGATCTTTTGTAGATCTGTAAAAACAAAAACATTTAGTGGTATAGGGTTTAACTGAAACAAAATCCATAGTGATTCTGGAGTGATATTATGGGAAAGTAGAGCAAGTCTGCTGTACACTAACTCCTCTCTAGCCCCTTTTTCATAAAGACTGCATGCTACCCACTTACACTCATTGATAATTTTCCTATGTTTTCCATTCCCAGCTTTTTTAAACTGCTGCTACCAGTGATATCCTAGCCTTTGTTTCCATTCCTTATTGAGATGGACTTGGCAGTAAGGAGAGGTTCCCAGCATGCCATATTCTACAGATTCAATCATCTCCTCAGACTTCCCAGTGCTTCCCCTCCTGCCTCCAGCTACCACTACCAATCTCTCAGGTGCAGCATATCCCATCTCCCCACATGTCCTGAGGTTCCTATCACCTTTCTCCCTCCCTGCCTCAGCTGTTGTTGCCATCATTATAATATAAACACACAGTTAACTCCCATTGGCTGACTAAACACATTTTGGTTACACTAAGAACTCAACAGCACTGTGTCAATCTGAATACAAATCACAACATCCAAACCACAAATGTTTCTGACGGCACAGTACACCAAATCAGCTGTGCTTTAGATGCATAGAACAATTCGTGTATAGAAGTAGAATATCATGCATACCACATTGGAGGCTGCTGGAACTATACTTTTGTTCCTGCTTTAACATATTTGTTAAAGATTTATTAGATTCAGTGGTGGGATTCAACCAGTTCACATCACTTCGGCTGAACCAGTTGTTAAATTGCTGGCTGGCTCCACCATGCCCCTCACTCATTATCTTGCCCTGCCCACCTTGACCGATGCCTACAGTCACACCTGTGACATAGCTGCTGCTGCTCTCTGGTTCCCCCCCTTACCTCAGCCATGACCCCGCAACCCAGCTGATTTCTGCCTGGTGAGTCTTCCTCCCTTAGCTACCTCCCACACAGCCCAGCCTGCTTGCCTGCCTTTGCCATGGCCTACCTGATCTCTGCATGGGCGAATGGGCATATGGCTGACACTCAGGGGTGGGTTTCTAACGGTTCTGTCTGGCTCTGTAGAACCGGTAGCTCTGAAGAGCAGCAGACATAGAACTGGTTCTATGTCTGCTGCTGTTTTGGCCCACCTGCCTGCCCAGGCTCTTATCTGACCTTTATTTCCTGCTTTTTCAACTTCAGCTGCCATGCGAGGCACAGCTGCGGTGGAAAAGCAGAAAAATGTCGTTTCAAACAGCTGCTGACGAAGATTTACAGGCGCACGTGCAGCATGCAGAGCAGCACATCGTAAATCAAACATCGTAAATCACCAGGAACCGGTAGTTAACCCTGTCGGATCCCACCCCTACTGACACTTGGCTTCCAGCGCCAGAGAGGGTGGGAAAGAGAAGTGGCCAGGCTGCCGCTGCCTTTCATTGGGGCACATGGAGTGAGATGAAGCATTTCTTGCCGCCTCTTCTCCACCCCCTCGTCAGGCATGGCAGGGCTTCCTGCCCTTCACTTTTGCTGTAATTTGGGAGTGTGGCAGGCAGGGAAAGGTGGGTCAGGGGAGGAAGGGTATTCCAGACTCCTGGGCCTATTGGCTTCTTCCCGGCAGCTCTTGCTCTGCCTTTTGGTGTCAGCGGTCCAAGACGTTTTTGTGGGCAGAAGAGTTTGCCAGCACCGGCCAGATGCCCGCACGTCCCCTAAACATTTTTTCGCCTACCTGATTTCCAGCTCCATCGCATTTCTCCATTGTGTTTCTTGCCATCATGTGCAGGGAAACAAAACTTTGTGGGACTAAAAATAAAGTGCAATCAATCAATTTCAACTTCTCGTGAAAGAAAAAAAAATCTCGCAAAGTTGGAATCAGTTGAATTATTTTTAGTCCCACAAACTTTTGTTTTCCTGCACATGATAGTAAAAAACGCAACGGAGCTGGAAATCCGATAGGCAAAGCAATGCTTGGGGGAAGTGAGGGCATCTGGCTGGTGGTGGGTGGGGCAAGCAGCAGAATCGTGATGGAAAAAAATGAAGCCACCTGTTATAGCCAGGATCACCTGCACTAAACAATTGGCAGCCGCGGTGGCTCCTCCTGCCGGGAAGCGTGCCCAGCTGTGCATGGCCTTTCTTCAAATGGAATGTCTGTGTGCACTTGGGGCGCTTGGAGAGGGAGAGTAAGAGAGCTCTACGACCTCGGTATGGTGTGTGTGTGTGAGAGAGGGGGGGAATGATCTGTCCTTCAGCCAAGGCACCCAAGCTTCTGGCAGTGGTGGAGGTGGCTTCTGAGCAGGATGATCCCCCCTCCCCAGCCAGCCAGCTCCACCTGACCCTGTCCCTGAGTCTAGCTGTTCTTCTTGCCCCCCCCCCCATTCAACTGGCAGCAGGCTGTTCGGGACAACAAGATGTCTCATTTTTTGCACGGCATGGTGTATGCTTGCTACCTCTGCTTGTCTGCTTGCAAGAAGTGATCTCTGCTTCTTTCGGGACGCAGGTGCAGGCACAATACATCACTTCTCAGGGCTGAGCAGGGAAGCCACTGTCACGCCACTCCCCCTCACTTCCCTGAGCGTAGAGTTGAGGTCATGCACTTCCTTGCCTGGCTGGCCACCAGCAAACAGCTGCATGGATGACAGCCGCTCAATGCCCCGCAGAGCATCGTCCATCTGCTGATGGGGATGGAGCAGCCAGCAGTGGCAGGGTCTGCGGGAATCATTCCTGCCCTGGCGCAAGAACTCCAGATGGCTGTGCACTGCAGAGCCAGGCCCTCCACACCTGCATCCAGCTTGCCGGAATTTGCTGCGTCAGGGCAGGAATGATTCCTGCGGACCCCGCCGCTGCTTGAGCAGGTAGAATGATCCTGAGGAGAATGATCCTGAGGAGAATGATACTGTGGTTTTTATCCAGGTGGCTCGCCCTGCAGTGGTGTCTTGAATGGCTCAACTAAAATTGTGCTCACCATGAATCACCAGTGTTGGCCTCGATGACTTCTGTGAAAGGCTTTTTGATACCCTTCCACAGCTCCTTTTCGATCTTACCTGCTTCCAGGACGATGGGCCCCCGCACTGCATACTCCACTGCCTTGACCTGCTGGTTCATAGATTCCAATGTGAGGATCTTCTCACGTGGTGTCTTCTCTTTCCACTGCAGTGCTGTGGCCTTGGCTGCAGCTCTACTCCAACCAACTAGCCTAAGCCCAAGCTGGGCTGGCCACTCCGTCCCCACTGACAGCTAGGCGATGCTGCATGGGGCATTGAACGACTGTTGGCCACGTGGCTCTTTGCCGGTAGCCAGCCAGGCAAGGAAGCGCATGGCCTCAACACTACGCTTGGGGAAGTGAGGGGGAGTGATGTTACAGCAGCTTCCCTGCTCAGTCCTGAGAAGCGATGCATGGTGCCCACACTAGCATCCCAAGAAGATCGCTGCTTGCAAACAGACAAGCAGAGGTAGCAAGCATTTGCCATGCTGTGGGGAAAATGAGAGGCCCTGTTGTCCTGCAGAGCCTGCCGCTGCTTGAGTGGGGAGGGGGTGAGAATGGCGAGACTCAGGGAGTAGGTCAGATGGAGCTGGCTGACTGGGGAAGAGGGGATCATGCTGCTCAGAAGCCGCCCCCGCCGCTGCCTCCTTGCCTCACACAGAGAGGTAGGGGAGCTGGGAGGGGAGGGACCAGGCAAGGCGCCCCTTGAAGTGAGTGATGATGAGTTGTCCATGTCCACCCAGTCATATGACCCCCCCACAGCCACATACCCTACAGCCACACCCGCACACCAGTCAGAGCATAGAACTGGTTGTTAAATTATTTGAATCCCACCACTGACTAGATTTATATCTTTCCTTGATTTTAGGCAACTCTGAGCAGCGTTTATACTGTAATGGTCTCCCCATTTCCCCCATAACAACAATCCTATATGGTGGGTTGTTATAAGAAGGAATTATTTGCAGAAAATCATCTAGTCTGTTTCTGTCCCTGAAGGGAAAATAAAACTTAAGCTGTCCCACTTTTGAATCCAGAGCCTTAACTTAGAGCCCAGACAGGTTCTCTACTCTTCTTACTTGATAATTATCATGTAATATGTAATAAAGTTAGATCTTTATCTTTCCCAGAATTGAATTTTCTATTTACTTTCATTTTTTGTCAGATAAACCGAACTGTCAAGAGTTTGTTCAGTTGTAATGGTAGCAAATTTTATGCAATAAACAGACCAAGGTTATAGTTAGGTGCATTAGGTTGAGAGAGAATGACTGCTTTAAAGTAATCTTGCTGGCTTTCCTTGCTAAGGTGGGACTATGAGTTGATTTCCCTACTTTCTAGCCTTGCTCTCATATCATCACTCTTTTAGGGCACATGAGAAATCAGCCTCCATGTACATAAATGTGCGTGAATCCAACTGAGACCTCATTTATTTTGTTTATATATTAAAGTAATTTCCATTATAGGTGAATGACTGATTTGTGACCATTAACAAATAATTATTAAGTAATGGTGACACAAATCTTCTTGCACTGATGAGCTGGTTAACATATGGGATGATTAATGTGTTTAATCAGTGAAAAATATTGTTTAATCACCTAATGACCTATTTCAGCTGTTTCCAATTAAAAAGAATATCCATTCCTCAAGAACTGCTACTTCCAGAGTCCTAGAAAGTGACATGTTGCCCCCACTACTTTTGAGAATCTTGTCTGTTCTTTTAAATAGAAATTGGTCATTTTATCCAGTGTTGTATAGAGGAAAGGAATGATGATGATGATGATGATGATGATGATGATGGAAATTGAAAGTAATTATGTATAACTTTGAACTAAACAGGAAATTATGCATCTACAAGTCATTTGCAGTAACTATGAAAATCTGTGAAAATATTAGTGAAAATAGTGAAAAATCTGTCTTAATGCTTCAAATATACAACCAAAACGCATGTGTTGCACCATTCCAATCTTCTGACCATTTGTGATTCTTCTCTGTTCCTCAACTCTTACATTTTCTAGGCTGCTAGAATCCTTACCAAGACTGCTTTTGTTTAGGATTCACATGAATTACTCCTTCACATGAACCACTCCTTCATTTTCTTCTTAGACTATCTCCCCTTCCCCGCACAATATCTTCGTTAATTGCTTTCTTAAACCGGAGCTTTTTGCTCCCTTTAATTTGCATGCTCCTTGCTTTCATCAGTTCATTTAACCTCTGTTTGAAAAGTTCAGTCATTGGCAGCCTAGCATCTTCTGCCTTGCCAAGTTGTAACATCAGTACAGCTCAACTGGACATGACAAAAGGGTCCGTTGTCAATAGTGCACAATTATTATATTCATCACAATATAAAATATAATTTATATTAAAAACTATTTTCACTGTATTAATGCTCTGTTAGCTGTGTTCATTTATTCAATTGGAAAGAGAGATGGAAAGTTGTGCTAAATATTGCCTGTGATAACTCTTTAAATTGCATTTGTTTCCTTTCAGTCATTCTTCTGATGACTTACATTTTGACTCCTTTATCATCCTGGTTGTTATGGCTTTTAGTAGCCTTGAAGTGTAGAATCAAAAATCTTCTACTATTGATTTTCATCTTTTCATTGCAAGTTTTATCCATATGTTTGTTGGCGCTTCCTGTTTAAAAAAATAATCTGGTTTTCCACATTTATTGACAATGTCTCCCAGCCCTGACATCAGCAGAACTGTATTAACATTCACCTGCTTCAATTCTCGTCTTAGCCAGGGACTCTAATGACAGTTGGAGATGTGGACGGTGTGGGGGGAGATACTTCCCAAGAATGATCCGGGTACAGTTCTATTCAGTGATTTCTTTCCAACTCAGTGATTTTTGCTTTTCAGTAACCTTTCAGCACTCTGAAGGTGGAAGGTGAGATAGAAAATGTTTATTCCTTCATACAGAGTTGTGAAGATTCCAAAAATATGAGATTCTTAAAAAATGATTGAAAATTGCAAGAGAAAAAGATATGGTAAGACTTGACAACACAATGTTAGAAAAGATTTCAAAAGGATTGTTATAACCCTTTTTCTTTTCTGTTGAAGCATAAGTGTTAATTTAAAATAGCAACTATTAAGAGCCCTTAACATTGCACTGCTAAGAATAAATATTCAGAAATAAGTCCCATAACCAATAGTAGAAAATATATGTAGCTCAAGATTGTTAAGTTCCTGGTATTCACTAGCTTGGTTGTTTTCTTGCAAATCTTTCATTACAAGGCTATGCATTAAGTCCTCTTAATTAAATTTGCATGTAATATGAAACAAATATATTTAATATGCAGGGCTTAAACTATTAAAAACTAAGAAAATAAAAATTATTTCTAATAGGTTAAAATAAAAATTATTTCTAATAGGTTAGGGAGGAAATGGCGTTGAGGGGTAGGATGCAGCCAGTCCGTGGTGGTGGTGGGCGGGCTGGGGGCTGGTGGGGGCCAGGAGTGCGGGCGGGGACCCAATCCCTAGGGTGGCTGGGATTGGCAGGAGGCGAGGCATGGGGCCAAGTATGTGTTGGGGCCTGCCCTCGCTATCTTGGCGGTGGCAGCTCGACCCTATGACCTCCTCCCTTGGGGCACGGGAACTGGGCCCCTGGGCTCAACTGGTGTATTTTAATGCCAGGTCGTGGCTAATAAGTCTTCCCTCCTCCGTGAGGTGATGGGAGAGGCTGCGGACCTGGCCTGCATCACGAGACCTGGCTGGGGCCAGGGGAGGTCCCTCTTGTTGATCTATGCCCCAGGTTTTGGATTTTGCACTCGGGCCCAGGGGAGGTGGTGGAGTGGCCGTGGTTATTGGAGACCTTGATTCCAAGGGAGTCGCCGTTCCTGAGATGGCGGTGGTGAGACTCTTCTCTTGAGGTGGGGGCCTGGTGGTCGGGTGGGCTTGCTGCTGACATACCTTTCCCCAGCTGTGTAGCAGCAGCCCTGCCTGGGCTTCTCGGCGTCCTCTCGGGGTGTGGTGGATCTCCCAGGGCTTATGGTCCTGGGTGATTTTAACCTGCCTTCCCTGGAAGCGTCGAGGTTTGGTCCAGGAATTCATGGCCTCCATGGGGGCCATGGGCCTGACAGTTGGTTCAGGGCCCGACTCATGAGGGGAAACACCTCGACCTGGATTTTGTCTCGAACGGTGGCGGGGTGATATAGGGCAGGCTAGTTATGCGACCCTGCCCGTCCCATGGTCTGATCACTATCTCCTTTGGCTGGTCTTCCAACAGGCCTGCCCACCGCTGGGATGAGAGCCGAGATGGTTCCGCCCAGGCGCCCTGATGGACCCTGAGAGGTTCCAGGGGAACTGGGGTCTTTCCCACTTCCTTGCCCACAACTCTGCCGAGGACCTGGCGGCCGCTTGGCAGGCTGCTGGGGCTGCCCTTGACAGAGTTGTCCCATGTGTCCCCTCAGGCGCCGTGGATCCCGGGTGGCTCCCTGGTATACAGAGGAGCTCCGAGATGGCATGCGTCCGGAGGGTTTAGAGCAGGTGGAGGGCCACCGCTCCCAATCTGATGAATCCAGTTAGAGCCCATATTAGGACTTACCTGGTAGCTATGGCGTCATAGATAACCACCCAACCGCCCTGTTTAGGGGCCACCTGTCCCTCCTATATCCGGGAGATGGTGGACCCTCTCGAGGAAAGAGCTGAGGAATTTGGTCAATGATGGATGATCTCTGGAGGGCCGGGACAGGGGATTTTCCTCTGTCCTGGTCCTATTAGACCTCTCAGCGGCTTTCGATACCATCGACCATGGTATCCTTGCGCCTCGGGGCTGGGAGTGGGGGCACTGTGCCCGGTGGTTCTCCTCTCTCACCTCTGGAGTGTAATCAGTGTTGTGAGGGGAGCAGAGGTGGGGCCCGAGGGTACTCACTTGTGGGGTCCCTCGGGGTGATCCTCTCCCCCTTTGTCAATATCTACATGAAACAGCTGGGTGAGATCATCCGTGGTTTTGGGGTGAGATACCATCAGTGCTGATGATACCCAGCTATACATCTCCACCCCAGGCCAGATCAGTGATGCCCTCTCGTGATGACTTCGCTGTCTGGATGCGGTGGACCTGGATGGGCGAAACATGCCCGGCTCAACCGCCAAGACTGAGTGGCTGTACATACGGCATCTCGGTCCAGTCAGGAGTGTCCATCGTTGACCATAGGAGTGGTGTTGCCCCTGTGGATGGGCGCGGAACCTGGGGTCCTCCTGGATCGCGGCTCCAATTGGAGGATCAGGTGGGGGCGTCGCCAGGGGCCTTTGCCCAGGTCGGCTGGTCGCCAGCAGCCCGTTTCTGGACCGAGATGCCCTGCGTCAGTCACTCATGCCCTTGTCACCTCGCGACTTCGACTACTGCAATGCTCTCTATTTAGGACTGCCCTTGCATACCATCCGGAGGTTGCAGCTGGTGCAGAATCGCGACGCCGGGTGGTGATGGGAGTTACCGATTCTCCCATATTACCCCCTCCTCGCGGCCTGCATTGGTTGCGGTTGCACTCGGGTGAGATTCAAGGTTCTGACTTTAACATTCAAAGTCCTACGACATGGGTCCACAATATTTAAGGGGCGGCTCCTGCCGATATCGGCGCCACCGCCCGTGCGGGCACATAGGCAAGGACTCCTCGGGTCCCGTCGGCAAGTCAGTGTCGGCTGGCGGTCCCCGGCGAGCCTATTCTGTGGCGGTCCCCGACTTATGGAATGAACTGCCTCTGGACCTCCGTCTGCCCCTGACCTCCGCACCTTCATGAACTTAAAACCTGGTTGTTTGACCAAATCGGCTGTGATTACCTCACCTGGGCCATGGGATAATTTTAAGTATTTTAATTTGGTTTTATTGGGCTTAAATTGTTTAATTCTTTTTTAAATAATTATTGTATTGTATGTTTTAATTGTGAGCCTTGAGTCTTGGAGATGGGGCGACATATAAATCAATAAAATAAAATAATAAA